>VWZY01007456.1:259603-297700 GCA_013399075.1 Chloroceryle aenea | reverse complement strand
AAACTAAAGCACCTTTGTTTTTTCTTGCCATTGACCAAAGCATGACCTATGCATTTCTGCAGGCAGTTACCAGTCCTCGACATCCATTTGCAGTGGGTCTCTGGACATTCACTATGTGGAGCTACAACACATTGCATTGTGTCTGTGCTTTACAAATGCATAGATTTTTATTTGCTGCTGGGGAGTAGTTGAGGTTTTTAGTACTATATGGGCCCAGGTCCCCTCTTCCTCATTACCTCTGCCTCCCTTTTTATATCTGAATAGTTGAATTAGGTCAAGATAGGTGTGTAACAGTTCCTGTCACAAAGTACTGTGGCAGAAGGGAAACTTTTCAAAGGGTGACTTTGGACATTGCAATTGATGATTATCAAAGCCAAGGTTTTTAAGTGTAAGGGGAATGCCATAATGCTGTCTGTAAGTTGAGGCCCTTTCCTGAATTTGGCTGATTGTGAGGGCTGAGAGTTTTAGGGTAATTGATTTGGAAAGTTGCTTTTATATCCAAGCTCTGGCTGTGCCACAATAGCAACTATACTTTTGAGAACTCTTTTTTGAAGGAGCTATTTATAGCAATGTGATATTAGACTGGTGTATTTTCATAGAAGTGAATCCAGAAGAGGTGGAAACATTTGGGAGATTTAGAGAATCTCTCTCATCCCCGTACACACACACTCATATAAAATTAACTTCACCATATCAAACACCAGCTCAGGATTTCATGGCTATCTTGGAAGGAGAATCTAGGCTCAGATCAACAAAGTTCTAAATTCAGAGATCAGTAATAAGGCAAATACAATGATTTTATGGTGTTTGTCATCCCTTTGCTCCTGTATGAATGCACACTCCTGTCTTGCTTTTTCCAATTGGTATTTCAGATTGCATGCCTGCACACCAACTACATGAGTTAGTTGACTATATCTTCTGCTAACTAGAGAACAGATTTCCCAACTAACTGGTGTCTTTACATCTCTGAAATCTGTTTCAACGTAGCATAGTTTGGCTGCCTGTCATTGCAGGTGGCCTTGCTGCATTGGTTGACCTTGGACACCTCCCAATATTTTAGTCATCTGGAAATCATTCAGTCTAAACTAGCCATCTTGGCTTTTTCTATCATAACATGAGAGAGGCCCTACTTGAGTCACTTAGTCCCTAACCAAGATATTTTGTTCTGATTTACCTCAAAGTAAAGATTTTGATGTAATAGAAGTGTAAAACTTCTTGTAAAAAATGTAGATCTAATGTAGAAAACTATAGAAAAGTTTATTTTCTCTCAATAAATTACATTTCCTTTGAAAGTTTCTCTAGCTGAAGGAATATATATATGAAAATAGGTTTGAGGACAGTTCTCAAATTTACTGATACTAAATACATACATTGTGAAAAGAAGGAATATTTTCCTTAGATTCTATCCATGGCCTTATCACAAAGATAGCTGCTACAGCTATAAACACTTTTCAGTAGTTATATTTTCTCTCGACATTCCTAGTTGAAGGTCTAAGCCTATCACAACCAGTGCATGACTTAGTTCACAGATGCTAATGCTTTCAGGTTCATAAAGATCTTGATTCTCATTTCATTTAATATAAAAGTAGTTTGAATCAGTTTCAGTGAAGCCTTTTCTGTTAATTCCTTGATCAAATTCAGATTTTATATTTAAATCAATAATCATTTATCATAATGAAATTTACTCTGAGAATTGTTAGTCTTTTTTCCCCTAGTAGACTTGTGCTATGTATTATATTTATGATGATTACAATTAATATATTTAATGTTAACATGAAAAAATGCAGATGTCTAAAATTTAATATTTTGGTGTTTGCTGTGTCCTGGCTTGTTGAAGGACAGAAACATTGTAACACTTTCCTCTTTTCTCCTTTTTCTTTCAAACTTAGCTTACCTTTTCTGAAGCCATAAGAAACAAAGCCAGATTATCCATCACAGGGAGTGTGGGAGAAAACGGACGCGTATTGACTCCTGACTGCCCGAAGGCCGTGCATACTGGAACTGCAATTAGGCAAAGTTCAGGATTGGCTGTAATTGCATCGGACCTACCATAAAAACCAAAAAAATAATTGAGTGCCTTAAACAAACTGTGTTGGTGACTGACGGGAACACAGCACAGACTGTAACGACATGGGAGTGTCATTGATGAACTAATAATTTGGCTGAGAAAGGGAAGTACGTCCAAATGCGCCAGACATCATCAGCAACAATGTGTGCATGAGCTCAGCTCGGAAACCCAAACTCAGATTTTATATCAGGAAAATTCATAATTTAGTTTTGTTGGGGGGAGGGGGCTGGGAAGGGTGTATTAACAGCAACAAATTTCACTTGAGTGGACTTAAAACTAATAAGACTTGCCAATTTAGCGCATTGAACTGTGAAGAACATGCTCAGAAAGGACAACATTTTGGTCTTTGTCTTGACAAAGAGAGAAAAATAGCTATAGAAGTCAATGAACATGCTAACCTGTGTCTCCAGAACATCGATATATACAATGGAAGAATACTCAGCTGTTCAGCTGTAGAAACAAATCACTAAACTGTGATAAGAAAACAATAAATATGTAAATCCTGTGAAAAAATAAAGAAATTATTTACATTTTCTTTGAAAAAAAGAGGAATATTGAAACATGCTTGCTTTTTAACTGATGTAAATTCGGTAGAGGACAACACAATTCTTTTTTCTAACCATCTTAGGGAACAATTCATTGCAATAATTGATATAAAATGTCATCACTGTAATAAAATTTAGAGACTTTTTTTTTATAAAAGTTGGTCATCCTCTTGTTTGCTGTTACCTTCATTCTGTTCCTTCATTCTGTGTTCCACAGATTTGCATCTGTCTAATACAAGAAACAAAATGATAAGATGTTTAGAGTACATCATCAGTCTGCAGTGTAGAATCAAAAGAGACTACGGGTCACTCATGTTACAGATATTATTTATAATCTTGTTCTGTGTAAGAAACTGTGGTTTTTGTACCCACCAAAAAGAATAAAACAACAAACGTTCTTATAATATTGACAGAGCTTGAGTTGTTTTCTGATCATTAGGGATGTCACCTGGAAAAAAGAATAACGTGGTTCATTCCTTACTGCAGAGCTTTATCAGACACAGGCTGAGTCCCTGTATGATATGCAAAATGTTTTTAAGTCCTTAGAGAGGAGGGACTTGAAGCTGTCAAATTATTGTCAGTTGGGTGAAGGCTAACACTGCCAAACAATGACCAACCCTCAACAACTGCAGCAAAGGACAACCACACAAAAGCAGTAATCTGATGGTGGTACTCATCACAGGCCATACAGACATCTGTGAAGTAGCAAAGCAGGTGTTTGCTTCAGTCAAGGTGTCAGCAATTCTTCCCTCACTCAAGACACCCTTTGTAGTTACTGGAGGGAAACAACCAATGAGATTGAATTACTGCTTTTTAAAGTAGACATTATAACATCAAACTGCTGAATCACAGCAGCACGAGCCTCTTTCTTTCCAATGATGATAATCTAGGCTGAGGGCGACCAGTTCTTATACAGAGCTTGACAGTGTAGGCAAGGATGAAAATAAGGTTATGCTTGCCCCTAAGGCACAATGACTACAAAGTGTGCAGGGGTCTTAGAGAAAAAGACACATAATGCTACAATGAATCACTGTGACTAAACTTACTGTATATCCTTGTTTTACTGGTATGTTTATCTCATTCATGAGTTACTGTGAACTGTTTGTGTTTCTGTGGCCAAAGTGGTGAGTTGTTTGTTTTTTCTCCTGTTTTGAGTAAAGCTGGGAGCTCTAGCTCAGACTTCTTTTTGCAGTTGAATTTAAAAAGCTTCTGGGATGTTTGGGTTTAAAAAGAAAGAAAGAAAAAGAAAAAAAGTGTTTGTCTTGATTTTTTTTATAAAATAACATATCAGAGGCTGAACAGATTGGGAGACTGAGTGTGAAGAATGCTGTCTATTTTGTTCTACTGTGTATGTCTGTTTTTCCAGGAGCTCATCTTCATCCTTTCCTTGTTTGGGACTGTGAGCAGTGCCAGTACTGTCCTGGGATATTTTACTGTCTTCCAGTGTTAATCCTCTTACATTCTCCCCTGTCTCTTTAAAGTATTATATTTAATTTTCACCGTTAGTAAACAGACCATCACTGAAGTTAAGAAAGTCACTCCATGAAGCCCATTCTTAATTGCCTAAGTCAGATTTCCATTTAGCATCAAGACCCCCGAGCCCTCTCAGATGTGTTGTCCAGCGTCAGTAACTACCGAGAATCCACACCAAGAGGATTTACAATCAAGCAGCATGAGCAAAACAGTCACTGAGAAGCATGGCCATGGTGTGGTGTGACCCACCAAGGGCATGCAGCCAGCAGCCACGAGGGGGAATCACCACATCCTCTTGACACTTCCAAGCCTTGTCCTTGTCAAGGGAACCTTTTCTCAAAGAAAATTTGGATAGACATTGTGATTTTGCCAACGCTTGTCATAAAATACCACAGATATAAAATGATAAAAAACAAAACAAGAACAACAACAACAAAACTACAAACAAACAAACAAACAACTAGATGGGTAAATGCTACTACAGCAAAGAAAATTGACTAGAATTAAGGTGATGGAGAAAGCAGTCTCAGGGTATTGGTCTGCTCCTTCCACAGTAGCTTACTCTGTTGTCTTACTCCAAGGGGGTAATTGTTACATGACTGTATGACCATCTTCACATATCTTAGCTGCCCCTCAGACAGTTTTTCTTATGTTTTCCCCCTTATCCCAAAACACTGATTTCTCATGCCTCTCTGTATCTTCCCCCCATCTTTTTGAGGATAGTGCCTGAAGTCACTCTCCTGCCATGTGTCGGAAATATGATCCAAAGGAAGAGATCCCTTCCTCAGCTCAGTTTCAGGAATGACATGGTCTCCATTCCTATGGGTGTGAGGGTCTGAGGCTCTGAGAAGCAGTTGAGCATCTCCTGGAAGCCACCCAGAACAGTGTTCATGCCTTTCCTCCATCCTCCCCCCAGCTCTTTTCTCTGATCACCTCCCTCTAGCAGCTTCATGATGACGGGCTGAAAGGGAGAAAAAATAGTCAAAGGAGGCTAATACTTAAAGGAATTAATAAATATTCAGGCATTTACTCAAATATTCTCCACATTTTTCCAAGATTTGCTCTCAAAAAGAATACAGGCAGCAGAATCTAACCTATTTTTTTCTTCACATGAGAAGTCCAAACCATGCTGCCTGGCCTCTAACAAATTGTTGAGAGAGTGTCCCTTTGACCTTGACTGATATCTGCCAGTCAGAAAGGTATTTCAATCACCACAAAGAATCAGAAAGAGCACAGGATAGACATATGTGGGCAAATAAACTGAGGGTGATCAAAAGAGTGAATTTGATCAGCTAAAGACTCATTTCTTCTGCATAAAACTAACCATTTGGGGTCCCTTGGGATGCCTTTCAGTATCCCACCTGGATTTCTGCTGTAAGTCCAGAAAAACATGTGTCCTCGATCCTGGATCAGATCTAGGAACCCTCTGCAGATGTCTCAAATGGCCTAAGACATCTCAAATGGTACCAAGTACTTATGGGATAGTAACTGAATTGTAACGGTCATATAGTATTGGAAAAAAATATTTTTTTTGTCTTTATTATAAAAGGAACACTGTTATATTCTGGTTACCTGCAATACTGTCAACTGACAGAATTTCCCTGACACTTGATTCTTAACTACAAGAAAAGAAAAATGTAACAGGCTTATAGTCTGTTCAGCTGTTGCTTTCAAGCCTCCATTGACCAGATCTCCATGGAGTATGAAAATACCTTAGACACACAATTTTTCCTGTAGGCATCTACATTTAGCTACCTTAATGATCAACTGAGTGACAGATGTATTTGTCTGCTCTAAAATAATTTCAATCCTGATGCAATCAAGTGCAACTATTAACACTAATACTTACAACAATGTTAGACTTGAAAAATAAGTTGAGTTTGTGTGAAACAAACTGCTTTGACACTCATTGTTATATTAGTTGGATTTTGTTCTAAACATTGAACCTTCCCACACTGGTTCCATTAAACACCTATTAAATTCAAAATCGGTACAGACTTGCTGGGTTGTGTGAGGACCTCAAATGCAGAATTAGTTTTACACAACCACTTGTTATTGCTTAATTTCACCTAAAGGCTATTCTGGGAGCTGAATGTACACGTTCTGAGTGGTATTTGCCTCAGCAAAATTGAGAACAGAGCCTGAGGAAAGGAGTACAACTTTATACAACTGGTTGTAATCATTGTGTGTGGTGAAGGAGGAGAGCAGTACCTGTTCCTTAGTAATTCTGTACTGGCTTCTGCCCTGATAGGATGTCAAAATGAAGAGCAAATATTCTTTAATTTGGTGTAGAAACTCCAGTCTTTTTCTGCCATCTCAAAGCATAAGCAGACCTTCACCCATGACTAGACAACACAGCATAAGGGAGCTCCTAAAGCTCTGTGCTGGCAGAATGTACCTACTACAGTAATGCCAAAAGCAACAGAAGAAGGGCAGCCTGCAAGGAGCTGTGGAGATTTGTTGTACACATGGATTAATTAACACTGTTACAACAAAATGTGTAATCAGCATGCAACAGACAGTTGAATTTCAGCTGGAATGTCTAAGGGTAAGAAGAGGAATTATAAATAGAAATTTGGAGTCACTTCCTTTTCTAAATGAGAGGAGTGTCACAGATTTCAAATTACTTATTAATTTCATAACAAACACATTGAATGTAAGGCCAGGCAAGCTGTAACTAGTAAATAGAATCACAGAATAATTGATATTGGAAGGGACCTCTGAAGGTCATCTACTTCAAAGCTTCATTTAAAGCAGATTCAGTTTTGAAGTTAGACCAACTTTAAAGTCTGTGAGGCTTCTCAGGGTTAGTCCTAATCAAAATGTTTGATATCTCCTGTGTTAAGACTGTGTTACATCTCTGAGCACGCTCTTCTAAGTTCTGACCACACTCAGTATTTTCCTAAGTTCAAAATTTTCCTCTTTTTTTTTTTTTTTTCACTCTGCATCAAGAGTGGATTCAAATGCAAATCTGTATTATTATATGTGTAACTGATATCAGAATCTGGACAGATGTTTTAGAGGAGACTAAGGCACGCTGTCAACACACATCAAAGGAGCATGAACTGATGTCAGCCTTTCTGTATGGCTAAAACAAGATTTCGCACTCCTAGCTCACAAAAACTACCATAGCATCATAGAACCACAGAATGCTTTGGGTTGGAAGGGATCTCCAAACATCATCTAGTCCATCTTCCATTAATACCAAATATTAAAAAGCTGTAAAGTTGTAAAGACCTTGAATGTCTTTTAAAGTGATATGTGTTCAATAGGTCTAAAGACCTCCACAAAGCTAAACTGTTGAAGACAACTTTATAGTGCTTTAAGATGTGTTTTCCTAAGACTTTGAAAAAATTACATGACTTTTCACGTTATTGCATATATTAGCTATTCCTGTAAGGATCCCACTACTAAGGCCATGAGTCTATCCAGGCTTATGGCTGATACTAATTGTGTAAATCAATGCAAAATTGATATAAAAATGCAATCACTAATATGGATAGGAAGATGTGATATGATGAGATTTTTTAAAATATCTTTGTCTAATTGTACACAAATTTCAGAGAATTTGGAAGGCACAGGACTGTAGCACCTTAAATCCAGTAACTCCACTAGAAGTCTTTTTACATATTACATTAGTCATCAAGTCCATAATAATGTAACAGAGGTTGTGTCTTCCCTTCTTCTCCCATGCTGAAGCATGGGAGAAACTTTCTATGCTTTGGTGAGCAGACTGTAAAACTGCAAAAATTAATTTTTTGTCTAAATTGTAAAAGGAACACTGTTATATTCTGGTTACCTGCAATACGGTCGATGGAATTTCCCTGACACTTGATTCTTAAACAACTACAAGAAAAGAAAATGGGTTTTATTGGCTAAAGGACAGAATCAATATTCTTTAAAAAAGTAACCTGTTAAAAGATAAATCACAAAAATTAAGAAAGAATTTCTGGAAAGCCCATAGAAAATTCAGTGGCGTTCTGAGGACATCTGATACTATTTGGGGTGACACCATTGACTTTAAACATCTTCAATGTAACAATCTAGAAACTTGTAGGATGCAGTATAACTAATTGATTTTAGATGACTATTTGTGGATGAGATAGTCATGCCCTACCAATCTTTTCTGAATTTTATTGGTGAAGACAACCAAGGTAACTAATTCAAATGTTGGCTTTTATGCTACAGATGCCACCACTTGGTCAGTTGACTTCTATTCATAGTGACATAAGTCCAGCCACCACATTGTGAAATAGAGTGAGACCAGCCCCAAGCACAGTGTCAATGAGACATGGAGACAAGGACAGAGTTGCTACCATCACCTCCACACTGTATGTTTATGACCTTCAGCTTCACAGTATCTGATGCCTGGAGGTTGCTTGATGGCCACTCTGTGTGTAAACACATTACTTTGGACTCTCTGCTATTCTCTTAGCTGTTATTTAGACACCACCAGCCCCTAGATACTTAATTCTTCACAAGTGGAATGTCAACAGAAGAAACCCCATCCAGCAGCAGGCCGCTTTTGATCCTCATCATTAGAACTACACCATGGATTAGACCCAAGATGATAACAAATCAATTTAAAATATATGAAAATTAGATCATGTATGTGAAAGCTAGGCATAACAATACACTTAATTTCTTAATATAGAGGTTAGTTTAACTAATACAAAACAAGAAAGCAAAGTCACTGTATGAAACATTTAATTGTATCATTCTCAAAGAAAATGTATGAAGAAAAAACATTTCTTTTAAAACAAGCAATTATCACTCTGCATAATGTTAAGAAGAAATGCCTGCTGTTTCTTTGGAGACATTTCTGAGTAGAAGGAAGCTGTAGCAACCCACAGGAAAAAGGCTGTCAGACAGGTTGAGTTACACTGATAACCGTGTCAGATTAAGTTAGGTTTGTATTTTCCAAGTGTGTGATGAGTTGCTGAAGGCTTTGAAGTGGCAAGCATGATGCAAGTGAGTCTGAAATTCCTTCAGAGTTCCTGATCAGAAGGGGAGGTTTCTTACTTAAACATGCAGGCCCAACTTCCAGCCCATCTCCTCTTACTCTGCATCAAACGGGATCAGGAGGAAGGGTGGAATTAAGGTTTCAGTTTTCTTGGTGCTCAGAAGACAGGAATTAATGTGTAAATGCTGTTGTTTCCTTCTCCTCCTGTTTTATTTGGTCATGGCAGACATGCAAAGCCTGAAAGAAGGCTGTAAGACATCTGAGACATTCTCATGTAGAACTGAGAGGATCTGGTCTCTCATGTTCATCTACTTTCTCATCTAGTCAAACCTGAACACCTGATTTATCACATCCCCTGTTAGGAACTGAAAACCAGGAGTTACTGTGACATTAAATTAACCAAGGAAAAAAAAAAAAAAAAGAACATTAATCTTGTCCTTCTAAGTCTGGCAAATTTTGTGTCATGTTTCTACAGATAAATCATAGGACTCCTGGCTTAAGGAGGAAATGGACTGATGGTTTCATTCAGCATATTTGTCACCATGTTGTTTTCTGAAGGCCACTGAAGTTCTTTGGGACTGTGTGTGTGGTAGAACAGCGTTGGCAATTTGTGGTCAACCTGAAAAATGTCACTGGAGATTAACATTCCCACAAGGCAACAGAGGATTTTCACTTTCCATCAGCATAGTGAAAGTGTCATCCACCCAAACCAGAGTCACATTATCTCATCTTCTTATGAGTCTCAGTAATGGTCACAGTTAGCCCATATCAATGGGCTACAGGTAATGAGGAGGTAAAGGACAGAAGAAAATGAAATTCTGAACAGGCAAGTTGTGGACCTGCCCTTTCCTCCTTTCAGTCTGCTTTTCCTCTTCACAGGTCTCCTGCTGTCCCTCACACCCTCTCAGCTCTTTTTCCTTATTTCAGGATGCACAACAGCTCTGGTCTCTGGCATTTTACTGCCACAGCTCCCTCCCTCAAAGCCTGGCTCAACCTTTCCCTCCCCTGAGTTTTAACACCTTTGCTCACCTACACCAAACCCCAAGGGTTTTTTCCACCCACTGGGGTTTCTTCCAGTGCTGCAGCTCTTCTCTGTGCTAAGGTGCCTTGATTCATCTCTGATGAAAGTTGTGATCTTGTTACCACACAGCCCAGTCTTTTGAGGAAATATAGTATTTCTGGTCTTCCATGAGAACTAACCTCAGACCAATTACTAAACCACAGACTGGCTACACTGTTGTTCCCAGGATTTTTTCCAATGGAGCCACACGTGTCATGAAGTCCCATATCAAAAGATGCCTCTGTTTCAGTCCTGATGAATGGTCACAATTAAAGCACAAGGATTCCTTCATGTGCATTGCTGACAGTACTCCTAAATTTGTTACTGATTTTATCTGCAGGAGTATGAGAATGTTGGTGCATTTTCTTCCTGATTTTCTGCAGTGAAGCTGCAGAGCCGCTTATCCTTCATTCTGCATTTCTGTAGAAGATCAATCCCATTTCAGTGTACTGTTGTACCATGTACAGTTTTAAGTTCGCCATCTTAAATTGCATTCAACATTTCCTATTCTATTTATCTAATGTGTTAGCTTCATATACAACTTTTGAACAGTTCATACTTTATAGAAATGAATAAGAGAAAAGAGCATGTTTTATTAGTGAGAAATAATATTTCCTTATGACTAATGATAAGCTGCCGTGCAGTTAATATTTATACAGTTAATTAAATTTCAAAAGTTTTCTTGCTAAATGGTGATTTTCTGAAAAAGGTATTGCAGAAAGGCTGCATTTAAAGTCATCACTTCAGAGTTATTTTCAAAATGATAGTAATGCAATATTTTTGTGACTGCAGCAACAGACAGTGTTAGGTTGATATAGAGACAAAAGTGATGTGATGCCTTCATGGAAGTGAGTGACTTTATGGTGACAGTTTGGGAACAGTTGCTTTATATATGAGCTTGGCTTTGAAGAAAAAAGACAGATGAAGATTTGTAAATCTAAGGCTTCTCTGTGTATAAAATGCCAAATAACTTCCCTCTGACTAAACCTACAGCTGAAAGAAGATAAATATTTCAACAGTACTTCCTCAGGCCCATTTACTTTAATATCTATTAGGAAAAAAAATTTATGCCCATACATTAAGTTTATAACATGGGATAAACACCACAATTCAGTAAAGGTGCTGTATCTGAAAGAGTTTCCCAGTAGATGAAAAAGAGAAGTAATTTCCAGGCAGCAGAACGTGGGTTTTGTTTTGTTTTGTTTTTTTTCAGGTTAGCTATGTAGTCATCAATCATAAAACATTCTCTTCTGTTTTTGAATCAGCCCTCTTGGATAAACGCTAAAATTAACTAAAATACATATTGATATATTTAGGAAAATTATATTAAGAAAAGAAACATCCCTTTCTAGAACATCCTTTCTTATGTTCTTTGTCAGAGGAAATAATAGGAAAGAAAAAGATTTGTACATTTTCCAAATGTGGTATTGAAAATTTGTACAGGGAATCAGCACATGAATAAATGCCACAGAACAACATTTAGTCAATCTGAAAACTGGTGTCAGCCCACAATAAAAATAATGAAAAAATGCCAAACTTGCCAGTTCTAGCTACCATTAATGTCAAACAGAAAGATGTGCAAATGAAACAGAAACAAAGAAGGAACTACAGCAGTATTCACAAAAATGAACGGTACTTTGAGAAAGTCCTTGGAATGAGACATAGAAAAGCCAAATCTTTTGTACTGAGCTGTTACTTGTGGTCAAGCAGAAATACAAATATCTTGTTAGAATGAATCCAGTGGAATTTGATTCCAAGGAAATAGAGAGCATCTCCGGAAACACCAAGTCAAGAGCTGCATACAAAGGCTTGAAGGGGACACACAGGCAGTGAAAGGACAAGGAGCAATGGACAGAAGTTGCAACAGAAGAAATTCAAGTTAGACATTTGTAAATGAACTTTTCACAGAGAGGTTGGTCAAAAGTGGAGACACTGTTCAGAGGTACAGTGAAGTCTCCATTCTCAAAGATATTTAAAAGTTGCAGGACAGAGTCCTGAACAACCTGACCTAACACTGACATGGCACATCCCAGCTTTGAGTAGGGGTTAGTACAGAAACTTGCAGTGGCCTTGAGCTTCTTGTAAGTCAAACACTATTCTGAAAATGTTATTCAGTAGAGAACTGTTTCCTTCCTGACACTGGATCTGCAGCATAGCTTCTGGACTGGACAACCTAGAGAGAGATAGAAAGTTTGGTGGCCAAGCAGCTCCTACTCAGTGAATTAAAGTGAAAAAGGAAGCGTGACTGTCTGATACAAAACTTTCAGGCCACTCTAAAAGTAGATTTCATGAGTTTAATTTCTGACTTTCAAACCCTTTGTGGCCAGTGTGGCATCAATGGATCAGAAAGGTGAGGGAAGCAATGTTTCCCTTGATAGAAGGAATGAGTTGCTGAGCATAAGGTTCATGCTAAGCACACGGTGCAGCAGTGTGTCCTGGGAGATGTGAAGGGTGCGATTTAAGGTGCTATCATGCACAAAATTTAACAGACACCTGCACACAAACAGATACTGACTTATGCATCCCAAAGGGGAATGGATATCCTCACCAAGAATTATTCATGTCTGGTAAATGCATATTATTAAAAAGATGAGAACATATATTAAACCCTTGTTCCTTATAATGCCCTGCTTTCCCATAGCCGTCTTGCTCCCATCTTCTCCTTTCATGACGAGGTACTATATGTTTCCTAAGTCCCCTCCAAAAAGAGACTCCCCATTTTGCAAGATGCATATGTAGGTGTCTGAACTTGCAGTGTCTGTAGGCACACAGTTCCCTTTATACAGAAAAGAGGCATATTTTAATCTCTAAAAAAGATTTTAGGGAAAAAAAGCCAAAATAATGGGGAGAGCAGCGGTATCAAAGTCCTGTCAAAAAGAGATGTAGATAGAGGTAGGGCTGGGATGGTTTCCTTGCTGGTGGCAGTGAACATTTTTATCAGAATAAATGCAAACTGTTGCAAATGAATCATAGAATCATAGAATTGTTTAGGTTGCAAAAGAATTTTAAGATCATTGAGTCCAACTGTAAACCTCACACTAAACCATTAACCCCAGGGGACTTCCAGTTTCTGTCATTTATTTTCGAAAAAGACAAACAAAAAATGGCAGGATTACAAGGAGACAAGCAGCATCTAACATCATATGATATCATTTATATCATATAAAGAGAAATGAGAAAACTGATGGTAATGGGTACACCCACACTGGGGTGTGGGATGGTCTTTTGGTTTCACAAGCTAATCTTTGTGTGGTGCAAACTAATTCCCATTCTCACAATACCCACCCACCCATGGGTGTTTATCTTTCTGAGGAACTCAGACTGTGTTCATTTATTAGCACAGACAGTTTGGGCAATCTCTTGCTCATTTCAGAGACTCACAGCTCTACAGTCCAGAAAGGAAAATGAACGCATCTCACTGGAGGACACATATGCCATGGCCCATAGTACTTCCCATTGTGGTCCTGGGCTTCCAAACACCACTGAGAACTGATGTAAAGATGTTGAGAGAAAAAAATATAGAACCCTAGGTGTTTTGTTACACGCCATCAGGAGTAAAAAGTGTCATTTTTCAAGGTTAAGTGCAGCTATTTTCTGCTTACAGGACTTTGATTGTGTTGCTTTGCTTTTATCTGATATAACACTCTACCCTCCCATGTAGATATTTCCAGACTTTAATCAAGCTATGTTGTCATGACCTGTTCTCTCAGATAAATTAATTTTATTTATTATTTAAATATCTCACTCTACAGCAGTTATTTCCAATTTGAAGTGATTCTTGAACCCTGTATCCTTGTCTGCATCAGCACAATGATATATCAGTCATATTTCATAATCCTGAAAGCTTCATCGAGTTAAGACCACTTTGGCAATGACAGAAACCTCACCATAGCCCTGTATTCAGATGTCTGCAGGTATCCTGGTTTCAGCTGGGACAGAATTAATTTTCCTTCTTAGTAGCTAGAATAGTGCTGTATTATGGATTCTGTATGGGAACTGGTATGAGAAGAATCTTGATAACACAGTGATGTTTTTAGTTGTTGCTAAGAAATCAAAGATTTTTTTCAACTTCCCGTGTCTTATTAGGGTGCAAGTGCACAAGAAGCTGTAAGGGAGAATAGCCAGAGCAATGGATCCAAACTGGCCAGTGGAATATTTCATATCATGAAACATCATGATCAGTATGTAGATGAGGGTTGGCCAGGAAGACGGTTTTCTTCGGGGATTGAGATTTTCAGCATATTTTATAACGAGTTATTTTCATAACCAGTCAGGAATGGATTGGGCATTGTTCAGCAGGTGGTGCACAACTGCATTGTGCATCATTCATTTGTATATTCTATTATTACTTTTAATATCATCATTATTATTTTAATAATATTTTATTTAAATTAATAGGTTTTCTTTATCTCAACCTCTAAGTCTCCTTACCTCTACCCCTACAATTCTCTTCCCAGTCCCCTGGGGCAGGAGAAGGGTGAGTGAGCAGCTGGTGTTTTGCTGCTGGCTGGGTTCAAGCACAGCTTCGCAACAGCAGGTGAAGATAGAAAACTCCTCTGCCTTGTCTTTATTCAGCTGTAGCTCTGTGTGTTTCTCTCTTCGGGGATACAGTAGGTTTGCTGTCCCATCTGTAACCCAAGAGAAGGGATGCTCCCATCTGCTGCTACCTTTCCCTCAGCAAGCAGTCAGTGAGGGCACTTCCCAGGCTCCACCATGGCTACCACAACTGGATGGACACTCAGGAAAGATAAGAATGAATCCATGTCCCACTCTGGACCCCTAGGACAGGTTTTCTCCCCAGAGCTGATCCTGGAGAAACATGGCCACCCAAATCCAGGGCAGCTACAGACTGTTGGAGGGAGGATAAGGTGGGATGAGAGCCCAACCACGCTCGTCAGTGAGTTATTATCACATGCTGCAGAGAACATGTGGTGGCTTTTTCCCTGCCTACTACCTGCAAGCCTACAACTTTATTCTGTTAATTTCAGTGGGAATGTGATGAGTAGGTGAGTATGTCCTCTGAATTGGTATTTTAGGCAGACAATATTAATCTATGTATATTTGATAATAGATGATGTGTTACTTAATTTGATTTCTTTTGGATGATTTCCTATAATACCCACACATACAACAAAAAAGAAAAAGGACAACGTTTTTTTGGGACACTGTACTTTGTATGTATCAGTGACATGGTAAGAACTGGTTGGAGGGAAAAATTGCAGAAAGCTTGTAGACTTATCAGACAAACTCCCTTTGAGGCTGAAATGTGTTCTGTAATGCTGAGAAAAATATTGCATGGGCAATAGCAGTGCTGGCTACCCCCAGGTCAAACCAGTAAGTGTTGGCATCAGCTTCTGAGAAAACCTCATCTCCATTAAACTTCAGAAAACCACATCTCAGTTATTATTCTCCTTCAGTCTTTGAATCCTCTATTGAGATTCCAGAGATGAACTGTCTGGTATTTCTGTGGTTAGATTGTCTGTCCATTTGTAACCCTGTTGCATCAGTTTGGCAATGTTGTCAAATTTGGGTGCAGAAGTATAGGAAGCCACCAAGGGGGAGTGCATTGAGAATTGATTTGAGACATTCTTTCTGCCTCTGACATAAATATGCTCATCACTTACAAATCTCTCTGCTGCTGAAAATTACCACCACCTATGAAGCAGTATCTCACAGGGTTACAGAATTTCAGAGCAGTGCCATTGGAGGTCAGATTTCAGGAAGGAACAAACCAAAAATACTAAATATATATATCCAGAATTTGGAGGCATTTGGTTTTAGTTATCACAAATCCCTTGTTATTCTTTCCTTTAATACTTGTTTAAAACAAGTTCCTACAATTTCTCCTTTTGCTCAGTCTCCATCATTTCCCCTTCCTTCTCCAATATAAAAGAAAAAAAAAACCAAAACTGTGTATTGAGCAGAAATTATCCAGGCAGTCATTGTACCTGAGGTTTGGGAAATCTGAACAGGGCACTTCAGTTTTACTCCCTGTTTCATGACATTGATGTAAAAAGGAATTTAAAACTTGAGTTTGATCTCCAGCTTGATTGAATTTTTCATAACAATGACAAAGGAGCAGAGATAAGGCTAGAACAAATATTTCCAATAAAAATACAGGATTAAAAGAATCATCATGATATTTACATTATGAAAAAAACAAAGACTTTGTCAGAAAACAAGCTTGATAAGAAGACATCATTCACCCGACGTATAGTCTCAGAGCTCCCCATTTATATCTTTTGTATTGCAAATTGCTTTCTGGCAAGCTATCAAATTAAAATTTACTTTAAACAATGACATTAGAAGTTGTGCTACATAAACTGTATCTGCTACAATTTTGGATCTCTTCACTTATCTCAGACAGTCATCCCAGGAGAGTCCCATATCCCAGGCCTTTGGCAAGAAATATTCCAGCAGGGAAATGTGCTATGCAACTAACCTGAGCAGCTCCATCCCACCCTTCCAGATGTATAATTTCTTTTTTCTTGGGTGCACCCATAACATTCTCAGTCTCACCATGAAATTTCACCATTACTTCTGGAGGAACAATTTCAGCCTAAAATCTGTTTAGTTCAGTCTCACCCAGTCAGTTTGAATAACTAGTACAAGCACTTCCTAGACAAGAACCTTGCTTCTTCCTTTCCCTTTTCAGTCTCAGAGAGGTGATTTGTTGTTTTTTTTTTTTTTAGACACTTTGAATCAGATCCCATGATGTCCTCTTGATCACTGGATAGTCATAAGTGCTTTAAATTTCCTTAAGAGTTGATAGTATTGTTAATTTGGCCTCTTCTTGAGAATATCTGAATTCTTCAACTATCCTTGCTCTCCACCCTTTACTTCTCTAACTCCAGTTACAGAAGCACGCTGATGGCAGGAAGGCTGTGCAGGAGATGGGAAAGCCCCTGTCACAGGACCCAGATTGCTTATGTCATACTGGACAAGAATAATTAAGGAAAACAACAACCTCCTTCCCTCCCACTGATGAATGTCACCCAACCAAAAGCAGCTCTTAACCTTGGGTCCATGGTGTCCAACCTCCATCAGAACCTATATCCTCCTAAACCCTATTTGGCTTATATGCACATGTGTGCACATAGACACACAGACATGCACACAGACACACCCCACCTTTCCTGTTCAGGTAGCTGTAAACTGAAGAGCAGCACAGACATGGATGAGTACTCTGAGCTTAACGAGCACAGTGCTGGCCAGGAGAAGGACCAGTGCCCCTGCCACTATGTGTGCCATGTAGAGGGTCATGCTGACCCCAAGGAAAGGTAGCAGATCAAGTCTTTCTTCAGGTTGCTCCCTTCCCTTTGGCACAGACAAAGTAAGTTTGGAAGGAGGCCTTTCAAAGTCTGCTCCACTTGCACTGTTTTTGTGTTTTCCCCTAACCTCTTTCTGAACTCTTGGAGGAAAAGCTGTGAACTGAATCTGACAGAGCTCAATTCCTGTCTTTCCCACGAAGACTTCTGTTCTGCAGGAAATAACTCTTTTTTACAAAAAGAATAAACATATGAAATACTCAGACTTAACAATGCTCATATTTCAAAAGGGACAGTGTGAAGAGGACATGAGGGACTTACTTTCTGAATGGGTTTGCTCATCCTGAATAAAAGCTGGCATCTTCTAATAGACTGAATTTTCTTTTCTAGAAAACAGTCCATCTAAACTGACAAGTTTCTGAGTACAGCCTCCTGAGTAAACAGCCTTGTCTCCTTTTTGCAGAAACATTGCAATTATTATAAATACTGCAGATGGGAAAACAATTTGAAGGAAGAGAAGCTGATGGACTCCAGGAAGAACGAGGAGCTGGCATATGGACTTTGATCTACAGGATACTTTTGTGATAAAAATTAACTAGGGCAAGTATTTGTGTTCACTTCTGCTTCTGAAAGAACAGCTTCCAGAGAATATTTTGTCATCAAGATAATCTATTTTAGATTATCTAGATCTCATATATAAGGTTAAATAAAAATCAGTTCTTAGTAAACTATGTGACAATGCATATTTGACTTGCCAGAAATGCTAGTTCATGAGTTTGAGACAGCTCAGAGGTCAATGACGACCTTTAGCTTGTCCATTAAGAGCAAGAGCTTTCCTGGATGCCATTCAGGATTAGCTCACATTTTCTCCTCTGTATTTCTGAGAAAAAAAAAAAAAAAAATTAAAAAAAAATCTTTGTCCCCAACTTGTAAAGGAAAGTACTAGTTCTTTTAGCTCTAGTCTGCTCTGAGTGATTTAGAAATCCATTAGTGCACCAGCCACCAGCTCTAGAGTGGACAGTGTACTAGTGCTCTGCATGTGTCTAAAAGCAACTCTGCTTCTGCCCACTGCCTGTGCAGGTCTTAAAATGCAGCAGAAACACACAGAAAATCAAACATCAAAACCTGAGATTTTTTTTAATTCTTTCATTAGATTGATCCATCTATTTCTCCTGCCCAATAACTCTGAGATTCTGAGATTCTTTCTTTGAAAGAATAATACCTCCTATCTCTGGCTTGTTTTTTTTTTTCCCTTCTGCTTTTGTGTAATTTTGTGAAGGTCAAGGACCCTCATCCTCCTCAGGTCTCTATGCTGCCACTATCCACCATCTTGCCTCCACCTCCTGGGCTCTTGGATCCTCTTCAGAAATCCTGTGTCATATTCCTCAGGGAGGGATCACCACAGAGACCTCAGCTCTGCAAAAGCTCAAGGTGCCAGTGGGTTAAAATGTTGTTCTTATTCAGCACATCTGAACCCAGGCCTGAGAAATTTAACAATTCATCTCTTCACCTCTGTATATTCAATTTTCCTGCTTTTTCTGCTGTGTTTTTACTTTCTTAATTCCTATTTTTCTGCAATAGTGCAACAAATTACATACAAGAAATGGCACAATTGATCAATTGATCTATCTTCACAGCATTTCTCCTGAATACTCTTGGGTGGAGCAGTTTGCTGTGCTTGTAAACAACCTGGAACCTTTCAACTAAAAGACCTCACTGTTAATAACATGTATAAAATAGTAGTGAAGTGTCCATTTAAAAATAAACTGAATACCTGAATTGACAGAGAAGCAACCTGGTCCTGGAGAGCCAAGAAGGGACGTAAGATACCGTATATTCTTTAGCCACTCTCTCACCCTTCACCTGTATCCCTGGTATTCACTTGCTGACTCCACCTCTGATTCCTAATCTGTTGCTTTTTTGTTCTTTTATAATTACTGCTGGCCTTGCTTGTTGGTTTTGCTCATCTGCCACATGGGGGATGCTGAGGAGAGCTGCTTGAGTGGAAAACCCAAAGCTGTGCTATATTATTTCTTCTTGAAGAAGAGGAGGAGGCAGTGGGGCCAAGCAGCCAGCCTCTGTCCACCCAGGATGCTCTTGCCTGCTGCCCAGTTTCCTCATTTACATCTCCCTCTGCTTAAGTATCATAGTTAACTGTTTTCAGCTTTTCTTTATATATCCATTATCACAACAGAGTGTGCACTACCTGTCTTACTAGTCTAACCCTCCTATTGCCCTCTCTCCGCTGAATTCTACCCAGCTCTATGACTGAATGCTGAACCTTGACCTTTTCCAACATTTTGGGTACAAAATGTATTTGACACATTTTACAGACTCCCTTTAGGGTACCTGAGATGGGGGTTTCTGAAGCATTTTTAACTCTGTTATTTCTGACTGGTGGGATCTCACTGTTAGTCCTTGGAGGAAGGATGACAAAATTATGGCAGATAGGAAGTAACAGAGAAGAGTCAGAGGTGTAGACCTATGTGAATGTAAAAAAGAAATGAAGACAAGAGAATTTTATTACAGAAATAGGAATAATTTACCCATAGGTTTTGCCTTCATATCTATTCTAGAAAGATATGCAAGAACATAAATATTGCTTCATTAAACCAAAGCAATAGTCCATCTGGCCAGAAATTCTGTCCCTTAAAATTAGCTCACAGCAGGTGCTTCTCAGAAAAGTGTAAACATCCCCCACTAGGATCAAACTTTCCTCTGCTGTAACCTCAGGGCACTAGGATGTCATTTGTCCATAAAGGCTACAGCCCTCTCTGCTCTAACTCACTTGTTGTGGCTGTTCTGGCTGTTCTCATGACCCTCGTTGCACTCTTGGACCTTATACTTGCTGCCACTTCAGAAAATTGTTTGATTCATGAACACTCTCACTGAGCATAAAACCTTTGGAATGGACTTTTCTCACAGGCTTAGTACTGAGCAGTAGTAGTGAGATCAACTCATTTCACTTAATCCTTGGAATAGTTATGAGAAGCAGGTAATGGCTTCTCCAGTACATTAAACAGGTGACTAAAAGATTTGCACTCTATTAACAGAGAAATGCACAATAGTTTTCCATAGAAGAATGTCTAATTTATATCTTTCCTGTTTTACAAACCAAAACCTCAGAAATGCTTTTCAAACTTCAGTTCTCTCTTGTAAGTTCTCATTTCTGTAATCTTTTCCTATCTCAGTGAGATAGATATTTGTCTGAAAAGCAGTGTTCAGGTAGCTAAATTGATGGAGGAGCAAAATTAAAAATTTGCTTCTTCCTCTTATACTCTTATACACTCTGTGATGAGGCTATCCATCAAGACAGAGCTATCTCAGGACTGATCACAAGTCTGGCACAATGTAATTACTGAACCAGAAGTATTGTATTATATAGCATGAAATGAAATAGCAACTTTGCCTTCCGCATTATGAACCAGTTGACTAATGATGGAGTGTTGCAATTAGAAAATATGGAAGTAACAAGGGAAGGTATTCCATGGTCTGCTAATGTGTAGAATAAAACCACTGATAGTGTGAAGTAGGGAAATTAAAACCAGTAAAACTGCAACAGAAAATAACAATGGTGTTCATAAAAAAATGCAAAAGGACAGGATGGCAGTGTCCTCTGAAGTAGGTCAAGTTCAAAAGGATTATGTGCACTGCATGAAAAGGGCTTCTTCTCATCTTCTGTCAGCAGAGATATTTTTTCCCTAATGTTTTCTGATGACTGAGAACTGTTGCATTCATTGGCATAGTTGCTGTAACCTGGCATCACAAGGTTTTGTTTTAAGAGACCAGGAAGGAAAAATGATGTGTTGGGGATGAGAACTGCCACAGTCACATTGCTGAGCACTCCGTCTTCAACTCCCATTTCATGCTACATGAGTGACAAATGTCTAGATCACAGCATCACTGCAAGACTGCCTGGTAACACCAATACTAAAGCACTGGTGGCATAACTAGCAGTTTGAAAAAAATCATTGTTTTGGTAGTTGCCCCAAGTCAGCACTGAAGGCGTTCTTCCCTGCCCTCCTCTTTTTATTTGCCTGGAGCATGTGTCTTCAAATAAGTCAATTACCTGGAAACAAACAAAAAAAACGTTGGGCATTTATATTAAAATGCCATTTTATTTTATTTTATTTTATTTTTTCTTATTTTTAAGCCTGGATTAAAATGTTTCTGTAGTCCTAATACCAGCAACAAACATTCCGAGTCACTGATACAGAACTAACTTGATAACATATGGAGGAATCTGGCCCACATATTTAATATTTTAATGTTGGCAGCAAACTTCAACAGTGACTGAGCGATGCAAGGATTTATACTTCTGGTGCAACCCAGGTTTGTCAGAGGCTGTAGCTGCTGCTGCTGCTATAACTCTACTAGCAATTAAAATCAGGTTAATTTGCCTTGTATATAGCTACTTACACCTTTAGCACTCTGGACTACTCAAAGGCCACTAGTTCTTGCTCTGTTTTCTGGATAATGTGGTTACTGGATAATGTATCTCTTCACAAAGCAACAGCTTAATGCCAAATAAGAGATCCATGAAGACAAATACATGTCTAAAGCAAGCAGTTCCAGCCTTTCCTGTTTACCCACCAAGCCCATTCTGCCAACTGTTGCCAGCAAGAGCTCTGGGGGGAGTGGCCACAGCTGGGGCAGCAGCTTGTGCAGCTCCCCATTCAATATGTGAGATAGTCATGATGGTAGTACATGCTGGGAACCCTCCCTTGGTATAGTCATGCTATCAGAGGGACTGCTTGCTCATAATTTTTAGCCTCTGGGAAGGAATAGAGACCAAAATTTAGACCATGTACTAACAAAAGTGATGGAAAAGACAAGTGAAAAGTAGAGTGTCAGACAACAGCTTGTAGCATGAGATGCTATTTGAACACCACAGGCAAAAATTTACAGCATGCTGTGTTATTGACATCCAATCCTGGTACCGATTATCTTTTTGCCTAATCTGGGCTATGTGACTGCTTATGACCTTGGTCATGGAAAACCATTCAGGTTTTCCAGACTGGAAGTTCATGTGGTGCACAAACACAGGAGAAGGTACAAATCTGGTAGGGAAATGCTGATCTGTGAAAGAGCTACTGGATGTTTTCAGAGGTGAGAAGTTGCCTGTGATGCAGCTGAACGGCCACCCTGGCAGGACTCTCTGCACCTCACACATGATGCTGAGCAGGAGCAGGGCTTCTGGTGCAAAATGCCTGAGCCCTGAGCCAAATGGCCACTATGTCTCCTACACAGCCTCCTGGAAACAGCCCTCCCCATCCACAGGGATGTGCTCAATGAATGCACTGGAGCTGGCTGAACCTAGGAAATAAGTGTGTGTCAGAAAGCAAAGACAGCATCCCACATCCATACTCTATAGCTGACATGTCTTTTCACAAGACAAAACTTCAGGGGAAGCCAGTCTGCAATCTGATGGCCCAGAGAAATAGTAAAGATAATCAGGAAAAGAGGCAAATACTCTTGTTGCTTCTATTAATGTCATCATGGAAAAAGTCAGTGGAGGATAGCATCCATATCACTTCACGTTTGCCAAATGTATTTTTAAAATTGCTGAATGATGGAGACCATATAGCTTCCCCAGGCATCTAGACCAGTCCTTCATATCCAGACCAGTTTTTTTCCTCGTGGCCGTTTCAAACACTCATGGCTGCAATGTAGGCCTATTCTTCCATGTCTCATTGGCAGCAGGCACAAAGAGTGGATTTCTTGCTGCAAGTTTTCACATATTTGAAGGCTGTTATGTCTCCCCTCAGTCCCTCTTTTCTTGACTTGACCCACAGTTCTTTCATCCATTCCTTGAGAATGACACTTTAATAGTTGTCATTCTTCTTGCTCAGATTGGATTGGAAAAGAGAGAGCATTATCTTTAGTTTTCCACAGAAGGAAAAAAGGGACAATATATCACCACCTGGGCATCAGATAGTAACCAGGGACTGTTTCTTTCTCATGCTCCATTTTAATAGAGAGCCAAGTTAGTGTCATGTGAATGGATAGATATCAAAATGTAATAGAGAGCAAATCAGTGCCATGTGCAGGTATGAACATCAAAGTGACCAACAAGCACCCCAGACATTTCTGAGCTAGATGAAGGCAGAGAAGTGCAAGACACAAGGTGAAGCAGAGACTGGGAACACACAAGGAAGCAGGATGACAGTGTGGAAAAGAGTCAAACAGGGAAAATCAATCTTTTCTTGATCTCTGAGCAGGCCACTCTGCCTGGCCCAGCACTTGCACTCCTGAATGGCACATTGGGAACTTGAGCTGAGATGGGTCATGTTTCAACATTCTTTGAGCATGGGAGGAACAGGGTCCATGACTGGGGGTACTAATTCTTGTAAGAAGACAGTGGGCCTGTGTCCTAACTTAGCCAGAGAGGACTGCCAGCCTATGAGATGGGAACCTGGACATGGCCTTAAAAAATCTTCTGTGTTAAATCTAGCTCTTGCCATTCATCAGATTGAAAGGTTATTGCATTCAACTCTAAAAAAAAAGAGAAAGAAGAAAGAGAAAGAGAAGAGAAAGAGAAAGGAAAAGGAAAAAGGAAAAAAAAGGTAAAGGGAAAAAAAAGGAAAAAGAAAAAACAAGGAAAAAGGAAAAAAAAGGAAAAAGGAAAAAAAATAAAAAGCATTTGGTGGCATTTTCTAACCCCCTCTGGCTTAAATTCACTGATTGGTATCTGCAACAATAGAGAAATATTCATCTTTCCTCCTCCCTCTTCTCCCACCTGTCACTTCTGTCAAGGCTCCTGATTGACATGGAGTAGGATTTTTGAGAGTATTTTTGTGTTTGTAAAATATCAGCCCTGGATCTGGCTCTGGCTCTTGGAGCTCTCCATGCCTTTCTGAGGGGAGCTTCTGGGGGCGTGTGAGCCAGAGAGGCAGCTGATGATGCTGATGCTCTTTTGTGGTAACTGCATCAAAAGTTCTATGAAAAAAAAAAAAGAAGAAATATGAGTTATCAGTTTCTGTTCCCACTTGTAAAGGAGATCTTAGAAACTTCTGGGGGGATGACAAAATATGAGCGTTAGTTCAGCCCCATTTTGAAAAGGCACATAACAGATTACTGCCCATTTCAAGTTGATGCATACACACAACAACCAGACCTGGATTATCTGAATCCCTGGCACGGCAGCAGTGTTTTGGGCACTTTTACCACCAGGCAACTGGCAAATTGCCCACTGCAACTGTGAGCCCCATGCTTTACATGGGAGAGTTCACAGGAACCCAACACTCACTCTTTTCTCCCTCTTGGGCTCCTCATGCAAGGTCAAAGAGCTGCCAGTGACCCGGAAGATTTTTCTAATACCTGAAACAGCTCAAAGATACTGATACTGGCTTTGCCCCCCCCATTTTGTTTGTTTTTTTTTCCTAGTCAGTATTGCTGTTATCCTGGAAACAGCAACAGAAGCAACATCCAGGACACCATAACCCAGCCACACAGCTCCTAACTCCATAAGTGGGTGCTGGAGAACTGCTTCACTTGCTGCAGGTTGCTCTGACTAGTACCACTGCTATGCAAGACCTCCTGGACTGTTATCAGGGAAATTGGGTGGGTTGTTAATTCTGCAGGTAGACATGTAGTCTCTCCTCCATGTCTCTAATGCAGAGCTCAGTGCAGCCCAGCTGCCTAACCTTGGTTCATGATAATGTGAGAATTATGAAGTTGTGGGAAAAAGATCTCAGAAAGTTTGTGGAGAAGAATCAAGCAAGATAAGGTAGTACTACAGATGGAGGAGAGATTGTTGAGATAGGTATCAGCAGTATTTCAAAGATTTAAGGGGGAAAAAAAAATGTACCAACATGGTTAAGATTAAGAAATACCAAAGAAAAAAAAAGAAAAAGAAAAAGAAAAAACTCTCAGAAGATAGCACCTCCAAAAAGCTATGCCAGGGAGACATGGGGGATGATAAACTTTTCCTCTCCTGGCTGATGCCTGCATGGCTGATAAAGGCACCTTGAGGTAATGATACAAATGGTTAGTCTGAGAGCTTATTAAATCCTAACGATTTCTTGTTTGCCTTAATAAATAAATATTTTATACCTTATGCATACATTGCTTGCAGAATCTCTTTATGCACAGTGAGAGATGCTCAAAATGGTCCTCAAATAACACAGGACCCCTTACTCAAGGAAATGAAGTTGCCTTTGAATCTTACTATGCTTTCTCAGGTGTGTCCTGTAGGGAGTGTGGCTGCTGTTCTTCCTAGGCTGTTCTTGAACACCACATTAACATCATCCTCTGACCTTCTCTGGCTGTTGTTATGACACTGTTAAGCATTAGCCATCTTAACAACATTAACTCCAAACTGCATTGTGAAGACACCTGGATGCACTCCACTTCTCTTCGTTAATGTCTTAGCCAGGCACAAATGAGTGGGAACCATCACTAATAACAGAGAGAAACTCTCTGAAGTAGCCTTTAGCGTTGTTATTTGGACTTCTGGCCCTAAAACAACTGGTTAGAAGCCCCTTCATGGAGTAACGGACTTAATAGCATTTATGAAGGCCCCGGTGCATGTTCCTGGTGCAGCACAGGAAACCAGATGGCAAGCACAGAGTGTATAAGCCTGCGCCTTTCACAGAGGCTGCAGTTTCCTGCTGCACCTCTGGCCACACTCTGTGCCCCTTGCCTTCTCCAGTTCTACATTCCCATGGGAGTCCACAGAGCCATGAAATGACATCTCCGCAGCAGACATAATCTCAATAAAGCAGTCTGCAATGGCCACTGGGAATATTTTCAGTGCTCTTTTTTATCTATCGCCAGCTTTACCCCCCATCCCTCTTACTACATGTTTTGATTTTCACCCTTCTCCTTTTTTTTTTCTCCAAACACTTGCCTCTTCCTCCGCATATATGTGGTTTCCCCCTTGTCTTAAAACTCTTCTCAGTCTGGAAATATTGCTCATTACTTACAGTCACCAGTCTTTCTTTTAAGCAAGAGTCCAAACATCTCTCTTGTCTAACAGAGAAACTGTGTTCATGCTTATGTCTTGACTTCTGCAACATTTACATGGTTGAAATCTTGCCCTTAGGCTTTGCTGTCAGGATCCCACATTGGTAAATCAATCAATTAAGTTTAAGAGATTGAAGATTAGTATTTAAAGATATGACATTTAAAGTCAAATTACCACAAAATGACTGCAATTTTGGTATGAAAAAAAAAGCGAGCTATAAAAATGATGCATTAAACTCTGTAATTTTCTCTAAATTTTATGTTGAGACTGTATTTTCAATGATTTCTGATGATACTTAATTTCATCCTTGAGTATTTTCCAAAACATTTCGTATAACCAAAGGATTGTNACCACTGCTATGCAAGACCTCCTGGACTGTTATCAGGGAAATTGGGTGGGTTGTTAATTCTGCAGGTAGACATGTAGTCTCTCCTCCATGTCTCTAATGCAGAGCTCAGTGCAGCCCAGCTGCCTAACCTTGGTTCATGATAATGTGAGAATTATGAAGTTGTGGGAAAAAGATCTCAGAAAGTTTGTGGAGAAGAATCAAGCAAGATAAGGTAGTACTACAGATGGAGGAGAGATTGTTGAGATAGGTATCAGCAGTATTTCAAAGATTTAAGGGGGAAAAAAAAATGTACCAACATGGTTAAGATTAAGAAATACCAAAGAAAAAAAAAGAAAAAGAAAAAGAAAAAACTCTCAGAAGATAGCACCTCCAAAAAGCTATGCCAGGGAGACATGGGGGATGATAAACTTTTCCTCTCCTGGCTGATGCCTGCATGGCTGATAAAGGCACCTTGAGGTAATGATACAAATGGTTAGTCTGAGAGCTTATTAAATCCTAACGATTTCTTGTTTGCCTTAATAAATAAATATTTTATACCTTATGCATACATTGCTTGCAGAATCTCTTTATGCACAGTGAGAGATGCTCAAAATGGTCCTCAAATAACACAGGACCCCTTACTCAAGGAAATGAAGTTGCCTTTGAATCTTACTATGCTTTCTCAGGTGTGTCCTGTAGGGAGTGTGGCTGCTGTTCTTCCTAGGCTGTTCTTGAACACCACATTAACATCATCCTCTGACCTTCTCTGGCTGTTGTTATGACACTGTTAAGCATTAGCCATCTTAACAACATTAACTCCAAACTGCATTGTGAAGACACCTGGATGCACTCCACTTCTCTTCGTTAATGTCTTAGCCAGGCACAAATGAGTGGGAACCATCACTAATAACAGAGAGAAACTCTCTGAAGTAGCCTTTAGCGTTGTTATTTGGACTTCTGGCCCTAAAACAACTGGTTAGAAGCCCCTTCATGGAGTAACGGACTTAATAGCATTTATGAAGGCCCCGGTGCATGTTCCTGGTGCAGCACAGGAAACCAGATGGCAAGCACAGAGTGTATAAGCCTGCGCCTTTCACAGAGGCTGCAGTTTCCTGCTGCACCTCTGGCCACACTCTGTGCCCCTTGCCTTCTCCAGTTCTACATTCCCATGGGAGTCCACAGAGCCATGAAATGACATCTCCGCAGCAGACATAATCTCAATAAAGCAGTCTGCAATGGCCACTGGGAATATTTTCAGTGCTCTTTTTTATCTATCGCCAGCTTTACCCCCCATCCCTCTTACTACATGTTTTGATTTTCACCCTTCTCCTTTTTTTTTTCTCCAAACACTTGCCTCTTCCTCCGCATATATGTGGTTTCCCCCTTGTCTTAAAACTCTTCTCAGTCTGGAAATATTGCTCATTACTTACAGTCACCAGTCTTTCTTTTAAGCAAGAGTCCAAACATCTCTCTTGTCTAACAGAGAAACTGTGTTCATGCTTATGTCTTGACTTCTGCAACATTTACATGGTTGAAATCTTGCCCTTAGGCTTTGCTGTCAGGATCCCACATTGGTAAATCAATCAATTAAGTTTAAGAGATTGAAGATTAGTATTTAAAGATATGACATTTAAAGTCAAATTACCACAAAATGACTGCAATTTTGGTATGAAAAAAAAAGCGAGCTATAAAAATGATGCATTAAACTCTGTAATTTTCTCTAAATTTTATGTTGAGACTGTATTTTCAATGATTTCTGATGATACTTAATTTCATCCTTGAGTATTTTCCAAAACATTTCGTATAACCAAAGGATTGTTTCCCTAGGAGGCTGAAGTTAGAATAAATAATTGCTTACATAGTGCTCTATTCATATTTGGAGAAGTGTTCAAAGTTTTTACATCATTCAGAATTCAGAAATTGTTCAGATTTATCTCTTTATTTTTCCCCCAAAACCTTTCATGTTCTTGGATCAGTGATCACAAAATCCAGTTTATTGCACTATCTAGGTAAATGCTCTATGCACTAGGCAATCCTGACAAACTTCCTGAATTCTGCCTCTCTCAGGTTTTAAAAGGGAATGAGAAATCTTTTCTCCAAAACACAGAAAACTCTTTTTAATATACATTTGTTTGATGTACATCAGGGAGCTGAAAATTTGTCACTTTTCTTTACTTATTTCAGTGTACTGGGTTTGTGTGACAAGGTTTTGGAAGTGGGGGGTGACAGGGGTGACTTCTGTGAGCTGCCAGAAGCTTCCGCTATGTCCACCAGAGCCATTGCCAGCTGGCTCCAAGGCATACCCACCACTGGCCAAATCTGAGCCCATCAGTGACAGTGGTAGCACCTCTGGGATAATGTAGTTAAGAAGAGGGAAAATCCACTGTGCAACAGCAGAGAGAGCGAGGGGTGACACTATGTGAGAGAAGCAAGTCTGCGAATATCATGTCATGAAAAGGAGGGAGAGGAGGTGCTCCAGGCACTGAAGCAGAGATCTCCCTGAAGCCCACGATGAAGACCAATGGTGTGGAAGGCTGTCCCCTGCAGCCCAAGGAGGTTAATAGCAGAGCAGATATCCACCCATGCAGCCCATGGATGACCCCACACCAGAGAGGTGGATGCCCAAGGAGGCTGTGACCTGTGGGAAGCGCATGCTGGAGCAGGCTCCTGGCAGGAACCTGTGGAGAGATGAACCCACATTGGAACAGGTTTGCTGGCAGCACTTGTGACCCCATGAGTCACCCACACCGGAGCATTCTGTTCCTTAAGGACTATCCCCTGTGGAAGGGACCCTTGCTGTACCAGTTTATGAAAAACTAANTCCAAAACATTTCGTATAACCAAAGGATTGTTTCCCTAGGAGGCTGAAGTTAGAATAAATAATTGCTTACATAGTGCTCTATTCATATTTGGAGAAGTGTTCAAAGTTTTTACATCATTCAGAATTCAGAAATTGTTCAGATTTATCTCTTTATTTTTCCCCCAAAACCTTTCATGTTCTTGGATCAGTGATCACAAAATCCAGTTTATTGCACTATCTAGGTAAATGCTCTATGCACTAGGCAATCCTGACAAACTTCCTGAATTCTGCCTCTCTCAGGTTTTAAAAGGGAATGAGAAATCTTTTCTCCAAAACACAGAAAACTCTTTTTAATATACATTTGTTTGATGTACATCAGGGAGCTGAAAATTTGTCACTTTTCTTTACTTATTTCAGTGTACTGGGTTTGTGTGACAAGGTTTTGGAAGTGGGGGGTGACAGGGGTGACTTCTGTGAGCTGCCAGAAGCTTCCCCTATGTCCACCAGAGCCATTGCCAGCTGGCTCCAAGGCATACCCACCACTGGCCAAATCTGAGCCCATCAGTGACAGTGGTAGCACCTCTGGGATAATGTAGTTAAGAAGAGGGAAAATCCACTGTGCAACAGCAGAGAGAGCGAGGGGTGACACTATGTGAGAGAAGCAAGTCTGCGAATATCATGTCATGAAAAGGAGGGAGAGGAGGTGCTCCAGGCACTGAAGCAGAGATCTCCCTGAAGCCCACGATGAAGACCAATGGTGTGGAAGGCTGTCCCCTGCAGCCCAAGGAGGTTAATAGCAGAGCAGATATCCACCCATGCAGCCCATGGATGACCCCACACCAGAGAGGTGGATGCCCAAGGAGGCTGTGACCTGTGGGAAGCGCATGCTGGAGCAGGCTCCTGGCAGGAACCTGTGGAGAGATGAACCCACATTGGAACAGGTTTGCTGGCAGCACTTGTGACCCCATGAGGCACCTACACCGGAGCATTCTGTTCCTTAAGGACTATCCCCTGTGGAAGGGACCCTTGCTGTACCAGTTTATGAAAAACTAACCCATGGGAAGGACCCATGCTGGAGAAGTTTGTTGAAGACTGTATCCTGTAAGAGAGACCCCAAGCTGGAGCCAAGGAAGAGTGTGAGGAGTTTCCCCCCTAAGAAGGAAGGAGGAGCAGAGACATGTGATCAAGCGACCACAATCCCCATTCTCCATCCTCATGTGCTGCTGGGGGAAAGGAGGCAAAGAACTTGGGAGTAAAGTTACACCTGAGAAAAAGGGATGGGTGTAGTGAAGGTGCTTTTAAGAGTGGTAGCACCTCTGGGATAATGTAGTTAAGAAGAGGGAAAATCCACTGTGCAACAGCAGAGAGAGCGAGGGGTGACACTATGTGAGAGAAGCAAGTCTGCGAATATCATGTCATGAAAAGGAGGGAGAGGAGGTGCTCCAGGCACTGAAGCAGAGATCTCCCTGAAGCCCACGATGAAGACCAATGGTGTGGAAGGCTGTCCCCTGCAGCCCAAGGAGGTTAATAGCAGAGCAGATATCCACCCATGCAGCCCATGGATGACCCCACACCAGAGAGGTGGATGCCCAAGGAGGCTGTGACCTGTGGGAAGCGCATGCTGGAGCAGGCTCCTGGCAGGAACCTGTGGAGAGATGAACCCACATTGGAACAGGTTTGCTGGCAGCACTTGTGACCCCATGAGTCACCCACACCGGAGCATTCTGTTCCTTAAGGACTATCCCCTGTGGAAGGGACCCTTGCTGTACCAGTTTATGAAAATCTAACCCATGGGAAGGACCCATGCTGGAGAAGTTTGTTGAAGACTGTATCCTGTAAGAGAGACCCCAAGCTGGAGCCAAGGAAGAGTGTGAGGAGTTTCCCCCCTAAGAAGGAAGGAGGAGCAGAGACATGTGATCAAGCGACCACAATCCCCATTCTCCATCCTCATGTGCTGCTGGGGGAAAGGAGGCAAAGAACTTGGGAGTAAAGTTACACCTGAGAAAAAGGGATGGGTGTAGTGAAGGTGCTTTTAAGATTTTATTTTATTTCTCATTATCCTACTCTAATTTGATTAATTTCCCCAAGTCAAGTCTGTTTCGCCTGTAACAGTAATTGGTGAGCAATCTCTCCCTGTCGTTATCCCCACCCAGGAGCTTTTTGTTGCAATTTTCTCCCCCTATCCAGCTGAAAGGGAGTGATAGAGCAGTTCTGGTGGGCACTACATATTCACTAAGGGTCAACCCACCACATTCAGGAAGAATCTTAGATAACTTTTTCCAGGGGCATTTTTATCACACTGGTTTGTGTCTACTTCCTTTTTCCTTTCTTAAGCAAGTACTGGTTGGTTTAAATTCAAGCTGAATATCCAGGTTTCTCCTCATATGCTTCACTGTGAAAAAAATATAGTTTCGAGAGCAATTTTGGATTGTAATAGTCAAATTTATTTCCACTGTAGAAGCACACTTGTTTCAGTAATAAAAAAATAACATTTTATTTGCAGAATAAAAGTAATCCTGTAGTGGTATAAATATACTTACTTGCACAAGAATTTATGTAAGTCACTCAACATATATTCAGATTTAGTATTCTCACAGTCCTAAGTTTCAAATTAAGTCAACAAAAGATAGTTACTTGAAGAATTACAAGAAATGTGAAGTCTGGCTCAGCTGGGACTTAAACATATATGAAATAGAAAGCTTCCTTGTTTGTTTTATTTTAAACAAATACACTGCTGATAAAAAATACAGCCTTCAGCACTGACCATTTCTGTTTGTCCAGTTAAAACACAGTGTATGTTGTCAGCCATAAAAGCCTCTTCTGTCTGCCTCACAACCAAGACCTCAGCACTGGGCAAGCAGAACTGACACCGAGTGCTACTGTTCAAGCTGAGTGCTCCTTAGTCTGTGCTCAGCCTCTGAGCCTCCACTCCCAAAACTCCCATCACCACCTACCATCTTTCAAGGAACAAACCAGGTCTAGCAATTGAATTCAGGGGGTCATCGGAGACTCATCAGACAACATGTCTATTAAGTCATTATGCTATGCCAAGACTGATGCTGTATTTCACAGAACTTTATTAATGACCTGGTGCAACCAACAGTGCAGATTATCATAGGTATGGTTGAGGTATAACCTTATCTAATACTTCATGCAAAAGAAGAATACTATTTTATGCACTCCCACCATTCAATTCAAGCCAAGGGACAACAGTAAACACAACTGCACTGAAATTAACTTGTACTTTAACTTTTAGATAATTCTTGAGCTCTTTTTCCTACTTGGGGGGGAGGAATTATGTTTAACTAACCAGTTAGATCATGACTCTGTGTTACTGTGTTCTAACTTAGTTATTTACTGTGTGGGCTATCATCAGCACCATGCCCTCACAACATATGTTCATTTATTCTGATCCTTCCTTACTGTTAGTACAGTGAAAAAAACAGTACAAGGTTCAGCCTTGACTCTTTTCAATGTGTCTATGAGAGGAGGACACCAAACTAATACAACACAATACTGAAGACAAGAGAACATAACACTTAGTCCTGATACACTGAAAAGCAATTTCACACATAAGCTTATTTATGTAGGCATACTGACATACTGAGCACCATTCTTTTTTTTTTTTTTTTCAGTTTTAACATCAACTCTGAACAGAAAGATGTTAAGCCTCTAGGACATTTTCAGTATTAAGAACTACCTCTATTTTACAAACACTGAAACACTAATGATACTTCAGTCAAGAAGTTCACTGCAAGTGACCCTCTCTCTGAATTCGAAGGCGCTCCTTCTCCACTTGCAAGCGTTCCTTCTCAATCTGCAGCTTCTCCGACTCAAACTTTAAGAACTGCAGCCTCTCTTTCTCTAACTGCAAACGTTCTTTTTCAAGTTTTAGCTTTTCAGTTTCTAGATCCAGAGGCTGCTGCATGATGGGTTTTTCTGTTTGGGTGAGATCATTTTCCAGGGCAGGTTTTTCAGCATGAAGAGTCTCTAGCCTGAGTTTCTCCCATTCGATCTGAAGTCGCTCCTTCTCAATTTGAAGTCTCTCACGCTCCAAGTCCACATGCCGCAACCGCTCTTTTTCAATTTGCAGGCGCTCCTTCTCCACTTGCAACCTTTCAGCTTCAATGTCTAGTCGCTGCTTCTCCAGCTCCACCTTCTGCTTCTCCAGATTTATAAGCAAGTGAGAATCTTCATAGGCTAGCCTAGCTTGAGCAGAGCTTAGATTTCCAAACTCTTCAATGTGGGGAAAGTCTGGTAGGTCATTTTCCTTTTTTGAATCTGGCAACACTGATGACAGAATTTCTTCTTCTTCCTCAATAGGAAACTGTACAGAGGAACATGAAAGACAAGAATTACAATTCAGTCTTTATGCCGCAATGAATTTGTTACACACTTGACTGAAAATAACATAATGGCTTTTTTCATCTTCAGAACCGTTTAACTCACGTGCTTAGAAATAACCACGTTAGATGAAGAGACTGTTTTCCACCATTACATAGGTAGAAAACCCATGTTTTATGAGTCTTAGTATCTAGTAATGAAAAATGGGAAAATCAGCCATGTCAGTGGACATGCAAGAACGTAGACATTATAGAGCACTCAGAACCACTGATAGAAAACTAGACCTAAAAAAAAGCCTATGTTGTTCTTACTTTTCATATAGCTGAGTGTCAGTTACGTAAGCCACTTGGAATTTGCTGTGACTCACTATTTATCAGAGCAGCTGGATCCATAGGTTATACAGTAACGTCAGCTAAACCAGCCTTCACTAACTTGGGCCTTCCATTTCTGAAAACCATTTAAAGCTGACATTTTTCACATGCTCCTAACCCTTCAAACTGTATTAAGTGGGTCAATAAACATGACTTGTTTAACCAATTCTGTATTACCACATTTGCTGTAAAGCTATTTATGATGCAGAAGACTAGGTGGTTAGGACCACTGCAGACTGTAACAACTTGTACAGAATTATAGCTATAAATTACATGCTATAAAATCATAATACACATAGTACACACATAGTACACAAGGAATATTTGTCTCCTACTACATATGCTGCAAAAGTAAAACAAACTGAGGCAAACAGGGATTCAGAATATCTTAAGACAATGAAAGCCATTGCCAGTCCTCTAGCATTAGAGCAGACAGCTCTTCAGCTGTCAGACAGTAGTCTCAGTACTATTGAACAGCTTATGCTGGTTTGTTTTTTTTCCAAGCACACATCTCAACTGAGCTAAGGCAGGAACTGCTTTCCCCCTCACCCAGAAAAAGCCTCAAACCAAAATTGTTTAAGTATCCCTTTTTGAAATGAGAACTATGTATCTGTACAGGCACAACAAAAGTATCCAAACATTTGACCTTACTCTAGCTGGCTCCCTACTCCAGTAATGGTACTACTAGGAGTAACAGCACATCTACAGCTGCTTCTCAAATTCCCACTAAAATTCTGACAGAGAGGTTTTTCTAACTTGTTCAAGTAATGTTTTCATCTTATGTGGGTTCCTTCTGAGAAATACAAGCAGTATTCTATTTCTTTCTGCACCTGCAGGTAATATACTTTCATTTGTTAAAGAGGTGCATTTCTCTTCTCTGTTTATCCAGACAGACAGACTAAGTATTAAATAATCAGTTTCCTTCAACAGCATATTTCCATTCCACTGAGTGAATTAATTCTTATCTACGGCATATACAAATGGAAAACATATGTGCAAATACACATTCAAAGCTGGAATATAAATTTAATAATCAACATCCGAGACCTTACACACAATTGCAAGCTGTTAGATTTGAATACCATCTCTCTGAAACATATTTGTTTCTACAGTTTCTTTAATTCACACATTCAGAAAAAACAGAAACAGATGCTATGAAAAAAACACATGAAAAAGCCTTATGCTGGAAATGAAATGAATGCCACATTGCATATAGCTAACTTATGTCAGTCACTCACTTCAAAATTCTGTGGATCCTCCTCTTCCTCTTCTACTTTGATTTCTGTTAAAGATCCACCAGCTTCTCTGAAGTCAGTAATATTTTGCCATTCAAAACTAGATTCAATTGCAAATCCCATTTTCTCATCCATGTCTTCATTGAGAGCATCATCTAAATTGGATGAAGGAAGGTGAAACCCAGCACCTACTACTTTGATGTTTGCATTCAGACGTTTTCTCTTCATGAGTGCTCTCCAGTCAAGGTATCGCCTTTTCACTTCTGTCCCTGTTCTTTGCTCTCCTTCACCTACAGCATTTACACACTCTGCTATTTCCTCCCAAGCTTTCCGTTTCATCTCATTAATTGTTGTATTAAGTTGCTTTGAAAAGAGTACTTCTCGTCTTTTTCTGATTTCCTTAAGGAGAGTTTGAGTTTCCTGTACACTAAAATTGCTTTTTCTTTTTCTTTTTAATTGTTTCATTTTTTCCAGCTTTAACCTAATAATTTCACCACAGTAGGCTACCGAGATGATGTGACACTAATCAGTTATCAATACAAATAAAAATTAAAAGCCAATGAAAGCAGAGCTCAGTTCTCGTGAAGTGAATTTTCTCTTCACTTTGTAGTATATTCCTATTTGTCAGGCTTCCTAAGAAAAAAAGAGTGAACAACATAAATCTCCAAGGTATACACTGTATATTTCATTTAATGAATTTGACTCCTAAGTCATCATTTAAGGAATGCATATTTTGAAATCATTGTTCATTTGATAGAAGAAAGACATTTTTGTTAAACTCAGAATATAAAGTAGCCATAGATACCTTCTCTAATCTCATATGAATTATAAATCCATTCATATATCCATCTCACAAACTGTTAGGATTAATATTTCCATTACAAAAATACATCTATTTTCCTTCAACTCTTACAGGTATTGCCAGTCAAAATTTGCTTAAGGCTGAAATTTGACATACACATTGCACTTTAAATGCTCGTTATTTCCAAAAGAGGGTAAAAGTGTTATGTCATTACTTCATAAACAAGAAGTGTTTAGGGGACTGAAAGTGTCTCACTTAAAATGTGTCTTAGAAATATTTTTATCAAAAAAACCCAAAACAAACAACAAAAAAACTCCACCAAAAACTAAAAACCAAAACACCCCCCCAAAAGACCACCACCACAAAAAAAAATCCAACCAACAAATTGGTTTAATATGAAAAGCTGCTACATTTTAGAGGCAGAGGCTCTTCTGACATCTTAATCACAAAAAACACCCAACCCTAAACCAATTCTGCTCAATGTCTGAAAATAACTACTAGTTCAAACATAGGAGATGCTTTAACAGCAAACAGGAGTCACTGCACGCTCCTTGGTAAAGCCTTCCTCTATGCCTCTCACACTGCACATGTCCTCATGTCAGATGTAATGACTGGTTCAAAGTTCATCCAGTCCTCTACCCTCAGCAATTGCTGCTCCTGTGCCTGATGCTAAAAAGAAAGCTAAACCCTATAATATACCTGACTGGTGGTGTGCAATTCTGTACAGAGCGTGGAAATTTTGAGTGGGAGAAACAGGGAACTATCACTGCAGTGATGAACAGATCATAGACCATATTACAAAAACAAAACAACCTTGAACGCAGACACGAAAATAAAAAATGGTTCTTGGTCACAAACTGCTTAGTCCAATTTAGGATTTATTTTGAACTTTCTTTTGTACCATGTTACCCACCACTTCAAATAAGTCTAAAAGGCTTTAAACGAAGCAGGCCAATGAGTGCTTACAGTTTCAAGCTGTTATGTTTATTCACTATTAATCTAATATATACTTTTTGTCCATCTGAAGCAAATGTCTTGCAGATTATATATGCAATTGCTACTGACTAATGGGGCTTAATCTTATTTATATAGGATTCTTAAGTTACTAAGTACTTCTTTCTGCTGCTATTTTTCTGATATTGGTTAAAAAAAACCCAGCACATTACACAAAAAACCTCCCTTTTGGGGAAATAATGCACATAATAGATTAGAAGAACATTTTCATCCAACTCCTGCATACTACTGACTGCGAATATGTGGCTCGCTTGCAAAGTTTTCCATATCAAGCAATATTCTTTCACACCCAACACGTAAGCATGATGGCACCAAACTTTTTATAAACTTTAAAATAAAACATTTCTTAAAGCTACCCTGGCTTAGACTTAAGACTTTTATATTAAGAGAGGCTTTAGTCCAGGAGGAGCTGGATGCTCCTTAACACGTCACCAAGGGACAGTCCTCTCTGCAAGGACCTTAGGCAAGCACTGAAGGGAACCAGCAACACCTAAAAGGCTAATTTAACGAAGCAGAGGAGGTGCCGAGGCTGGAAAGCACCTGCGGACTCTGCCTGTTGAACCCCCAGATGCATCAATCGAAGTTCCCTTTCCTCTGACACGAAGGGGAGGGAGAGCACCTCCCCTCCGAACGGGGCGCGCATTTTGGAGGNCAAGTGGGCTGTAATTCCAAACAGACGCTTGGAGCGCGGCAACTCCTCTCCCAGAGGGCTGCCACTGTGCGCGGCCATTGGCTAAATCCTCTGTTTGTCTTCCCGATGCCTGTCAGTGATTGGCCAATGACTGTCAAAGCCAGCCTCTCCCTTCAATGAGCTTCCGGCGGCAGGCATCTCGCCGATTCACGGAGGCGCCAGACAGG
>VWZY01007456.1:240882-255305 GCA_013399075.1 Chloroceryle aenea | reverse complement strand
CTTCAATGTGAGAGTGACAGAGCCTGAAACAGGCTGCCCAGAGAGGTTGTCTCCAGAGAGTCTCCTTCTCTAGAGACTTTCAAGACCTGTCTGGATCTGTTTCTGTGTGGCCTGCCCTAGGTATTCCTGCACTGGCAAGGGGGTTGGACTTGATCCCCAGAGGTCCCTTCCACCCCCTACCATTCTATGATTCTATGATTATTTCCTGATCACTGAGTGAGAGAGCTCAACTCCATATGAAATCCATGAATGATTTGTCAAACTGGGAACTGACATTAGTTCCTGTGCAAATGTAGCATAGTATATTAGAGAAGCATGTCTATTTTGCAAATGAAGCTTCATTCAGTTTTTGATATAAATCTTAATAATAAGTAATTTATCACATACTTCATTGACTTGTCTGAGGTCATATGCCAGAGGCTTATACATAGAGCAAGCAGCTGGATGGAAGACTGTCCCCAAAAAAATTGCTATAAGGAAAAACTCAGAGTAAAGAGCATCACCAAAATTACTGATTGATCACTCACTGTTTATCTGACCCATCAATTTGGACATGACACTGTCAATTAAAGAAAACCTCACAAATTTCCAGTCTCTTTCAATTTGCATAGTTATTTATACCCATGTAGTATGGGCATAATATGTTACTCTTCTCATTGCATAAACTGCATACTCTTATTATTCAGGTATAAAACCAACACAAAAACACAAGTAAAGGAGAATTTGGCCTTATATACCAATAAAATGACAAGTTGCAACAATTAATGATTAATAAAGTCTCTATGCCACACCGAGTAGCTTTATTAATGCTAAAACTACTGTTCTCTTACACATCTATGTTTCCCCTACTGTTTCAGTAAGCAGGAATAAAATTCTCCATCTCTCCTAAACAAGCCAATACATTTGATTCGCACTTAAAAACTAGTTGTGTTCCAGAATAAAAATGCTCGCATTTCAGTATGGTGACTGTAAACGTTATCTAACAAAGTGTAGTTATAATATGATTTGGAGACTGTCTATGAAAAGAACAAAATAAATCTGGAAGTTTCCTGAAATACTGTTAACAACAAGCTATTTACTTCTACAGAACTGACATGAATCTTAATACAAATAATTTATTGAGTGGAAGGATTCCACTTTATTAATATTTTCTCCAAATGAGCATAATTTTCATTTACATCCCTATTAAAATATTTTTCATGGATGCTATCTAAATTTATGAAGGTATCAGGTGATAAATTCTTGAGTCGGTCACAAAATTGGAACATTCCATTGTGTGCTGTTTAAAAAAGAAGTATTTAAGATTTAATCTTTAATACTGATCTTGAGTTTTGCAAAAAGTACATGCAGTAATGATCTGATAATGAACTTATTGTGGTCATCGCAAGCCATAGGAAAGATGTTATAGACGCCTCACTAATTTTTTTCATTTTCGAAATGCTTAGAAAAAGATGTGTGCTTAGAGCTTTAGAACCATTCTGCCTGGAATAAGACAACTGCTTAAATGAACTGCCTAAATGCTACTTATATGGAACATAAGGGCTCCCAAATATTGTATGCAAATAGATGGTAAGAAAGAAAATTCTCAGTCTGTGCATGATTACAAATGAATTTATGAAACCTAGTTAATTTCAGTGTCCTGTTAGATGCAGGTCCCACTTTGAATGCATAAGATCAAAATTATTCCACAATGTATGCCTAGACTAGTATTATTACTACAAGTCCATTACAATCCTAACATTATAATAGATAATTACTGAAAGTTTATCCAGCAATATATTGTGTAGCATTTGCCATGTAATATTTTAACACTTAAAACTACCATGAAGTACACAATAAAGTCTTTTAATTCATTTAAAAGCAATATTGAAGTAAAAAAAAAGAAAAAAAAATCACCTCAGAAATACTGTTTACTTTTACTTTAAATATGGGGATTTATTTTTGTAACTTTGATGTATGACAATATATGAACTTTTCCATAGTTTATCGAAGCAACAACTAAAATTTATTTTACAGCTTGCTGCTCTAAGCAACCTAGTGGCTGCTTAGTAGGCAGCACTGGAGACTTCAGAGATGGAAGACTTCTGTTAGAAAACATCCTGAAGTGTTTTTTCTTTAGTTAACAGCATGACTGAAGCAAAGATACCACATGAATCATCCATCCTGCAGAAATCTTGCCCACTCTGCAATATGTTGTCAAAACTTTGTTTTGCCATGGTTAATGGGATGGAACTAGAAAGTTCAGCTACTACTAAGGCACAAGGATGGAGAAAAACTGCTAAAACTGAAGGGTTGAAGTAACATGATAGGAATTATCAGTCTCTTCAAGTTAGATACCTGGTTTTAATGCTGTGAAGGTCACTTTGGCTCTGGCCCTTGCTAAGGTCATTCTAGGAAGTTAAAGCTGACAATTAATTCCTCTTACAGGTTTATGAATATAAAAAGCCTAAATAAACCAACAATAATGTGGATTTCTTTTAAATTGCAGTTACATAGGGAAAACAGTATTACAGTCAGATTTCTCACTCAGCAATTTATCTACTGGGACACCTGTGAATATTACAGAAATAATGGCACACGTTACACAGTGAATTCCTCATGATTATGCCTTTTTGAAAAGTAATATCATTTTGCAAATTATCCAGATAATTACAGAGAAGACTTGCATATAAAATTAAGTAATACTTTCTATATAATGACAAGCATGAATGACAATTTAATGGACTCTTCCAAAAGTAATTCTACAGCGTACAATTTAAACTGCAGATTTAAACAAAACAGTACATATTTTTCCAACTGTAAATTAATACCTAAAAATGTTCTAAAACTTGTGCATTTAAATAGATTGTTTTGCCTTAGGAGTTTCAAAATTCTCCAGAGCAAATTGTCAATACAGATGACCAGGGGTCCCTGTATTTATTAAACTGAATGACCTGACAGTAAAACTCAGTTAAGGCTCTTGGCATTGGTGAAACTTCTTCCCACTCTGACCTACTACTGTGGTAGACTTGAACTTCATCTGTAATTTCTTCTGGAGCATAATCACCACCTAGTATATAAATTTTATCTTCTGTCCCAACTGCCCCTGCATTAAAGCCAGCACATTCAAAAGATCCCTCCCCTTTCCAAATACAGGTTTCTGGGCAAAAACTGTACACCTTGTAGGTGGAGAGATCACAGATGTACAATGTACAGTTCACTGGAACAGCTTTGATTAGAGTTGCATGGAAAAACTGCCCAAATTCTGCCACAAGCTCAGACCACTGATCAGTCATAGCATTATACTTAAAGAAACAGTCAAGAGATGGATTAAAGGCATCAGTAATCTCTACTTCTGAGCCAAGGACGTAAATTATATTCTGACATGCACTTGCTTCTGGATAGTAGATACCTCTTGGTAATTGGCTTACAGATTTCCAGTCTTTGGAAAGAGGATTATAGGATTCTACATCCAAAAGACTTCGGGTTTCTTGAGCTCCTCTGGTCTTTCCACCTATTACAAACAGCTGATTTAAGGTTACAACAGACGTGTGCATTGTCCTTGGTTTTTTCATCGCTGACACTATGGAGAATTCATTGCGGACTGGACAGTAGCACCAGGTTTGGTCAGTGGCATCATGAAATGGTTCAGCAATATGAAGCCTGACAGTCCTATAACAATTCCCTTTGCATCCCCCAGTTATAAATATTTTTTCTCCATAGCTAGATAAACTTGACCCCGGAAGATCAATCATGTGTGTATGTGGTAGTTCTTTCCATTTATCTGTTTTGATGTTGTAGCAGAATGTATGTCTGTTTTCTCCATCTTCATCAGTTTTATGCACAAATATATATTTCTCTGTTGTCGAAGGACGTGCATCTGGAAACAGTCCACTGAAGTTCTGCACACTTTTAACTGCATCATTGATTATTACTGAGCAATTAGCACTCTTAAGTAAGTGTTCTTCAGAATGGAGAAAGTCCTGTAAAGTCTTTTCAGGTAACTGGTGTAGTCTCACTTTTTTAATCAAATTAGGCAGATATTTCTGTCGTGTTTCTAAGCTGTGTTTGGTCCATTGAAGGACAGCTTTCAACACTGATTCTTCCTCAGGAACATCTAGTTCATCAGCTTCAAGACATTTTTGTAGTATCTCAAAATTCATCTCCAAAAAATCACTTGATCTGAGCAGCAAAGAAAAGTGGTGCTGTACAAAATCTAGCGCATGATCAAATAAGCGGATGGAACCATAACTTTCTGATAGAGAAAGCAACTGTAAGCAATTGACAAGATCAATACTTTTTATTAGAAAGTCACTGCAAGCTTTAGAAAGGTGTGAAACTTGAAGAAATGACGACAGTTGGAAGAGCATTTCCACATTATCATTTGTTATCTCTGTTTTTCCTGTGTAAGCATAATCAAGAAAAGCTTTCACTGCCTTGGGCGATAGATTACTAATAGTAACATTGCCATCATCTCGTTCTTTCATATTAACTTCAAACATGGCTCTGTGAATAAAATATAGAAGATACACACACAAATTAACGTTCTAGCAAACAGCAGAGAACACCGATGTGAAAGGGAGGAGGCAATCAGAGGTGCATGATAAGGTGGGCAGGCTGTATAAGGCTAAAAAGTGGCAGTTCTTTTAAGTAAGAACTATGCATTTGCTTGATAGGGTTGAAGAAAACAGGAGTGATGATAAGAACATATTCAAAGTGATGGCTCATAAAAATGATAGTAGCACCTATGTTTTATATGGGTTTTCACAGAGCATGATGAATTCTGCAGCTCTCAGTGTGAGAGAAAATGTGAAAATCAGTTTCAACAGCTTGAGAAAGAAAGCTTTATTTAAAAAATATACCATAAAAAAGCCCCATGACTTAGGTCATGCACTGTGGATGAATACAGAAAATTAAGCAAAAAAAAAGGCCTTCCAAAGTGCAGGCTGAGCAAATGGCAGGATGGATGATGGATTAATTGAATTCCTCAAAAAACCTAGGTGAGAGATGAAAGAGGAGAAAAAAACATGAGGAAACAATTCCTGCATTAGAGTTGACAGATCGAAATATGGGTATAGGCAGATGTCAGAAAAAAAGATTTTGACATAGGGATGCATGACACAATGAGACTTGTGCAGCAAGTAGATTGTGACTGAATACAAAGATGATGGTTGAAACTGTGGAACAAACTACTGATCTGTGCAAATTCTATTGCAACTTTTACTACTTTACTACTAAAAATATAATAACATTTTACTATTTCACACAGTCAAACATGGCAAGATAAAATAATTCATTTTTTTCAAGCTGCTAAGTGCTTGCAACATCACTTGCCCTACCCTCCCAGACCCTAAGCATCAGGCTGTGGTAGCAAGGGCTTCTGAATCTGACAAAAGATAGTAGTGGAGAAAGATTTAGATAAAACATCAAATACTAAGTACATAATCTGGATTATTAATAGAGCATAGATCATTCCTATTTAAAAAAAAAAAAAAAGAGTATAATATCACAGTTCAGTTATAAAAGTACTGCTTGTGTCATACAGGACTTTTTAAATCCCATAGTTCTATGAAGCCAAAGAGAAGAAAAAAAAAATAAAAATAATCACTGTGTATAGCATACTCTTTGGAAAGTGGACATCAGGTAAAGTAGGAACTTATGTGACCTCCTGGACTAGAACATAAAATTACGGTAAGACACGTATATCCCAAAGACCTTTTTGCATGTTAAATGATGATCCTTAAAATCCTTTCCTCATTAACTCCAAGATACAAATCTCTAATTACAGAGTAAAATAGCAACTGAACAATAGTAGTGGAGGGAGAGCAATCTAGGCAAAGGCTTTGATTCTGAAAGCTAATGAGTAGGTAACAGAATGTTCTTGAATCTTGGGTTTGTTTACACAGTGAAAACAAAACTAAGAAAAGTCCAAAGACCAAGGAAGACAAAAGGCATTTCATTTTAAAATTTATCTAGTGGACCTAGGTACTAGGTACTAGGTAATAAATGGGTCCTGCACTCCAGGACAACTTATGAATTTGATGCCTGATGTTATCAACTGTTACATGCAGGGAGAGGTCCTTCCTTGGCAAATTTTAACATGAAGAGCCTGTAGGTAGTGAAAAGGACATGTTACCAGGTGCTTAACTTCAGCTGTAAAAATTACCACCAGAAGCTATTTCATTCTAATATCCCTTCCTACCACAGCATCTCTGTGCTGTCAAGCAGTAAACACTCAAAATGCAAGTAGTTATCGATGTCAGGAAAAAACAAATCTGCTGCTACAAAGAAATTTCATCTGCATTTCTTTTTTTTCAGTAGTCCTAAGAATGTGCCTAGTCTAGATCCTCTGTCAAAAATGGCAGACTTCCACAGACCATGGGATGTTGCAGGCCATTTGAAAAATAACACTTGTAACCTATGTTTGAGCAAGTGAATCAAAGTAGTTAACTCATTTCCAGGAGTGCATTTTTTCATTATTAGTGTCTCAGCTTTGCGTTTTAGTAAGGACTGTATTTAGAAAGACTTTCAGTGTGGAATTGCAGGTTTGACCCTTACTAATAAAAAGCAAGGTTCTTCATAAAATAATATCCTGCATGTAAATGATCTGTCTGGCCCTTAAGAATACATGGCTTTAAGCACCACACGGAAGACCACGGATCCATTTCATACTGAAAGGCTGAAATCTGTAGTTCAGAAAATATGTATCTGTTTAAATACCTCTGAAGACTAACTGACCACTCATCTTAGACAAGCAAAATCCAGCCCTATTCCAAACACACGTACATTTTATCCACGATTGCTCAATGCAAGATGTATTTGTTATCAACTTGTTATGTTTCACAATATAAATGTGCCGAAGTACATAGACAGTTGCATATAAAGTCAAACAATACCCTTGAGGACCTTCAAGAACAGATACAAGCAACATGTAAGTCTTAAAAATACACAACTTTTTTCAATTCTACCTAACAGCAAAGCCACACTCTTATGGTTTGACATTTGTATTTCAGAGTGTAGACTGCTGTCTGAACCTGAAATTCAGAGTCCTCACGTCACTTTGAAAATACAAACAGATGTATTTCAAGTATGGTTTGGCATATGTTTGGGGTGGTTTTTTTTTTGGCTATCCTTAATATAATGTTTGAATGCTTTGCTCAAAACTCTGCAGACATATCTAAGTTATAATGAATTTTTAATTTTGTAATTACATTCCCTCCCAGAAAAGTTACAATACATTTCCTGCAAACTCATACCAAAATTAGGTTTACCTGAAAAAATCACTGCACGCTGCCAGTACACAACGATGACAAGGAATTATTTCATCTTTCACAACAATTTTAAAGTCAAAAAATATATTTTGTTCTCTGAACTTTTGTAGTACTTTTAGAATTTGTTGTCCATGACCTTCAGCCACTAAGGAATTGATTTTATTTTCAGGAACAGAAATTCCATGGCAAATAGGTCTGCTAATGTAATCCCGTTGATTGGCCATGGTTTCTTCAATCTATTCCTGAAACTGAAATGGAAAAATAAGTAATTGATCTGCAGTCTTACTATTTTTTTTTTTAATAAAATCAATATACCATCAAACAAACAAACAAACAAATTCCATCATTGAATTTAGTTTTTAAGTCCTATGCACAGTTTGTGTTAAAAGTGACTATTACACTTAATTTGATAATAATACATCTACTTGGCAAAATACACATAGCACACTAGGAAAAATAAAATATCTGACATATATCAAAGAAGAACTCTACAAAGAGTACCCACCTGTAGAAACATTTTTCAACAAAGTCCACAGGAAGCATACCAAGGAGTGTGTTAAAATTCTTCATGGCAATTTAAGAAAAAAGACTAGTCCTAGGCTTACCCTCAAAAAAACCCCAAACTCTTACAATTGCATGTAAAATGAAGATGGAATAGGAAAACTTCATTACATATCCTTAGATCCCAAAAGGCTCAACTGTATTCTACAAACACCCAAACTTAAAGCAGACCAATGGTCTTTCTACAACTTAGAGTGGAAGGGAGATAAAGGCTACTGAACTACTTTCTAAGTGGATTCTCATTAGGCACTCTGGAGTAAAATAGCAGAATACAAACAACTGACAGCCCAGCCTAACCACAGGGTTGTTAGGGCGTTCCAAATAGGGTTGTTTAGAGACAGTTTGGTGACAGTGCAACTTTGAGTGTTTAGTCACTTGATACTGATTTGACCTATGGTGCACAGCGAGCTTCATTTACAATAGCATAAATTAACTGGCTTCAGAATTCAGTCAAATTTAAGACAGTGCAATCTCTCTCTCAGCTGCCAAGCTTTTTTTCTGGTGAAAATCCCAATAGTGAAGTGCATTGTTTGTATTGGCCTTTACTATTTTTTTCAATAAAAATATCTTACTCCACTTTGCCAACATAAAGAAACTTTAAACATGAGTATATCTTATTTACACCTATTTGAAGAACTATTCATACTGCTACGGATGCATAAACCTCCCTCACTACAAATTTGAGTCAAGATTCCCTATTTTAAAGCTTAAGGAAACATTTCAAAGTTTTTCTATATCAGTATTTCGCTTCCCCAGTTCCAGTTAAAAGCAGCAACAGGTAATGGCCAACCTGAATTGACAAAGAAGGGGATAAAAAATTCCAAGCCAAACCTGGAAACAAGAAAAATAATGGGTTTGATTTTTAATGTCAAGAAAAGTCTTATCTCGTAAAGTGATAGATTCAAACCAAACTAAGCCATCAGGCAGTCTTCTTCCTGGGAGGTACTTTCATAGCAGACTAATCTATATTTTATCTAGTCAGCTAGCTCCAACCACAAATAGACCTCCATGTCTCCTGGAATAGACGAGATCCATTGATCTTGCTGCCAGCACTGGCACCCTTGGAGCAGGCATCTTCTCCTTCCCATGGCCAGACAATCTCACATATTCACTCTTTCCATTCTAAGCCTGAGGAACTAGGAAAATACAAAAGAACAAGACCACCATTTATTCTGATAAAGCGTGGCCTCATAAACCCCAACTTCCATAAATCATAAGCTTTTTTTGTATGTCAGAATTCTCGAGAATAAAGCCTGTTCTTCAAAAGACTAAATTTTCAAAAACAGAGTAGTTTCAGTAAAATTAGTTTCCCACATTTGAACGAAACGTTTTAAAAAGTAAGTGAATTTCAAGGTTTATTTAGCATCATGTAATATAAGACTTTTAAAGTAAATTTTTCACAAAATTCTGGAATTGATAACAGCTAGTAGACATCTTTCTCTTTTTACATGTAATTTCTATAGCAAGCTCCCATCTACAACTTGCTTTCTGTAGGTTAAATTACCAATTTCAGTAATATTCATCTTTGTAATGAACACACAAACATCTAGTGTCATCAAGTCCATTTCTGCTATTTTAATCAGGCATAATCTAATCACTTCACCAAAGTAATCTACGTTTCAGAAAGTTTCCTTTTACTGCCACTATACCATAGGAAGACTATCCTAGTACATTGGTGCTGAGTCTGCAAACCTTCTTTTAATTATACAATCAAATTATCAATGCTTTTATATCTTTGTTCTTCTGTCAAAAATGTCATTTGACTTAATTTTCCTTTGTATCTTTATTCACTCTTGTAATTATCAGGTGTTGATATCCTCTCTCAGATTTTATTAGACAATTGTCAAACTTTCCAAGGTTCATTTTTAAGACCGATTTTTTTGTTTTCCTTATTATTTCTTGAAGTTTTGTCTTCGTCCACTCCAGTTTGATCTCGTATTTCTTTCACTGATACCAGATTTGTTGTACAGCATTATGGTTAATATCTCATCAGTGTCTGACTACTCCAATTTGCAGGTCATTTAGTTCATCCTAATCCTAATCTGTAATAGCAGTGTCTCATTATTTTTTATTAAAAGCAAATTTCAGCAGTGCACCTCTGTGGGAGGCAATCCGACCAGTACAGCCCACAACACATGTCGTGCAGAACCAGCGTGTTCCACAGACCCCCTGCTATTCACTTGTGCAATTTGCCTTAGACCATTAGTTTTGAAGTGTATCAGGCTGGCTGAACATCATTGTTCTTTGCATAGAAAGAAAGCAGAAGCTCTTGACTGCCAAACATCCTGGACGAGCAGGAGCTGTGCATGTGCCTGGCTAGGCATGAATGTTGATATTATTTTAAGCCACAAACCTAAGGCTGATTGGCTCTGATACTCCCTGTGTTAGCATTTAGGGAGCTCATGAGAACAATAAAGGGATTCTGTCTCAGCTGAGATTGGGGTCGGTGTCTTCAGTCACCACATACCTCTAATGCCTTTGTCCATCACTAAGGAATACTGTGCTATGGCTTCGCCTAATTCACCCTCCCTGTCAGTCCATTAAAAAAACAAACAAACAAAGAAAAAACCAAAATGAAACAAAACCAAAAAACATTCAATTTCCATCTTTCTTGTAGCTAGTTCCTGCTTATTTGTTAATTTTGGTACTAATCTCATCTACCTTGTAGCCGGTTTCTACTTTATTTTATAATTTTTACACAAATTTACCACTTTACGATCTGTGGATGATTTCAGAGCCCTCCAAAATATCTTAACAGTTCATCTAAAATTTGGTATGTTAGACAAGGCCAATAAGCATTTATAATTCTTTCATATTTTCTTCTACAAAGCCAAATGAATTAATCAATAGTTAGAGTTATAAATATTTGATCGTGTTACTGACAAAAGGGTAGAAAACATAAGAGGGTGCAGACATATGTTGTGTAGGTCTGGAGTCCAGTAAAGATGGGCAACAAGCCTTCTTAGATTTGCTCTGTTTATGCTCACAGGATTCCAATTACAAAGTTTGTTTCTATGTGGATTACAAAGAACCAAACTCCAGTAGATGGTTCGTTAGATTTGGGATCTCCTGCCTTTGTTTTTTAACATACAGCTGTGTGTCATACAGCTTCTTATCACAGCAAAGGCTATCTACATACTCAAAGCCTAAAATAAAGATAAAGAAATAAGAATAGAATAAGATAAAATGGTTACAGAAGTTTGAATGTGCTCATGAAGTTGAGAATGATGTAAGATGTGCAATTAATTCTAAATGAGTAGCAGAGGAAAATCTATTAAAGGGAGGGCAAGGGGCAGTGTAGTAAGAATGGAGAATGAACACCCAGATGGGGACACAGGGTACAGAATGACACTGGGGAAGACTGACACCAAACTGTTTTGATCACACTACAAGAGTAAGATAAAAACATATATAGAAATATGTATGACTCTGTAATACCCTAAGGTATGTTTGTGGTACAGAGACTAGACAACAAGGCTCAAGCAAACAACCCATCTGATCTTCACTCACAGGTTTAGCTGCGAGGCTCAAGAAAATACTTTACTTGGGCTTCACTTACAGGTTTAATACACGACTCTTGCAGGTTTTCAGGGATACAGTGGAAGAATGCATTATTACAAATTAAAAGCAAGAATACAGTATAAACACCTAAAAAGCATGCTAAATATCATACCTGTGTTAGTTAATTGCCCACGGTTACAAACTTACAGCATGCTAAATATTCACTTACCCCTCCAGGTAAGAGCTCTCAATCCCAGAAAAAGTGACCTTGGCCCATGTCCCGACCCAGGGGGAATGTTGTTTTGTGGAAGCATTGAGAATACATAAGTACTATACATACATCAGCACTTCGTCATAAAAAGCATGTCAGGGCCATGCATGCCCAGCAATAAACATGACTGAACCTTTGTTACAGGATTGAGGCCTAAGGCTGTTCCCAGCACAATGGACACCAATCTTCCATGAGGCATGACTGCATTCCAACAGTACAGATTGCATTCTGTATGTAGATGTTCTCTCCTCTACCAACAGAGCTGGCAAAACCAGTCTAAACTCAACCTTTATTTGGTACTTCACTGTTTACAAACAATTGTTAAATCTCTCTGCTTCATCGCCAAGCACAACATAGCTGTGCTGCAGCACTCTCTTATCAACTAAAAAAAAAAAATAATTCTTCATACTTCTTAGAAGGTATCTTAGGAGAAATAAATTATTATTCAAGAGAGCATTACCTTTGTTACTTAGCCTTCTCCCAACTTGGGTACTGTGTCTCATTAGATAGCAGGATTTGTAAAAAGAGAAACCTTAAATGCTGATATTTTACAGCCTACTTTACGCACCTACAAAGAAAGAATTAAGATCAACAAAGATAAAGAAATTGGTTCATTTTCTCTAGAGAAGTTTCAGATACAAAATTTAACTACAATTAAAGTAAGTTTTGAAAAGGTCAAGGTCAGCATTTTGAAATTCAATATTAAAAATAAGTATTATATGATTAAGTCTATTATATACCCATCAAGACAATCTCATATTTTTACTCCTTATCTATTCAAAAGGGGAGAAATTAATAATTGTTAAACATTTTTAAGAACACCACTCCCCACTACACATCTAATTTAACACCACCAAATTTAATATTCACCATGATGAGTATGAGCAGAACAAGTATCTAAAAGATTTGGAGACACTTCTAATGGCTGACTAAAAAGACAACAATGTATTGAAATGTAAGTATATTATAAAAACTAAGTACAAAGTTCTGTGCTTTTATATTGTATTATTGTTTTGATTCTCATGGACTGTCGTAAGATTCAAAACAAGACAGTAACAGAATTCCAGGTTCCTGTCTGGAAATCTCAATTAAACTGATGAGTCTTCGAGTCTCACAGCTTTTTCATAAATAAGTGAACTTCAAAGAAATATTCAATCACTTTTAGACACTCAAAAAGGATGCATGTGACATTCTGAGACATTTAATCCACAAAAGTGACATTTATCAATAATACATGTTGAGACAGTATTTTAAGAAGGAAAGGTGACACAGAGACTTTAAAGCATTGAGTTTTTTATGAGTGATTGAAATAAAGCAGCATGGAAAAAAAACCCCAACAGCATGGTACCAGTAGGAAGCAGTGAAATTGCACTGATTCCTGGAGTCATGCCAAAAGTGGAAGATTCCCTCTCTGCAAGCAGTAATCTTTAATTGCATATCCTCTCACAAATACATGAATCCATTAAGATAAATAAAATAAGCACTCAGAAGAACTCAAATTGACTGGATTTTTTCCTAAAAGTAAGTTTTTCAAATTCAGCAAATTCTTTTGGGTTATTTTCTTAGCTAGAAAAGTTCAAGAACTGTAATTTTCCTTTCGGAAAAAAAAAATAAAATAAAATGCCATGCTGGACTTCTAATCGTGGCAAAAATAATAACTGCAAATTCTGGAAGAGGAAAGTACTGCTTTTACTGTGTTCTGTAGTCTGTCCTTTCCATATGTGATTAAAATGTGGGGGTTTTGCAAAACATAAGCAATATCGAGCATACTTGGAGAATAATTTATCATAGCTTGTTATCACTATAGCATGTTTTACTTAAAACTGTGGGTTTATATTGATTATATTCATAATTATATTTATATTATTATACAGTGCACCTTGAACCTCAGCACTTAGACATGATGCTTATTTAAAAAAAACCCAAACAATAAATCAACTAGTTAAAAAAACACCTCTTACATGTTTACATCTAAGCACTAAACAATGTGTCTTAATGCTAAAAACCAACAAAAAAAAAAAGGAATATTCTAAGAAATACCCAAAAGAATGTAATTTTCAATACTTTTGCATCATTTCTACACGGTCAGTACAGAGCAGTTAACATATAAATATTTCTGAAGGCAAACAACATAAAAGAGGGTCCCAAATTTTCAAGCAAACCCAAAGTTTTTAGCTAGGTCCCAACTTCAAATTCAAAAGGTAAACAAACTTACTACCTTTTGATGATTTACAGATGGCCTGTTATTGAGGGCATAGGAAAACAGTTCTGACAAACATTACAACTCTTAGCAGAACGAAGAGCACAGAATGTAACAAACTTCTGTTTGGACATCCTCTTAAGGCGCCAGAATCAAACTAGGGTGATACAGTCCTTTGCACCTGGTGCGTGTGAACAATTGCTTTCTCTTTTTTAGTCTATACCAAGCAGCAAACCAGGGACGGCACCAAGGCCACTATTGCTGTGTACTATGTGCAGGCTCTACCAGGGGCCGGGCCGGCTTTTCAGGAGCATCGATCTGCAAGGATGGGCACGTACAAGGCAAGGACGGGCCCAGAGACACTGCGGGGAATCGCCTGCCTATCTTCTGTGCCACGAAGAACCCCCAACGGCCACACTACCCCCAACAGGGTAAACGCTGCCCGCGCCCCTATCTCGCACACAGCTGAGGGCAGACAGAAATAACATAGAAAGTATGTTACTTTTGCCATGCCCGTGGTTATCGGTCACCCTCAACCCCATCAGTTCACTACAACTCCGATCCCTGCCAGCAGCTGCCCGCTCCCGCTGCCCGGCAGCGCAAGGCTACGGCTACCCCTACGGCTGCGGCTGCGGCTACT
>VWZY01007456.1:188943-240634 GCA_013399075.1 Chloroceryle aenea | reverse complement strand
GTCTCCCTCAGGGCTGGCGGCGTTAGTCTGCGGGCGGGACTGGAAAGACCGCGGTGGAGGCTGTCGGGGGACCTCTCAGGGCGATGGGGAGACCGCTCCGCTGAAGAGTCCCCTCTGGCACCACTCATGGCCATGGGGCCGCCTCTGTCCCGGGGGACGCGAATGTCTTAATCTGCAAATTAAGTATTGGCCGAAATTCTGACTTTTCGTAGGAAAACATCCCCTGCATTCCAGGTTATTGCAGGGTAGTAATGCATTACTATTAATTGCGAGCTCTGCTTACACCTTCGCTTAGGAGGAAGAAGGGATATTTACAGTCTACTAGTATTTACTCTGAAAGACTTCACAACTTTTATGTCGTGATGACCAATTAGGGAGCAATATCATCGTATTCCAGGAGACTGTAGTGTAATGTGTAAGAGAATAAAGGTTTACATAATTCAGGTTTTAAATCTCACATAACAATACAGTAGTAAAACAGACTTCTGTGAATTGGTCTGTTGGAAGTTGCTCAGCATTTTTAGCTGTTCAGTATTTCATTTAGTGCCAAAATGATTGAATGAACATACTGGAATGAAAACTGTTGAGAAAGTTTTTCTGTTCAGTGGGGGTATAATAAAGTATACATCTGTGCAATAAAGTATCCAGTGTAAGTAAATAAGGTAGACAAGGGACTATTTTATGTAACTCTTTTAGGCTGGGCCTGCTTCTCACTGGGTCTTGGCTCTGTCCTAATAGTGATAACAAATGTATGCTATACTTGGATCTGGTGAATTCTGGGTTAAATTTACTTTAAACAGGCTTTTATAAAAGGGAGAAATTGAAATTATTTGGCTAAAGTGTAATTTATATTGTCAATAATAAACCCGCATTTTTATTAGGCAGGTGTTTTTCCAGCAACCACAGATATTTTGCACAAGGCATAATAGTTCTGTATGAGTCCCTTCCTTTTTTTTTTTTTTTTTCCATAGGTTGGTCGCTTGCTGATACGGAAATTAATTGCAGAAAAGTTGTGCATACCATGGAATGAAATACACTTGCAAAGGACATCAAAAGGAAAACCTTTCCTGGCAAATAACATAGTCAGTATCTATCCAAATTACAACTTCAATGTCTCTCATCAAGGAGATTATGCAGTTCTTGCAGCTGAGCCTGACCATCAAGTTGGCATCGATATTATGAAGACTAATTTACCAGGTAATGCATTATGGTGAGCAAAGCAGGTTGTGTGGTGTTTAAGTGCTGAACATTTTACAGTTTTGGGAAACCAATCCATGTCCTAGAAATTTAGTGTAACTAGAAGACAGTGTATGAATACATGGTGTATTTGTGCTTTTTTATTGATAACTACTTTCGTCATTGTTTATTTTGAGTTTCTGTTATGCCAGATATGTATATATTTCCTGTTTGGACAAGCAGAACACTGGAAAAATAAGGTCATGTATTCTGCTGTGATATTGTCAGGACTGGCTTCTTCAGCTATTTTACTTTTGGGTTTGCTGTCTGGTAGGTAGCAGCAGGGATAACTGTCCAGCTAGGGACGGTGGGATCCATTCCCATAAGAAATATACAAAATGTGGGTGTTACTCCCTTGCCCCATAAGCATGGATGTTATATGTGTCAGCATCAGGCACAGTACTGTAGCAAACTGGCATCAGACATTCATTGTGAGCAATCCCCTCAGTGAGAGGGGGTCATGAGGAGGGAGCATTCAAGGTCCCCTTGGTAAAAGACTAAACTTTACAAACTTTAATTGCTGGCCTATTGATTTATATGAAATTTTGCACTAACCTGACTATATTAGTGAACTTCAGGACACGAAGTATAAATTAGCATTGGAGGAAAGTGTATTTTTAAATACAGTTTCATAGAGAACATTTAGTTAAATATTCTTCAGTTTGTGACTGGACTGAAGAAATGTACTGGGATTTATGATTTACTGGTATTTTCGTTTTTGCGAATCCTCCTCAAATGTTTAGCCAGATATGACAGGAATAGCAGTACACTTAGAAAATCACTCTTCACAATTTTCAGTTTACCCAGAATTCTATGCTGTGAAATAATTTGTGTAGTAAGTTAAAAATTCATATAAACCTGGACTGGATAACTTTCTCTCTAATTGCTTTACACTTTTTTTAATGACTATTACAAGTGTACATTTTTGGATTGGCATGTATAGCTAAGATGCACAGAAACTGTACTGCAATACAAAGTGATGCTCTCTGTGACTCACTTCCATCTACTGTAGTCTCACTCTAAAGATGGTGATCAGCATGTGAGGTAACACTGTAGCCCGTGGAGGACCCCCACACCAGAGCAGTTGTGTTTTTCATGACAGGATCTTTGCCCCATGGGTAAGGCTGGGCTGGAACTGGTCCATCCCCAGAGGGACTGCTGTAATACAGGATTCAAACACCAGGTTAAGCTTGAGGATGAAGCTGTTATTATAACTCTCCTGGGCAAAAACAAACAAAGTGATGTCCTGACTGTCTCCTCCCAGTGTCTTGCACATCCTCAGCCTATTAGCTGGGAGGCAGAGTGACAGAGGAAGCCTTGACTCTCTGCAAACACTGCTGATGCTGGGATGATATCAACATTGTTTTGAGCATAGGTCTAAAGCATAGTGCCATATTTTATTAATAAATAAATAAATATCAGCTATATTGCTTCCTTTCTCTTGTATTTTTTTACTTATTCACTATTTCTTTCTTATTTCCCTCATGTTAATTTGTTGAAATAGTGACTAACTCAGTGTCCACTGATCTATTGCTTATTCTGCAGGCAGTGTTAGAACAAATGAAGGTTCTTTAACCTTATCTCTGATCTTTAACCTTATGTCTGAGTGAATTTTTCATTCAGTGTATCCTGCTGTCATAAGAGGTGTAGAATCAAAGTTAGGCCATCAGTATATATATTGTTCTCTCTCTATATATATATATGTATATATTGTTCCTTATTCTTAGTCGCATTGACTTTAGCAGACTAAATTTAGGAAAAAATTATCTCGAGTTCATACTATTGATGAAATTTTGGTTGCTGTTCTGCTTCTGTCATATAGCTTTATAGTTGCATATAGTTGCTGTTCTGCTTCTGTCATAGAGCTTTTTGACTGCCTGTCCTGGGGTTTCCAAATAACAACACGAAGCTGAAGTTCTGTTTAGGATTTGGTATCAGGTGTTCTGCTGAGTTTAATCTCAGCAGAAATGTAGGAAATGCAGTGAAATTGAACTCAATTTTTACCTAATTAAAAGAGAGTTTAAATAAAACATTCAGTTCTTAACTTCTTCAGTAGCAAGCAAAGCTCCTGTCCATTTGTTCTAGAATTGTTGATGGCAGCAGATGACCTCTTGCCATAAAGCCAATGTTGCCACATCCCCTGGGCAGCTGTATGCAGCAGCTGTGTGAATTGCATTTTAAAATATGAGTGGATGAGACTAAGTAACCCTTTGAAATCCAATACAAACAGGCTTCAGTGTTTTTACCTGTAGAAAGAAAAATGTCAGTTATACTGAAGATGTTCATGATTCCAAAGACTAAATGATGGAATTAAATTGGTGTTTTTGTAATAACGTGATACGGAAAAGCTGTGAATCCAGATGACAAATCTGAAACAAGCTAGTGATAGATGCAGCCTGCTGGGATTCCTGAACATGGGTCCTTTATCCATGGCTACTTCTTACAAGTCTCCCTCTTTTGTCAGAGATCTAGGTATATATTAACAGAAAATGAGGCTATTAGGGTAAGTCACTTTATCTGCAATCTGAGGTTACAGTGGCAAGCTTTATAATGTATAACAGGAGTACAACATGCATCATTACAAAGTTTCTGGCTTTCCTTTCTAATACTTGAAATTCCATGGTTAGCATTGTCTGTCCTGAGATAATTTAGCTGTCAACAGCTTGTATGCATCTTTTCTATTTTTTGTGAAGGAACTTAAATTCTTGCCATTATGCATAACAATTGCAAATGTGTCAGTACCTACTTGTGCTATTGTTTTCCAGATGATTTATGTAAATACTTGTGAGTTAAATAAAAGAAAATACCAGGTTCCAAATTTTAAAGAGTTTTCGTTTGGTTGTTTTGGTTGGTTGGTTGGGTTTTGGCCATATGCCTTACATTTTGGAATTCTATTTTTTATTTTTTAAAAGAAATATTGGTAATAATATTTCTTAATAATTAGTAATTGCATGTGGAAAGTGAGCCAGCAAATAAGCAGTATTAAGGATAGAATTTTAATTTACAGTCTCTGTAATATGAACTAAAGTTATTGGTCTCTTCACCTAATATTTTTCTTAGAATTGTTTTTGTCTTAGTAGAATTAACTGCAATTCTTTTTACTGCTGTGCCCTGAATGTATAACCTTGACTTTATAAACGCTGTTTTATGTGATAGGTCCACTGAGTGGTGCTCTTGCTCTGCAGTTGCTAAGTACATTATATTTCTGAGAGTGAATCCACTATAAATCTTTTTCTCTGGAATAGCTACAAGGACAAAGAGTTTCCTATGTACAAAGTACATTACAGTAGGTTTGTTTGTTTGGGTTTTTTCCAAATGCTTATTTAAATACAAAGTACTTCTTGCGATGTTATCCAACAGAATCTTGATTGAGGTCTCCAGTATCTGAGTTCTTACATTCCTTTATTGTTCAACCAGTGAACAAAATATGCAGTGCAAATATATGAGAGTATTATGCATCTGAAGGTTTTGACAAATATGCTATTAATTTGTGTGCTAGCATATAATAAAGAGACCTGGTGCACATGTCACATCTTAATCTGTGCTATCTGGTTTTGGTTTACTTATCAGCAGTAAGAAGCCACCTCTTTCCATATTGCTTTTGCTGCATTAGTAAAAGCTGACAAATGAAACTTCTGCAAGACATAGACTTCTTTCTTTGCAGGTGAAGGCAGGCCACACTGTTCTTAGCAATGCAAATAGAGACAGTTCTACCAAAGTTCTGCAGGTATGCAACACCTTTTTTTCCTCTATTCAAATATTGAACGAAATAATGTAGTGATGACAGAAAGGGAAAATGTCCTTTTTAGGTACTGTGTGTTGCATTTGGTTATCTGGCAGGTTATTGTTGTGGATTTAAATCAGGCTTTTAATTTACCTGGTTTTGAATTCCTGAGATCAATGATACTTTTTTTCTTCTCTTCAGATCAGTTTAAGATGAACTCTTGAGTCATTTGGGAAAATGCACAATGTACTGTTAATTTGTTAATGGAAGAGTTGTGGATGTTATTTGTCAAGAGAGGTAATGCATATGAAATTATTTTAACCCTTTCACAAAAGAAACAAAAAGGTTTGTCACAGTAGTACTAACTCTTGTGGAAAAACTCAGCGTGTGATAATATATTTGATTTTTAACTGATGGACAACAAATTCTTCAACAAGTGTCAACTCGGTTTAAGCGGGATGTAGGATACTGAGTTATTAGTCACTAAACTCTATAAAGAACACTTTCAGAGACTTATGAAATAATTGTAGGTTAATAATGATTGCTTTGAGCGTTTGAAAAAAATTAATTAGATTTTACATTCAAGAGCTTTTCTGCAGTGCAGATGCATTTCTTTTCAGTAATGCAATTTTTTAGCTTAGGTGGAATTACAGAGGTAAATAAATTAACAGTTCAATCTTAATCTTTCCTAGTCAGGCCACACTTTTTTCTTACCTATCACATTACAGTTACTTTGATAGGGACATCTTCAATCTCAATGTAATTCTAAAAATAAATACTTGGCATGCAATATAATCAGCTTTTCTCACTCATCTTTCATTTTTATGCTAGGTTTGCTTATTGAAAGACAGAAAAGGGTAAATTTTCTGCATGTGAGTTTTATGGAAAATAAATTTGATCTAAAAATACATGCCAAAGTGCTTTTTAAAGAACGTAGTCTATTATGTGCAAACACTTGACTGTTTGAAACTGTTTTTCTCTGGGACAAAGAAATAGAACTTGAGGATAAAAAGAGAAAAATGAGTCATTATTTCATCACTGGAGCGAGGTAAGAGATGACAGAGATCTTCAAATCAGAGATATGTCATACATGAATCAGAGCATCCAAGTCCCCCACAAAGTGGCTAAATACCAGACTTCAGTCTAGCTAGTGGAGGAAGGCTCTCTCTGCCAGCCAGTTAAAAACTTTGAGCCATCTCTTTTGGTCGTCATAAACTAAATTGAGTTAGGCACACTTACATCACAGTTAAGATACTTGGCATGTTTTTTATCTAGCAACTATGTCCAACTTTTTGAATTTGTAATGCCTTTTTAATTGCTGCTTTTCAGCTTTTGCAATAAGAATTTCTTGACCTAGGAAGAAATACCAGAAAAGATTTGATCTTTGGGGTGCTTTTGTCCTTAAGGTGCCTTAACTTTGCCTTAAGCAAAGTTTTAATCGTTTTTAGTTTTATTGTTATTAAAAATAAACAGCAATCAGTATCTAATCTTTTAGTACAACAGATAATTGCCAAGTTATTAGTTAATGGTACATGTATAGATATGTAGATTTACTATTTGGGATTAATAAATTAACGAAGGATTTAAGTTAAATATTACTTCTAACTGATTAAGGGAGTCAGATTAATAAACACAAAACTGTATCATTTTTAGGTGTAGTGTTAAAACTAATATCCTTGCTGAACTAATGAATCGCAGTGATCATATGCCCTTACCCTGAGTAAAAAGGGAGGGAATTTTTGTTCTGCTATTGAAAATGGGAAGAAACAGCCATCTTAAACATACTTCTAAAGAATACACTTCATATACAGTTTTATTATTTAGTCACATTTTAAACATTTTTTTTTTAACCTGAAATTATATCACGTTTGTAAAAACACTTGCACATTCTGGTAATTGATTTAGAACCAATGCTGCATAAACTGAAAGCAAAATTTGATACTGTCATGGAATACATTCTTTGAGGAGAAATAGGCTTTCTAGAACAAAACAATCTTAATCCTTTATGATTTTTTTTTAGTAGTAAATGTAAAACAATTTGGAATTAAATAGAAACATAGCAAAAATCTAGAACAGTACGAATTGACTTGTGGAGAATAGATATGTTTAAAATGAGGGATAAATTAACAGTTAAGAGAGAAAAAAAGGCTTAAACGAGGAGCTTTTAGTAAAAATAAGAGATGGAACAAAAACTCTAAGACTGCTTGTCTAGCTGTTGGGTTGGGGTTTTTTTGTTTGGTTTTTTGGATTTTTTTTTTGCTAAAACTATGCACTGAATATACAACAATTAGAATTTATTCCATCATTTGTCATATGGGAAATTAAGTTATACATTCAAAATGAACGGCTGTAGAGAATTATTTTTTTTTTAATTAGCTAAAAATACTTCTTAGAATGCACTAATGGCATTTAGCTTTGGCTTTCCAAATTAAAGAAGTCTAGCAGAAAGATGTGAGAGGAGGGCTAAAGTTAAGTATTTATTATGTACATATTAAGAATTTGCTTTTTGAGGAGTTTCTTGCTAACATGGCCCATTTCCAATAGTTTCAACACTACAGATACATACCTTTATTGTAAGAGTTGGAAAATATCTTACACATAACTTACAGAATCACGGCAGTCTTCTCTGACCTTAATGATATTAAGATTATCAAGTCCAACCATCAACCCCTATACTACCATGACTACTTAACCATGTTCTGTTTTGAACACCTTCAGGGTTGGAGATTCCACAACTCCCCTGGGCACCCTGGTCCAATGATTCACCACTCTTTCAGTATAGAAATTTTTCCTAATATCCAATCTAAATCTCTCCTGGAGGAACTAAAGCCTATTTCCTCTTGTCCTATCTCTAGTTACTTGGGTAGAAGAGACCAACACCCACCTCACTAAAGCCTCCTTTCAGGTAGTTATTGGGAGTGACAAGGTCTCCCCTCAGCCTCCTCTTCTCCAGACTGAACAACTGCAGTTCCCTCAGCTGCAGCTTATAAGACATGTTCTTCAGACCCCTCACCAGCATTGCTGCCTTCCTCTGGACCTGCTCCATCACCTCAGTGTTTTATTTATACTGTGGTGCCCAAAACTGAACACAGTACTCTCTCTGCAGCCTCAGTAATCCAAGTACAGGGATGTGACCATTTTCCTCCTCCTGCTGGCTACGCTGTTTCTGATACAGGCCAGGATGCTGCTGATTCACACAGGTCATATATCTAGCTATCGATTTGTCTCATTTTGTCAGTTCCTAATCATCCGTACAAGGGTTAGTTGGTATTAATAAACAATTAGGACTCTGGCATCTGTTGCAGAAGAAATGTTTTTCTCTGTATCAGTTTACTTTGGTTTCCTTTAGAGGTAGGAAAACATGTTCAAATATGGCTTGTGTCCTACACCTAAAGGATCGTCAGCCCAAGAGTCCAGGACTCAAAACATATTCCTTCTGTACAGTTTGTTAGTTTGCAGGTTTTATAAGTAGCCTGTGTTTCACATCTAGATTTTCATAAGATTTATAGTAAAGTTATTTGGTTGATGAATGAACAGATACATAGATTTCAGAAAATAAAAGGTTTCTTTATTGATATAATTTTTATTATTAGGCTTCTATACTAAATAAAAATCTTATTTTGAAGGTATTAATAGAGGGTAATTATGAAAAGATTGTTAGATTTTTGACAGAATGCTTACAGTAGTCAATATGATAGATTTCAAAGGAAGAAAATTCTCAGTCACAGTGGAACTTATTTTCAACAATCCCCTTGACTCAAGCAAGTTTGGTTTCATGTTTAATTAAAAAAAAAAATCTTATCCCTATCCTCCCACTCCCTTGTCTTGTTAATAACTTCAATGCCATTTGTTCAGTTTTTCTGTCTGCTGAAGTGCACTCTCTCAATTCCCTATAGCATCTGTATCAGCAGTTTTCTAGTTTCTTTATTTTATTTTTTTAAACCTTTTATCCAGTATTTTTGTAGATCTGCTCATATCAGTTTTTCTTCTCTTAAATAAAACCAGCAAAGGGCACATGACTGTTCTTTCAGAGTTTTAATAGTCGATGGGGATAAGTATCTTTTCCCATTAATCATAAGCCATCTGTGGAACTATCCTCCTGCTTTCCTCTGCCTCCAACTCCACTTATTTTTGAAATCTCATGTTAAAACACATCTTCTCTCATATATTCCTAAAATCACTAAATTGCATTTGTTCCATTTCAGTGATGCACCCCCACCTAGTTGGATGTTTGACCAAACAGATAAATATTGTGCAATTTCCTGATGGTCATCAATTTAAATAAGCAATTTATATATCCTTTATTTTTTTTTTCTGAAGTGCATGCATTCTCGGTCTGCCACTGAGATAGACAAGATTACTGTAAGTGTATTGGATTTGTTGGAGTTACAGTCTAAATTCCAGTTCTTCAGGAGCTGTAAATATGACTTACAAGAAGGAATATTTGAAATGCAGTTTTGAGATTTCAGTTAATTTTTTTCCATATAGTTGTATCCCCAAGTAATTTTTTGGCTCAACATTTTAAGTGAGTTTTGGAATAAACTTTAACACAGGGACAGGAGTGCTGGATTGTATGGGCAAAGGCTCGGTACCAGCTGTCTGGTGACTAGTCTTGAGTTTGTTAGGATATGGATGTTAAAAAATCTTTTTTTTCGTTACTACAGTGAGATAAATAAGAAACAGCAGTACAATTAAATAAATTTCTCTTTTTTAGAGAGGTGTTTTGTTGTTTTGTTTGGTTTTTTTTTTACAATTTGCTCTTAGAAAAATACTAAAATTTGCAAACATTAAGGATTTTAGAGCATTTATGTACCAAAATTCCACCTGCATAAATACATACATGTTCACTGCAGCAAAATTTCTCAGGAAATTTTGAAACCACTGCACAGAGAAATGAAGATAATAAATTCACAATTTTAGTTTGTTAACAAAAGTCTGAAGATAAACATAGTCAGGTTTTGCCTTTATGAGAGTATTTATCACGTCATTTTTGTGGTGAATACTTCACAAGTCTTGGGGAAGATCCTCTGTAACTTTTAAATATACTTGTAAGAATAATTTAATGTCTGTTTAATAACCCTTATAAATCTTCATCTTGCCTTTATTTCCTATTAGAGTTCCAACTTGCATTCCAATTTCTTTTGTGGTCTCTTATGTGGTCTTTGTGTTTTCCTCGTAGAAAATATTGTGGCTTCATAAAGATCATTAAAATATTGAAGCTTTCTTTGTTTAAATTTTACGGAGTAGACTTTGAGATTGCCAAAAATGTTTTGCATTTTCCTAAATTTCTCTGAGTGAAAAATACAGGGAATAAACACAGGAGGAAAAATGGTTAAGAACATCTTAACAAGTGATCATCAGAATAGAAAGCTCAATCTTTCAGTGAGGGACCCTGGTACCTTGTCTTGCCATGTGCCTCAAATGATCATCTGTAGACTATATCATGTGTAATCCAAAACCATATCATAAATAGCTGTTAGCTCTAAAGTATTCATACTGGAATAACTTGGCATGAAAGCTCTTTGGTATATTTTTAATGAAAATCCATTACTTTGTCAAGTCGAACTTGGATTATTAATAAATCACAGAAAAAGAGTGTTTATATAGTTGCTGAGAGGCAGGTTTATTTCTGAAACAAGTTGGGAAATGGCAGGTAATGTAGAAATGAAAATTTAAAACCAACTGAATAAATGCTGTATGGGACTTGTTCTCATTCTTTCAAAGGAAGTTTTGTAAATTGCAGCAAGTACCTTTGAGAAACAAAAAAACCCCACCTCAGAATAAAAGCAAAAAAAGGTATCCTCTAAAAGAATACTTTCTGCTGCTTCTATTTTCATTCCCTTCTCAGCCCCCAGGTCCTGAGAGACCAGGGAACTTTTGAGAGGGTTTAGTGAATAACCACCAAGGTGACTGGAGGGTTGGGAAACTGTAGAAATGCTGGTGGAGCTTGGTTTGCTGAACCTGAAGAGGGGAAAGTTCTGAGGAAAGAAATTTAATCACAGTCTACCTGAAAGGTAGTTATATAGAAGATGTAGGTAACTGTCTTCATGAGGGTGCTCAGGAACAGGGCAAAAGGCAACAGTCTCAGGTTACTTCAGGGGAAATTCTGTCTTGACAGAATAGCTCTTCAGCATGCAAACACTGGAATAAGTTTCCTGGAGAAGGGGTCAAGACACTGCTTGACAGGGCCCTGGGTAACCTAACATAAGGCATTGTTTTCAACCGAAGCTTAGGTTAGATGTCTCCAGACGTCCTTTCCATCCTCGATTCTGTGAATCTGTCTTTCTCTGGTCCTGAGGCAGATATGGGGAAATGAACTAATCAGGCTGTGGTACTGTTGATAATTTGTGGAGAATAATAGTTCTGGATCCTCTAATCTGATTCATTCCTCAGAGTCAAGCAACTGTATTGTATTAAGAAGGAAACAGTAGTGGAGGGCAGTTCAGGAGAAAGCAATGCCTGAGCTTTTCAGAGGAGGGATGTGACAGACAGTTGGAGATGGGGNAGTTGGAGATGGGGGGGGGGAGTACTTGTGTAAATTTGAACATAAGCATGAAGAAAGGTAGATGAACAGTTGAAGAAACCTAGGACAAAAAAGTGGTAAGGAAGGATTGAAAAGGCAGTAGTATATGGGTTTGATATATGCTTGATATACTAAACGGTTTAGGTATCAAGTATATTCACTTGGATGTCGAAGGGTTGACAGTGCAGGAGACACTGTATGCTTCTTCCAAGTGCTGAAGTACTGTCATGTGGATGGTCTTGGATAGTCATCTTCGTTAGTGGGAGTAGCCCTAGGTTATTGTAAGCAATGGAGGAGGAAGGGTTGGATGTTCTTGGATGTTTTGTAGTTTGAATCACCTGAAGAGGCTGGTGTCTTAAATACTTGAAAGAAGAAAAAAAGTAAGTGGATTGTTTGGAGCAGATGTTAACACAGTTGTTTGATCATAAAATAGCCCATATAAATTCCAAAAGATGACAGACAATAACCTTTCTCCAAGTTGAACACTTTTTTTTATTATTATTTTTCATTGTTTCAGGGAAGTTGGATTGTCTAAGTGATGGATATTTCATTGGCTTTTGTAATCTATCAAAACATACTCCACATTGCGGTTGCTTTTCTTTCCCAGTTCCATCATTTTCTTCAGAAAGGAAAGTTATTTCTGTTCTTAGATTGTTCTGGATCATTCTTTTAGCTCTCTACTGCAACTGTCAACAGCACTTCTCTCTTAAGATGTTTTCTTTACTTTTGTCTCTAAATGAAATTGAGGGCATTTCTGAAATGTCACTACCATGTCTTGTGTGATGTGTAAGTCACATTACATTTTGCAGTATGATCTGGAAATTGTCAGAAAACCTGAATGTGTGCTTTAGCGTGAGATTAGTTTGTTTGGATCAATTATTACTGCTGCCAATACCTGCTTTTATATAGTGCTTAGATATCTGTAGAAGAAAACCTCTTTATAGAGAAGGGTTAATACCTTTAACCGTGGCTTAGGATGGGGAACATCAGGGTAGAGAAGGGAAGTTCATTTCCAATAGTCACTCACAGAACTGGTGGCAGAGCTAGGATTAGTTTCTGCATCTTTATTAAGTAATTATTTAGTGATGAGTTGTTAAAAGTAGTGTAGTATTGGGAGGGGACACTGCTTTGGATTAGATACAACAAATAATTTTAATGAGAACATTTCATAACCTATGAAAAAAACTTGTCTCAATATATGGAATTGTCTCTATGAAGATTTTTGTTGTCCCTGTTAAAGAAAATAAATTTTCTGCTATTGTCTGTTTAGCCATCTGTAAGCCATATTGGACAGATTGCACGCGATGATGGTTAAAGATGCAGACCGTGGGTGATTAGCCAAGTGTAATAAGGTCCATAGTATCTAGTGTCTTACAGAAATGCCATTGATCAATACAACCATACAGTCTGTAGTGTCGCCTTGCAAAGTAAACCAAGACTAGTGGGGAAAGCAGTGTAGCAGCTCTTCAGGCTCTACACAGTTGTGCTTGGTTTTAGAGGAAGCTTAAATTTAATTGAAGGATTTTAAGGTTTGGTGGTTTGGTTTTTTTTCCCTTGATGTCTGTCTTACTGTGATTATGGGCATCTCCCTACACCCTTTTTTTTTTTTTTTAGAATAAATCCAGAAGACTTAATATGCGTGTGATAAATTTGGGAGGTTGTATTTCTACATGTGCTTAAAAAAGTGTTTCTTTTGTTTCCCAGCATCCAAAAGCAGGAGGCAGAGTAGCTTGATGAATTCTGACAAACACCATGCTGGTTTATAAAATGTTACTAGGTCAAGCTGTCAGATGTCAAAGACTGTATATGTTACATATGTAGCTGAGTATAATTTTTTAAATGTATATAAAACAAGTATTGTTAAATAATTTCCTTTTTGGAAAGTTGGGTTTTTTTTTAATTTGTTTTGCCTTTTTTTTTTTTAGAGAATGCTTTAAATACATAATATGTTTATGACTTTCATTTCACATTTTTAATGCAGTAATTCTGCTATAGAAATGGTGTTGTCCCAAACAATCATCAACATCACTGCTTCAAGGCTATATAAATTCAGATTGTAGAGAAGAGTTGGTTCAGAAATTTTTTTTCCCTAAAGAGATTTTTTTCTAGAGCAATAACACGAGGAAATTAATTTGCTTAATATTACTACTCTTAAAATTTCTATAAATATCTTTTTCCAATTTATAGGTAGTAACTCAATTCCAAATTTCTTTCGCATCATGAAGCGACAGTTTACTGAAACAGAGTGGAGTGTAATCAAGTCTATGGGTAGTGAATGGATGCAGCTGGATATGTTTCATCGGCACTGGGTAATGGTTTTTTTCATATTTAAAGGCTGCAGTCCTATAGCTGTCATGTTCTCTTTTGATATATTTTGTAATTATATTCATTATGGTAAGATTGTATACTTTCCATGGTTACATGTTCATGTGGAGATAATATTTAAATGGATTTTATATTTTATATTTTTTTAAATATCAGAATAACTTTGAGAACGATAGCACAGCTGATATTTCTAGAAGGATTTATACCTTGTTCTGTGTATGTGTTTAAGACTAGTTAAATGTTCATATCTGTATATGCCACTTGTTAGTTTTGGTTGCATGCTCATTATAATGTAACGAATTAGGCAAGGTATTAACAATGCTGGTAACTTTTGATAATTGCATCAGTCTACCCTCTCATTTACAGTAGTATACAGTGTCTGCTTGGAAGGAATAGTTATAAAACAGTTTGAAAACAACCAGTATGAATAAAATACTTTTATTCTGTGTTTTAGGCCTTAAAGGAAAGCTTCTTAAAGGCTATTGGAGTTGGAATTGGCTTTAACTTGCAAAGAATTGAATTTAATGTGTCCCCATTGCAACTGGAAATAGGAAAGGTGTATAAGGAGACAGAAATGCTTCTGGATGGAGCTAAAGAAGAGGAGTGGACATTTGAGGTAAGAAATATTCTGCTTTATTTTTCCAATAATTATAAACAGTTTCAACACCCTATGGTTGCATTGCACATTTGATTTATTTATTTTTTTTTAATTGCAGCTTCATACTTTTTGTGTTATACACATTGAACTAACATAAATCAAAACTTAGGATATCTGAAGTGTTTCTGATGATTGCAAAAACAGCCCAGAGAGAGATTCATTATAATGACTTTTTTTTTTTTTTTTCTGTTCCTGAAGTATGTTTCTTACACTCTATGAAGTTTATTCTAGTGTGTGCAAGAAGTTCACTGGAGCATTTTCAGATCTCACTTTTGAACAGTGTCTAAGATTTTAAAGTTCTTCATCAGTTTGTCTAGAATGGAACTGGTGACTAGTTAACCCCATTAGTTAATGATTCTGTTAAATGTTTGAAGTGGAGGAGTTGTCTTCTGCTCCTTTGAGTTTTGTACTTCTTGCCCATACAAGCTGGTAGAAACATGCTTTTATGGGTTTGGATTTACACTGTGCTGAATGGCTGCTGTCTATCAGAATGGAGACAATGAAAAAAACTTGCCTTTTGCTTGCCTTCTTGAAAGGCATTTTATCACTAAACATCTATCATGTTAGATTTGGTAGTAAATGATCAATAGCATCTAATGTAGTTTAAATGGTATATAGAGAACGAACTGATAGGGACATGGTTTAGTGGTGGACTTGTCGGTGGTTAATGGCTGGACTTGATCTTAAAGGTCTTTTCCAACCTTAATGCTTCTGATTCTATACAATGATCTAAAATTATTTAATTAGTTTAAGAAACCAAGCTTTAAAAAAACCCAAACAAAACACAATACCATTTCTCTACAACCCAGAGGCACTTCCATTCAACCACTTAGAACAAAGAAATCCAATTGACATTGACTTTAAAATTATCTGTAAAGGGCACCTTGTTCCAGTCTGCCAAAGTTTGTGCACCTGGTATATAGCTGACTAGCAATTCAAAGAGTACATATTTTTGCAATTTCGCAAAATAGTCAAGCCTGCCTTTTAGTATTCAGTTTCTAAACATGTTTACATTTTGAAAATCTCTCTGTTGTTGGAGACAATTGTTCCAGTATGGCTTGTTTAAATGACAAATTCCTGCTGTGTACTTATTTCGTGTAGTATTCAAACTACAAGTATGGTGCACCAGTAGTACAAAAGATTGAATGAACCAGTAATATTTAAGTTGTACCATAGATTCACCTCTTCACACTTCATTCCTTTCAGCGTAATCAAGCAACATTTTGTTTGTGTTATTTTAAAAGTTTAACCATCCTAAATAAGCCCTCTTACTGATATTGTCATACTCTAGGAATTGAGTATGTCATGTAATTCACTAGTTGGAAAGACTGTGACACATCCTGTAATATAATTCTTTCTGTATTATTGCTACCAGTGGACCATTGTCAAGGAAATATTTACCTCTTTTGAATGACTTCTGGAACTCCTAATTCTGGTTTTCGATGACATGCCTGTGGCTCATTGACTAAAATAGCCTGAAGATGATGATGTAGCTAGCTCCCTGTATTATGTAAATGCTTTCATCTTATTTTTCCTTATTACTTAGTAATTACTGCTAGAAGCTTAATTTAATCTGCCAGAGGAATGTCTTCTCTTCCATGCTTGCACTCCTGCTTCCTAAGGGCACAGCCTTTTAATGAGGCAGGTTGTAGTATTTCAAATAAAGGATTTATTATCAAGTTTCATTTAAATACAAGCTCATTTGAGATATAATTTCATTTGAATGTCAACATCTATTACAATGAAACTGGAAAAAATAATTAGTTTTCAGTTACCAATCCCCAGCCTAAAATTAAGCATCACCGTACTCTTTTGTCCTCTCCCAAGTTTATTTTAATTTTGGGCCCATTTTCTTACTAACAAAACCCTTCTTTTGTTTCATTATTTGTCCTTGAGCTAAATGCTTGAAACAACTTTTTAACTGAAAACACTAATTTTGGGAAATCTGGAAGGGTCACCCAAGAGAGGTCATTAAGAAACACCTGTAAGACTGCCTATTACTGGTATAGTATTTATCTTGTGTTCCCTGTTGTGCTGAGTTTGCCTGAGTGAATTTTTTGTATCAAAAAAAAAAATAAAATTTAATGACCTTACTTTTGCTCTTCATATATCTTTATGATAGGAAGAGAAGGACTGTTTAAAATTCAATTATTGCATATTTTGGATTGTCTTATTTCAGTTTTAAAGAGAATCTAGTTTACTAAAAACAGAAGAGAGAAATAAAGAGATTTTACCCATTTAAATTACAGAAAATAGTCTGAGATCTCCTTCAGAAAGTAGCACATAGTGTGGAAAAAAAGAAAAGCAATTTAGAAGCCTAATGAGTGGAGAAAGACCTACCACCTTATACTTGCCATGATAAAAGGTCAAGGGAAGTACTAGTGAATTGGAGCAAATCAAAGTTGATGCTGTTCAGACACCCTGCAACTGTTCCCAAGAGCAAAACCTGTTAATATTGGAGATATTTTTTTTTTTGGTGAAAATTAAAAAACAAACAACCCCCCTCAAAACAAAACAAAACAAAAAAAAAAAAAACAAAAAACCACAAAACAAAGCACACCAAAGAAACCCTGAAACGTTTTTCTGTTAATTTGTTGTAAGCACCAAATGAACTACCTTGTTGTGTAGTTGGCCATTTGCTGTCCCTTAACCAAGGGTTTAGTTTTATTCAGAGTGTCTTTCTCATCCTTCACTCTTCATATATTTTTGGGCTTGAGTAGAAGGCAGTAGCTCAGAAACATCCTCTTGTTTGATCTTGATGGATCGATTTAGCTTTAGGCACTTGTTTTCAGTTAATGCTCTAGAGATTGGTGCTCAGATTCCCTCCAACTCTTTTGGGAGGAGTAGATAAAAAAATACAGAAAATCTTCATTTAAAAATATAAATTTAATATTAAGATATATCTACTATGTCTATGTTACATATGCCTATTGACATAGGCAATGCACACTTTTCTCCTTTAAAAGACGTGAATTTGTTTAGTAATAATTAAAATTTTGCTAGCCCAGTTAAGAGTGATACAGTATTTGTCATGGTGTTAATTTAGGATGGATTCATTATTCTGATGATGATTAGGGTTATGATTATTATGAGTAATTCTATATGCTCCATTTACTTCCTTTGAAGAAAATAAACTTATAGGATGATGTATTAATTTTAATAAAAGTGAAACTCGATCAATAACAATTATTTTCTCATTCTACTTTAGAGATAAACATAATTTTAGAATATATTTATCTGCAGCAGACCTGACATATGGTAAAAAATTCCTAATTACTGATTACAAAATCTTAAGTGTGTTGATGACTCTTTCCTTTTTGGTCCTAGTTTTGTGCAGCTAATCAGGAAGAATGGCTGGATAGCACTTATTGGAATCTATATCAAAGAAGGATCTTAAATGAGACAATAAAACACTTCTGCTTTGGTCCCTACCTTAATTTTGACTATAAGCAGATTAGAAAGAAAGCACCCAATTTATCCTAAACTTCATATGGGGATTAAGAACCTCCTGGCATCACTGCTGCTACACAAATAATTGTTTGTCTTTTTTCACAGCAAATATTTTCTTGGTTTCTCCATATGCAAACGCATCACTTCCAGAATAAGAATTTCAAACAGATTACCCAGATCGCTTTGAAACATTTTTAGTAATTTGTGGTGTTGTGCAACTGTGATGGAATCTTTTACTCTCAGTAAGAGAAATTAATCCTGTTGTACTGTCAGGAATAAATAGGAATGAAAACTTTTAAGACTAACTAATCCCACTGGATTCACACTACAGTCAGTTCTGCTGTCTGGGAAGGTACAGTTTCTTCATAAACTAATTGTTGTTGAGCGAATCCAGAATTACTTGAATCCTAGACACATTATTCTGCCGAGCCCTTGAAATGAAATCATTGTAAGCCTTAGTGTGCCTGCAGATTGAATGTCTCTAGTAACACTTTGGCTCTGTTCAGAGGAAGAACAGATTTTGATCCATTATATGTTTTCTTGTTTAGAGAGAGGAATCTTAATAAAACAAAGGTAACTTAATTCCTCCTTTACCTCAGAGAAATTGCTGTGTGATTGTCTGCTTTCTCTTTGTGTTTAATCATCTATTTCCATTGAAGAAGTTAGATTTATTTTATAATCAGTATAGCAATATCTGCAGATGAGTGGGGAAGCAGGCTGATGTGATGATTTTATTTATTTATGATTTTGGTATGTTTCAGCAGCTCTGTATCTTAAGGTTTTTGATGGCTGCTAACAGGGGCCAGTAAAGATCTTCTTCCCTTCTGTATTTGCTTTGCATTTGCATTTCTCTGAAGCATCAAAGATAAGATGAAGGATATAGTTTGTTATGCTTTATTCTAAGATGCTGAAAATTCTTTTGTGATCAGAGAAGATATGTGAAGTAAATGATTTGGAACCTTCTGAATTTTTTATCCATTGGGCAGGGGCTCTGCAAGGGAATGGTTTCTGTTAATCTAAAGAGTCACTGCCTATTAAATGCAGCTTTGAGCTGACAAAAAAGTATTTTATTAACAATATGTGAAAGACATTATGTTTCTAGTTGCACAAACAAGAGGTAAACCATAAGTTCACAAAAAGAAATTTCTGTGAATTTAGCTTAAAGATGTAGCACAGTTGTTTGCAGAGCTCTGACTACAGATGTAAGCCACTGCTGAATGTGCTGTGTCCTCTGTTCCCATCCATCTTTAACCTCTTCAACATGAAAAAAAGATGAAAGAAAGGGGAAAATAAAGTGATGAAAACCTGGATGTAGTAATTCTATCTAGGCAAATACAAAACACTGCCACCCCAGAATTATATAAATTTAGCAACACTTGATCAAACAGATAATTCTCATAGCCCTTTGTTTTGGTTTTTTTTTTCTTTTTTTTGGACGAAGGTATGGAAATGTACATGATGTGTACAAATGGTTGGATTTCATCTAACTTGGGGTAGCATTCTTTATGCTTGACTTACTCTCATACTTGTACCCTAGTAAAAGAAAGGAAAACCTAGTCATAAGTATACCTATAGCTCTTGTGCCTGTGGGAAATATGATTTACACTGCAGATTTCATAGAATCATAGGGAAGTCTGGGTTTNTCTCCAGCTTGTCCATGTCCCTCTGGATGACATCCCGTCCCTATGGTGTATTGATAGCATCACTCAGCTTGGTGTCATCCGCAAACCTGCTGATGGTGCACTTGATCCCGCTGTCTATGTCACTGATAAAAATGTTAAACAATACAGGTCTCAGATTTGTTAAGTGTTTCTCATGTCCATGAAATTTCTCCTAATCAGAATTGAAATAGTTGTTTCCTTACTAGTGCTTTGCAGAAATGTAATTGCTCTTGATGTTTTGTTTTTAAGTAGGTGAGAGAGCTAAAGTTTACTGCTAAATCTGTCAAACAGGCACAGTTTTGGTTCTGTGAGATCAAAGTAAAAACACAGTTCTGCTCCCACATCAGCACCTATCTGCCAAGGCGCCCACATCTTTGCTAGTAAGTCTCCCAAACTTACAGTTATACTGCTGGTACACATGGCTAAAGCAGCTGCTGTCTTGGCCTAGTTGGGCTGAGTAGCTCTGAGTTGAGCATGTTGGCACATTTTCTTTATATGCAGGGCTGTCTGGGAATCACAGAAATGGTATCCTTGCAAGTGAAGTCTTGCATGAATTGTAGAGGAGCCTAATGCAGGCTACGAGCATTGTTTTAAAAGACATTTTGCTTATATTTACATGTGAAAAAAAAAGGCAACCAGCAACCTATCAGAGGAAATAGAAGGACACCATGATGTTTTCTTTATGTTACAATACAGTGCAGTTAGAGCATTTCCAAGAAAGCAGAGATTTCAGGTTCATGTCATAATTCCCAGGAGAATATCTAGACTACAAGATAATTTTCAGATTAATGGCGATATCTAAATTGTTCATTTTTCTAGGTAAAATCCTTATTATTCTTGATTTCAGTTTTAGAAAGCTTGTGCAGAAATTATATGAAAAGTTTTGGATAAAGAAACAATTGTTTTCCTTCCTTTATATGTATATTTTAAAAAGCCAACAGGAGTATGATTTGAGTACAAAACAAACATTATTCAGAAACAGCATATATAAATGTTTTTTTCTGAAAAAAAAAAAAGCCTTTCTAGAGGAAAATAACCTTTTTAAAGGAAACCACTTAAAACTATTACATAGCTAAAGTATATTACTAAATACATAGTTATCTATCTAAAAGCATTTTTGGAAGAAAATTGGTTTGTATTTACACAGAGCAGTGCTTATACTGCTGTGTCAGAAATTTATTGTGATGTTGTCTGAAGCCAAAAGTGAGAGTCATTGGTTTAAGTTTACACTTACATAATTTTTTTTCAGAATAATACCCAGAAGTTCATACTGCATCTCATTGGAAAACAGATAGCTAAGATGAGTTAGATGGCTTGTGACTTACAAGGGACTGGTGAATGAATACTAAAGATACAAACTCTCATATAAATGTCTACAAATGGGTTAGATGATGGTAACCTACAGTAAGCAGTTCAGCCTAACTTTATCTGCATCCTTGAGATCTCCAACAAAACTGCTAAAAGGAATGCTGTTTTTTTAATGTCATTATTTTAAAGTATTTTAAATTATGATCTGCTGTTGTTCTGAACCATATTCTAAACATTATATAGTCTTTGCTGAAAACAGTTAAGAAAACGCTTTTACATTGCCATTTTTCATCTTTACTAGGAAACCCGGTTAGATGACCGTCATCATGTTGCAGTAGCTCTTGGGAAACAGGAGGGATGTGGACAGAAGCATTCTGATGTAAGAAACTATGAAATGTTGTCAGGTCTTGGTAAATAATCACCTGAATATAAACTTAGTCTGATGCTGTAGCTAAAAGCATTTTATCTCAGATGTAGGACCAAGGTGAAAGCACAGTATTAACCAGATTGTTACTGAACTGTTACCTTTAGTTCTGTTGTGCCTATTTCAGGAAGGATCTAGGAAGGAGAAATGGTTTCAGAGGACAGCAACAGATAATGTCAAATCTGGAATGTGTTACAGTGTTCAGTGTGTTCATTCAAGAGAAGATTAAGTGATTTGTGTTACAGCTTGCTAGTACTCATGTGGGAAAGATGGTTTTCACAGATGGAAGTGGAGACAGGGAACCAATCTGGACTGCTAAACTAGTACAGCACTTCACCAAGTTGATTTTAATGGGGGACTGTTAGAGCATGTATCCCAGAGCAGATCCATCTCTCAAACACCATTATGACAAAATAACCCTTGAGACAAGCAACAATAACCAACAGATGGGAAGAACAGCAGTGTTAGTCTTCATTCCATGTGGTGTCTCTGTTGAGAAAAGCACCAAAGCTACATAAAAGCTTTTCAGGATTTTCTGTGTAATTTAACAAAGACCCAGGTCATGAAAATAGCAATAAAAGTCAAATTTGAGGCAGACTGGCAAGCTGTAGCTGAAATAGCTAGTCAGTCAGAGAAGGAAAGTGTAAAAAGTTGCCGTGTTTGTTTTCTGTGGTTTTGTTGCTCAGAAGAAAATAAATGGGATAGTTGTTTTATCTTATTTAGATACAAAGATTTTTCTGGGAACAAGAGGAAAAAAAAAAAGAATGGAAAAAAGGATGAAAGTGCTCATGCACACGTGGTCTTAAAGTCTGAGTCTATTCATGGATAACAGAGAGGCAGACCTTTTAACTACTGTTGGTTAGATTAGGAAGAAAGAGATATAAACTACCTTTGAGGATTTACTGTGGTAAATCAGTGCTCAAATATTCTTTAAGAAAATATGTACTTTCTGTTTGAAAGTGCATACTTAAGTTTCCATTGGGGCTGCATATTATCCTTCCTGCAGGAATACTGATAAATGTCAGTCTGAGGTGAAAAGACAGTGGTCATTATTTCTAAAGACAGTTACCTAAGCATTCTGCAAAAATCCAGAATTTTTAAGTATTGACCTTCACCATAACTGTCACACACCTTACAATTGTCATAGAAAGAACAGGCATGTTACCAAGAGTTCCAATGAAAAGGCTTCGAATCAAGAAAAGTCTCAAAGGCAAAGTTTTCAACTGACTAAATTTGTGATGACCTAAATTTCATTAGGACAATGCACTGAAAAAATTTGATTTTAAATAAGTGAACGTTCTGTGAGTCCCCAGTATGGAAATGAAGTGAAAATTTTTGTACTATTGCACTGTGCCTTTTCAGGACTTCTAACAGGAATGTGAAGGAAATGAAATGCAGCTTTCACTTTCTAAAAGAAAGGATTCTGTGTATTGCTAGATGTGTTGAAACTGTTCTTCATCTTAGTTTAAAGAGTATGTAGACATTATGCAGTTTCTGTAGGATATCAGTGCTTGTTTCTGTTCCCTCTCTGCTATCACAGAATAATTTATTATGTGCTGTTTGCAGAACATGTACTTTCAATGAGCTTTCTTCACAACCTGATAGCAAGTACCTATAATTCACAGGAAAGGCCAATTGTTACTTTAAAGTACTATAATTTAAATTCTCTAGTGTCAGGAATCTTAACAAAATGTCTGGTATGATTGCTATATGCTTGAAGAGACAGAACATTTATCTGCACTCTTACCTAGATCAAGACGGTTCTCTGAGGCAGCTCTCAACAAAAGATGGCTGAGTTTATAATTCTTTATAGTTCCTATGTGGGCTATAAAATACCTTTTCATCTGTCACTTGCTAAATTTCACAGGACTTATGATGAATTCAATCAGAGTACACTTGTCTTGATACAAGCATGTGCTGAAGTTCCAACTAGATCTGTTAACAATCTACTCAGCTCAGAGGCTTACTTCCTATTTGTTATGCCTCTGCAATGTCACTTGTATGGCTCTAGGCACAGTTTCTGTAGCTTTATCTCACAAATGCCAGATGAACAGTAATGTCTCAACACCATGTCACTTGTGTAACTTTTGCTTTCAGTCTGCACTGGACAACTTTGAGGTTTATTGTGTTGTGACAGCATTTTATTGTCTCTCCATTTATTCTTAACTAGCTTACTGCTCAAACACTGAAGCAGTACTGAGAGTAGATATTTTTGCTCTTTTGCCTGTTTACTGACCTACCTTCATTGATGTGACAGGAACAGCTAAGAAATTCAACAAAATGGGGCTTAGTTAGGGTCACCTCCAGTACGTGCATGTAAGTGCCTAGAAGGTGCCATTATGGTGCCTTCACACTAAGTGCACAGAGTACAGAGAATAAATGTGATGAGTTAGAGATCTATGAGGAGTGTAGCATTACAATATTGGTGGAATCATTGAGATGTGGTGGGATGACTCCCGTGGCTGGAGTGTTGCAGTCAAGGGGTACAGGCTCCTTAGGAAAGATGAGACTCAGAAGATGCAAAGGAGGAATTGCCATTTATGGGAGAGAGCAGCTGGAGTGCATGGAGCTCTACCTGCGGGTGGATGTGGAGCCAGCTGAGAGTTTATTGGTTAGGATTAAAGAGAGGACAGGTCAAGATGACTTTATAGTGGGTATCTGCTGTAGACCACCTTATCAGAAAGAAGTAGTGGATTGGTCCCTCTGCAGATGGATAGGAGCAGCCTCATGTTCACAGGCCCTGGTCATCATGGGCAACTTCAACTACCAAAATACCTGCTGGAGGTACAACACAGCAGGACATCAGCAATCAGTTCTAGTGCCTCACCACTTTTTCTGTAAAGAATTTCTTCCTCCCCTGCCGAAACTTCAGATGCNCACTGGTGACCAGCATCCAGCTCAATTTCACCCCATTAATCTGAAATAATCATCTCTGCTGGATAATGAAATACAGCTTGATTGTTGATGAGCTTTTTCTTCATCTTTTCTGGACTTAAAACACTCATTCTGTGGTATTTGCAGAATTTTCTATCACTTGTTCTTTCACTTTTCTGAACTGCCTTTTCAAGATAAACGGTTTTTCTGTGTGGCCAGTTAGATGCTTCTATTAGTTACTCTAAAGCCTAAATTAGGGACAATGACATTTTTTTCAACTGTACTGTTTTCTTTCTTCTTCAATAAGCAATGTTTAGATTAAACTGGACAGGGAATACTGCAAGAAGAAAATAGTTTTATTGATTCATGTAATATTAATATTGATTTTCCTTAGGTGTGTTCTATGGAGCCTAACCAGCCACGGTTTACATTATTGACTTTTGAAGATTTAGTTGCATCTGGTATTCCAGTGGCACCTGAGGATTCTGCATATTGGGATATTTTTTGTTCTAAGCAGGAGAGTCCAGTGCAGCAGAATTCACATTCAAGATTGGAATGCTTATAAGAAAGCATTATGCTGTTAAAACATTATGCTGTTACTGTATGTAATTCAGAGTGTGGGAATAAGTGCATATGTGTAAATGAAGCATGTTTTTTCTTATTTACACTGTTTTTAAGCTTTTTAAAATAGACATTCCTTATCAGTATCTTAAGGAAGATGTGTGAAGGAAGGAAACTTCCTGAAGGAATTCTCAGTGATGAGTCTCAGCTCTCCATATGCGTTTTTTGCCTCGTCATGCCTGTGGTTTTTCCACTACAATAATTACCCATGCTAGGAACAGGGAGCAGAGCTACAACACTATTGTTGATTGGTCAACAATGTTTAATACATAAAAATCTGTTTTCATAGCTCACTTATGCTGAAGCTTTATTTATGATACTGCCTTTTCTCTTACAAAAAATAATAGTTTTATTCTCAAATGGATGAATAAAGCCAGAAAAATTGGTACAAATAATTTCTCTGTTACTATATGATGCAACTGTTTGTATGATGCAAGTGTTTGTACAACACCTTGTATTTGTGTAATAGCAGGCTGAAAAAGTCTGAACCTTAGTAGTCTTGGAACCACATCTGTGCAAAACTAGTGGAGGCAGGGAATTAACTTGTGAATATTTCATATCCTTACTCTTATAATCTTTGCAAATTAAAGCTTCCTGTATGTAAGTGAGGATTTAATTTTTTAGAATTCTTTTTTGTATTTCTTTACTCAGCAATAAATATGAACCAAACAGCAGTTCAGTTTTCCTAGACTTGCATTTACATCTGTACTGTTCTAGACCCTGAGTCATGGGGAAGGGGAACAAACAAAAAAACCCTTATTTTTATTCCAAATAGTGTTGTAACATCTGAAGACATAAAAGACATATTTTATTGTCTTACAGTGAACTAAAATTTCTGGAGATCAGTAGTTCCAGAATGCACCTTTGAAATATTTCATATACTTTTTCAAAACAAATCCTATTCTGTGTGCCCCTCACTTTTCTTTCTAGAAGTCATAGATTCATTATGGTCTGTCAAAATTTAAGGAAACATACTGAACAGAATGAGTCATGCTGAACAGAATGATTTTACATCTAAAAAGCATTCATTTGTGTCCTACAGTTAAGCGCAGATCTTCAGTGAATTCTGGTTTGTGCACAACTTGGCTGCACTCTGTACTCTGATTAAAGGAGAATCTACTTGTAGTGTAGCCATTGAAGCCATGCCTTATTATGAAGATAAAGAAAAGGTTTAGAGAGAGAAGGATATAAGTTTTATAATATTATACAAGCTTTTGGAATTCGAATATGCTGTTAAACTTTCCTACTTCTACCAGTTCTGATTAATTTTTTTTTTTTCCATTTCAATGACTCTCTCATCTTGCATGCTAATCATAGGTTTTGGTGGTTTGCTTTTTTTTCTCCAAAACTGGAAATCAGTAAAGCAGTGACTCTTCTCTCCAGACTCCACAGGGGTTAAATTAGATGTTCAGTAACTTCGAATCTGAAGTTAACAGAAATGCAGAATAATTTATGTACAAATTGTAAGTCAAGTATTCTAGACTGGTTTTTTAAATGAAATACAACTTGAGATAAATAATTGGTACTCCATGGAGGCCAAAAAAAGGCTATTCAGTGAATATGTAATGCTATCACTTACTGGGATAGAATATTTTCAACTGATTCAGTTGACTGTCTTATTCTGTTCCACATGAAGTGTACTGTAATTCTAGGTGGCCATCCGTATAAAGGTGCTTAAGAGCTGAGATAACTAGGAGTGTTGCCAAGCTGAAAGAAAGAATTTGTTTTGCCACAGGTTTAGGAAGTCTGCAGAGTAAGGAGGCCTATTCAGAGTATGAGGGGCTGGAGAAAGTACTTCCATGGCTGTCTGGCTGTTGAATGGTCCAGTTCATGCCAATACTCACCAGTCACTGAAGACACCCATCAATTGCAGCTGTACCAGCTTGGTTTTTGCTGGGGCAAAGAAATGAACTGTAAAATCATCCAAATGCTTTTCTGGGTATCCATGTACTGTAGAGACACATATTGAAATAGTGTTGCTAGCGTGTACAGATAAATTCATGTAATCTCAGAGCTCTAAGATTTTTATTTTTTTTCACTTTTGTATTTTCCCCTATAAAAAGAGAGCCCTGTATCCACACATGGCCATAACACTTGGCTTCCTTGTAGTCTTAATGTCCATAGCATCTCTGCCATTTTTAGAACTACTGGTCCAGCACAGATCTGTTTTCAATCACTAATTCAAGTTATTTACTCAGTCTGGTGTAGATGAGCTGGTGTTCACTGCTCTCCCCTCACCCTTCTGTCTGCAAGAAATTTCTCATTTATTTTTAGAAGCCCTCTGCCCTGCAGGTACCTTCTCTGGAGCTCCATTCCTTTATCTATTTTGTTTTCTATATGCTGCCATGAACATGACCATAACATGACATGCATCTGAATCCTAAAGGATAAGAAGCTGCAAGAGACACAAGCTCTGCTCCACACGAGCCTTTCTCAGCAGGAGGCAGAATAAGAGATTTAGATCTTGGATGAGATCTGCTGCCCTAGAGTGTAGATTAGCCCAGTGTTTCTGAGCAGTAGCTATTAACAGTCTCTGACCTAAAGAAAAAAAAACCAAACTTTTAAAAAGTTTTGGTCTTCAGTGAAATTCTCAAAAGTGAATTATGTTTTAGTCTGAACATATATTTAAACATTTATGTATTTTGCATAAAAACTGTTAGAGTGGATTAGGAACTTCAGGGTATAAATCTGTGCCCCAAACATTTTGCAGTTGCTTGACAAAAGACTGTTGCCATTTGATGTGAAAATTTGTAACTTTGGGAAGGGAATCATAGAAATTGAGGCTTAGCCTTTCACAAGGTATGTCAACCTATGCTACATTGTTACTTTATGGGATCAAATGCACTGATGTTAATCAAATGTACTGATTTTACACAGGAAATCATAGATGTAGCAGCAGAAGCAATGTACTTATGGTTGTAATGTCTGTGTACTTGGAAACATTTAGGCAACAGCTCACCTTTAAACAATCATCTTTACCCAAGACATTACTGTAAAGCCACGATTGGCAAAGAAAATCAAGATAGGAAGGAAAATATAGCTATTCAAATAAGTATAGGCTGTGTTTTTCTTGGAACTACACAAGACTATTGTACTACATTCTACAAAGAAGGTAAGTGGTGCTTGGGCAGAATGGATACAACCAAGTGTGAAACAGTGATGATTCAGACTTCCCTCCTTAACTGCTGCCTAATTCTGCAGGTGGCTGGACATGCTGACTTGTGTTTCATGTTCCTTCAGAATAAAGGTATTTGGATTGCTCTACGCTGTATGGAAAAAGAAGCATTAAAAGAAATTATGATTTTTTCCTCAAGGGAGACAACATCTTAAAAGCTTTTTTCAAAGTCACCTTCTTATGCCGTACATGCAGAGTTGCAGGGTGGCAGGGTGTGTTTGTCACACTTCTATGCTAAAGGATGGTGAAGGCTGGAGTTGGCTGGTGCATCTCAGATGTTTTCATGAAAATACATGAGCAGAAGCCAAAGCTTGTCAGAGTGTGGTGCTCTGTCCAACCTGCTGCTGCTTGAAGAACCAGTGGTTATTCAGGTGCTCACTGTGACCCTGTTTTGGTCAGAGGAGGACAGCACATACTTCTATTTAACAGCTCTTAATCTGCCTCATTATTTCTTGTATTAAGTCACTCAGTTGAGTGATATCACTACTTAATGTCACTGAACATTAACCTCTGAATTGCATCACTGATAGTTTTGATTAATTTTTTTTTTCCCAGTGTTGAAGTTGGTTCTTCTGCCCTATGAATTTACTAATAGCTGCTCTCAGCAATGTTTGCAGTTTTTTGTCATAATATCAATGTACTGCTGATTCTGGTTTTAAGGCATCATAGATGGCAATCCTAATAACCAGTGCAGAAGGGAAGTGCAAAAAGATGAACAAAAATATAAATTATCTTTATAAATGTGGTTAGAGATTTTAGATAACATTGTATGTTACCTGTATATTGTATGCCGTACATGTACAGTATTAACGATGTTATATAGTAATTTTATAAATGTATTATTTATGTATATGTCTAGACATATATATACACACTATTACAGTATCCTATATTTCAATTAAGGATAGGCCTGTGTTTTCCTCTGCAGTTTGTATAGGCATAAGTACCTACTAGTAGTTCAAAAAATGAATTTGTTGTTATTCATGGTAGAGAGGTGTTTGATATTTAAATGACTGCCTATTAAAATAACGTTGAGTTTGCATTTGAAACAGCACACGGGCAAAAATCTGAAAATACTACTTTGAAAATATTTTTCCTTTCACTTGAATATCCTGTATTTTCTCATCTTCAGCAATGTGGTTTTCTGTAATTTATCACTGCTGCCATCAGGTGAGTGGATTCTCAGCCCATGTCTCAGCAGATTGTACAATGTGCTTCTCATCCTCACTGCAAGTTTTTACAGAAGATACAGTGAACTGCTTTTTCAGTGAGGTCACTGATCTCTTTGTAAGAGAAATGGAATTTTCCTGCATGTATTAATTTCAAACACTGGCTACTGAATAAATATTCTCAGCAAAGCAGTGTTTACTACCTAAATAAAAGCATTTTGTTAATCCTGTGGCAGTTACATGGTCTAGAATTAATTAGCTACCTGTAGAACATTAGAAAAATATATTGGATTAATTTTGTATAGTAAAATTGTGTGTGGGTAAAGGTTGTACTTTAGTTATATATTTGCTTATACCATAATTAAAATTCCAATGTGAGTGAAAACAGGTATTACAAAGAGACAGATCTTTCTGATACCACTGTTTCAGACTAATTGCTTGTTAAGATCTTTAGATGGCCGGCCTTGTTAATTTAGAATGTTTTCCCTCAAGTGCAGTAGGATATTTACTTGCATTTAAACTGGGGCAGTCAGGCAGCTCCTGCTTGCAGAAATCATTGTTATCTCTTAGTTACCTTTCAGCCTAAAAAGAGAGAATAGCAAACTGCTCAGTGCAGAGGAAACACACTGGTTTCATTTAGCTTGGATAAAGACAGATATGCTGGCCATAGAGCTGTGTAATATTTTTCATGTAAATGACTTTAAGTAATCAGAAAATAAGTTTACTTTCAGAGCGCCTTCATTTCAAAGAGGCAAGAAAGGAATGTCAGATGAATGCAATAATTTGTCACAGAGTAAAGGGCTGCTGAAATAGTGAAGAAACACTGTATGTGCCAGGAGTTTTAAAATACATCTGATTTATTTATAAAAGTCAGTCTGGGGACTTCTGAAACAAAGTGATAGAATAATTATGGGTTTAGGTTTTTTTTTATGGTGTGACAGCAGTTTGGGTGCAGCAGTGATTGAGTTGCTAAGTTTGTATACACAGGTGTTTAAAAGGAAATAAAAATGCAGTTGCATTACAATGTAAATGTTTTAATGCAAATATATCTGTTTCAGCGACATAGTGTGTTTTAACTCATTTGTTCTCATGCTACAGTCAGTTCGTCACTGATGGATGAATCTGAAAGTTGCTGTAGATATGTGGCATCCGCACAATATACATATACATACATTATATATGTATTATATATCCACAATCAGCTTTAAAAGAACTAGAAAATACCCCATTTTTATTAACTCAGTAATCAGGAAGTGTAAGAAAAAAGCAAGTAATGCTGGTGGTACAAATATATTTGGCTGATGGAAGAGACAGTTTAAGGCCCAGCAGTAATGAAATTAAAGCAGTGCCTTGAACAAAAAGGAGAAGTAGCAGGTTAAGACTTCTTTTATTTTTTTTGTTATTTTAATCTGTTGGAAGCTTTTATTAAAAATTCATTAATTAAAAAATGTGAAAATGAGTGAATATAGTTAAATATCTATTTTTTTTTCTGTGTCATTTAATGAGTAGTACTTTGAGCAAAGTTGACAACAGAAACCCAAGAAACAAGACTACTGAATTTATTTTGCTTTAACCCTTAAGTATTAATGGCTTCTCTAGTTCGACATCCAGTGTGACAGAGGAAAATCTGTGGTATATTTAGTGTACATGCTGTTTGAGTTTCTAACAAATCTCTAGAAGAAGAGTCCAGATGCAGCTGTTTCAGAAAACAAATGCTCCTGAAAAAAACTCTTGATATGACATTTGGGGCTGGCAGGTAGAAAAACACCTGTTAATTAGAAAATCTGGTAGGCACATCACAGCCAAATAACTATGGAGTACTGCTTTGAAGAGGTGATTTCATGGTCTTCTACCAGAAATGCTGCCTACATCATCTCCACCACTTAGTAGTACAGGTCCTGTAGGACTTAACACAAAGTTAGTCTTGGTGTCCCTGAAAGAACATTATTGGTAAAAGAATGATCAAGAGCATAAGTTTCAACAGAGGATGGATGGCTTTTAGCTTTTATATACCTGAGTTGAGTCCCCAGCTCTAAGAAGTCTCATTTCAAATGCAGGACACTTGAGTCAGATGTTCATTACAGTACACAGGGCTTCTATCCTGGGCTTCAGGAGAGACTCAGAGAGTTCTGATTAGCCAGAGAAAAATTTTTAAGCGAAGTGAGTCAGGCCGAGGACTATAAATGAGTCTAGCACCTGAGCTGGCAGCAAACAAGACTTTGGAAGAAGAGTCTTCTTAAGATAAGTACAAAGGCAGTTAAAACCTGGTTCTATGTAGAGCAGTTTATAGTGTCATTTTTGTGGTGAAAAACATTTTTCTAAGGCTTACAGATTCTAAAATAAGATTCTAGTCGGTCTTTTTTTCCTTCATGGAAATTAAAATGTGCACTTGCAGTTAGAAACAGTACAGGACAAGGGCACAGGTGGTAGGTAAGACTTAAGAAGTCTTCCAGCTCTGGTGGTAAAATAGTTTTCTCTATTTCTCCAGCTTCCAAAATGTGACATTTCTGTATCTCTAACATATATTTTCTTGTAATTTTATACATGACTTTTCATTTATGTTAGAGGTCTAAAATGGCCTTGCTTATATTTTACTCTAGAAAGGCCATGTGGTTACGTTTTAACTGGATACCTGCTAATATAGAAGTGTAATTTATAATTAGTGTCTGCCTGTTGACTGTATTTCTGTTCAACCATAATAAAATCACTTCTTGATATCTCTATTTCCCCTCTGTTTGCATATCGTCAGCTGAAACTGCAAGTCCCTTTCAAGAAAGAAACCACCTCCCACTACTTCATGAAATAGAAGCCTGGTCTTGGCTGGAGTTTCTTTGCATTACTCTTACACAAATAATACAGGAATAATCAAATCCCCACAATGAGAAACCTAATAATCCAACAGCAGCTCCTTCAAACTTAGATGATGCTGTTGTTGTACCTGATAGATGATCACAAGTCATTGTGCTGATACAAGACAGACTTGACTGACTGCCAGTACCCTAAAGAGATGTGCATAGACTTGGGTATCTTCTGTGAGTGGAGACCTCCCTGTAAGACTCTTCCTTCTTTGCATGTTGCTTCTCTCTGTCTAACCTGTGGGTGGTTTTCAGTTGAAATTTCTAGCTGTTTTCATGTGTTCCTGCTCCCCCATTTTAATTAGAAAATCTGTAATAGAATTACAGAATATCTATGCCAGTAATGTTTATAGAGCCAGCAGTATGCCAAAGGCTTGACTTCATTAAATGCAAGTGTATGTATGAACTAAAATATAATTCAGTTGTGCTTAGGGTATGTGGCCTCTCCTTACCATGCCTTCACACTTAACCTACTACGTCTTGGCCAGATATTTTTATCATCTGCAGGCTGAGGTCTCTTCTGTGATGTTGATTACATCCCAAGCCAGTTCACAAATACTGTATAATCACAACACATTCTTCCAGCACTCTCCTCCTCCTGTTCATGTTCTTTTATCTCTTCCAGTTTAATTTCCCTCTGTGGAGGACTGAGTCTCATTAATTATGTATAAAAAGTAAAGTGCTTATGATTTTATTATTTTTGGCAGTAAACAATAAGGTTTTCATTATTTTCCCATGAGACCATTCTCTCCAATAAATATAAACTGAGCCTTTGCTTCTCTTCCATCTTTGTCCCACATCTTTAGACCCAAATCACTCAGTATGTCATCTGTGTAGAGGATTGTGTATCTGGATATTGACCTGCGGGCAATTGACTTGCATTGGACAATGAACAAAGCTGTAATCAAAGCATAGTTAAAAAGATTGTGTCTAATGTCAAAAGCCATATAGTGCCAACATGTAACTAGTAAGAAATAGACCACAGATTCCTTGCAATGGATCAAGACCTCTCCAGTGATGGACACAAAACTGAATTTTACCACAAAGATGATGAAAACGGAACAGTAGGAATACACTGGTTCTACTAGAAAATATGTCTTTGACATCTGGGGAAAGTGTAATGAATGGAATATGATTATCCTCTGCTTCCCTCCCTTTATGCTGCTATATGTCTAATCTAAAGACACTTCTCTACTTTCAAACCTTCTCCCTCTATTTCAGGGGTGGAACACAGGCAGTGACTGGAAGAGAGCTAAGCTGGGTATGGAGCAATGCGCCCCCCCCTATCTCTGACTGTGAATGGGGAGGTAATTTGGACAGAATCACAGAAAGGCAATGTCTACCCCTTCTTGCTTGTTAGCAGTGATAGCTGGCTCACCTACCTCCATCTAAAGGCAGCTGGGTTTGGGTGATCACTGAGCAGTGCTACAGCCAGGCAAGTCAGGAGCACCTAAAAAACTTGATAAGCACATGGGATCAAGAGCTTGTGTTGGCAGCTGATGCTGGACCAGTTTTGCAAATGCCTTACTGTCCTACATTTAAATCATCAGCATCCAGGTTAACCTGTGGTTAGGTTCTTACTTCTACCTGAGTGTTGCAAAGGAGAGAATTAATAAGAGCAGGCAGAATCATTAATATGTGTTTTAATTAATATTATTATAAAATATATATTATATATAAAATTAATTAATATAATTAATATTAATGATGTGGAATAAGCAGGGGAATCTTTGTAATTGATGCCTAAAGGTGTTCTGTAGTCTTTTGCACAACAGCACCTGATTGACAGATGGGCCAGGAGAGAGTCAGACCCAAATGTATGAGGTGCAGTGTTATATGGGAGCAAATGAGACTTTCTCTTGTTTGATTCCAAGCACAGAAAAGCTCCAGCAAAGAATGAGAAACCAGAGTTCACTCATGAGCTTCTTCTTTCATTCTCTCTGTGGATTGTCTCAGCTGTGGAAAAAAAAGGGAAAACAATTTAAAAACTGAACCTAGGCTTCTGCTGTAATTTTTGTTTTAGACTCACACAGTCTTATCCTTTACCTTATGTCAGATATGATCACGAAAATGTTAGAGAAGTTCAAATAACATTTGAGAATACTTTCTGGAGAAAAGCCTTTCCCATTTTATCTTCTTTATTCCCTACAGTAGGCTTCTCATTACTTTTTAATTTATTTTTTATCTATGGGTTTTTTTGTTATTTAAAGTTATGTCCTTAACTGTCAGCAAAGACAGCTGTACGGGCAGACCTTTCTCTGCTGCTCAGGTCTATCAGGCTCAGAGGCTGCCCGTGGAAGTACTGGGATCCGTGCTGGGTTCTGATTTCCAAAGGATCCGAAGCTAAGCCTAAGAAGGGCAGGGGCTATATCCACATACAGTTGGCAGCTCTGGGTAGCCTGGCTAGGCTACACAGTCTATTTGCTGTAATTAATTCTGTAATTTGAATTTATGATCAAGCCAGATCTTTTGTACAAGTATAAATATGTCAAAATCTTCTAGACTATTTCTATCAGCCCAGAGAGGAATGTTCATGAGATGAACCGTTGCCTTGAGCTTGCTAAGCTTGTTGGTTCTAGATTTCTGTGCTGTGGCTATAAGCTGTCTGATTTCTGTTGCTGCTCTCTTCACCCTTTTAAGAAAGCTTGATATACTTAAATAATAACAGCTATAAAAATGTCACAACATCAATGTAAAGTCTTTATATTTTCATCATCTCCTTTCCATCAGGTAACATTTAATATTCAGAGTTTTGTGGTGCAATCAGACATTCTGCTTTGTGATTTAGGGTAGTTCCCCTGACCTGGGGGCTTATTGTAAACCTAACTGGTTTTATTTTTCTTTCTCAAATAAATAAATGCCATGGGACAGACCATTAGCAGGCCCAAATCAGTTTAATTCTACTAAAGTGAAAAGAACATTGCAAAATAAAACCAGCTTGTAGTTTGGCTCAATATTCTTGAAATAATGATCCCCTTCAAAATCTACACCCTGTCTGATATTTTCAAGGCTAGCCTTGATTTGAGTGTAGAAGTACAGGATGTCTATTGCAAATCTAATGATGCATAGAAAATAACTATTTAAGCTAAGTGGAGCATTGCTTTTACTACTAGAAGCCAATTAAGAATTCCGAGAACTGCTACTACTTAAGCTGTGTTTATAATGTTTATCTAAATGCAAATGAGAACATTACTGTTTATATATATGGTTGTCATTTTGTTTCACATTGTTGGTCAGGGAAAAAGCTTTGATAAACTTTCTGATAAAATGCTTACAAATCTCTAAAAGGAAACTTTAGTAATTGCAAGAAACAGATAAAGGTTTTTATTTAATGAAAAATGTTTGTTTAAAAAAATCTGCTGAAGTTTTTGGCAAATGTTGACTGTATTAGGTGTTTAGAACAGGCCCAGTACTTTTATATATTTTGAAATAATAAAGCTGAATCATAAATGGTCATCTAGTTTTCTTCTCTTTGCTTTCAAAGAAAAGCCTTCATCATATTAATGATTCATACATAGCTTATGCTACTGTCCTCTTCTCAGTAATGAAGTTCAGCAAGCAAAAGATTGTATTTGTAATAATTAAGAAGAACAGAAGTACAATGGGATGCTACCCCTAAAAGATCTTGCTTGATAACATGAGATGAAGTTAAATAGAAAGCGTATGCTGAGCAGGTGTCCTCTCAACAAGTCTGTAGACTGTTGAGGATTCAGTTTTCATCTAGCTTAGTTCCCTGAACTGGCCCACCCATCATAGCTCCAGTACCAGTGCTGGCACAGAGGAGGGGGGAAGTCATGTGGCAGAAGACAGGTCATGTGGGCTAAGGGCAGGCTGAGATGACATACTCTACAGTCTTCCTCGGGCCTCAGCAGTCTTCACTGAGCTTCCTTGGTAAAAAAATTTATCAGTGACTTACCTAAAAAGTGTCGTGTCTTTTCTTCTGACCAATTAATTAATAAAATCACGCACAGCTTTTTGAACACGTTAAAAGTCTTAACATCATCAACAAATTGGGAAATAGTTATTTGAAAAACAATTCTAAATGAACGTGCTTAAGTGGCTTGCAACACATTCAAATCTATCACAACATATTATACCTTATCAAAACACCTCAGAAACAATTTGAGCAATGGATGGAAGGTTACTATATTGTCATTGATATTTTAAGAGGCAGTATATCATTTTTGCTTTGCACAGTGCTGCATTGGTGACAGCACAGACAATTACTTCAAGAATATGAGCAACTCCATCAATGTCAATAACAATTGCTTTGGAAAGCAAACTCACTTCAGCAGGAAAGCCAACTTACATCCAGCTAAACATGGATGTAGTGCTGGTGCTCATATAGGGAGTGGGTTTCTATTTTGCAGTTTATCCTCAGAGCAGACACCATGCAGGAGGCAGGAATACATCTTGAACTGGTGTTTTGAGGTGTCTTCAATTGAGGAGTCTTCTGCAGAGTAAGTACAATATTTTTCTTCTTTCTTTTTGTAACCTATGAATATTTCATAATTCTATCTAAAATTGGGAGGAAAGCAGAGTAGTACCTTTATTTGTCTTAGACTGGCACGTCAGGAAAATAAAAGGACTAATAATTACTAACATTGCTCAGAAAACCGGTGGTTTAAATAGCAAAAGCTGTTGTCACTATTAAACCCAATGACCAAGTGTTGCTATGGAGATACTATTTCATAAAAATCTTACTGAGCTGCCTTCCATTTCCTTCTAAACCATCATATGTAATTCTATTTCCCAGACCCAAGCTACAATGAGAGCTTGGAAACTCATTGCTTTTCACCATTCAATGCTTATAGAGCTAAATTTTTCAGTTAAAAGATATCTATGAATGTACAAAGTAGATAAGGGATGATTATTTCTTTCTGATAGAACTGAAAGAAGTTTTTAGTAAACTGCTGTAATTCAGCATTTTTAGATGAAATTGTAGAGGTTAATAAGGGCTGTTAAGGTAGAGCTTATAATAAATTTTTTTCTCAGTGGTTATTTGGAAGCTGTCAGCTACAACCTGCACCATCAAAAATCTAAGCTACTGTATGCAGTCTCAATTTTCTATTTCTTGAACATTATTGATGACTTCTAAAAAGTGGTAGAAAAAATACTAACATTTGAGAATGCCAGCAATAGAAGCCAAAAAAGAAGGATGAAGATAATCCAGAGATTTACACATTGCTCAGAAATAGTTGTTCTCCCCATTTTGAGCAAGTAAAGGTCACTTCAAAAAGTATGAGCTATTACATTAAGTGAAGTAAAAAAATAATCATTAAATCAGGTGTGAAATCTTATGGAAAATAGTATCAAAGACAGAAACCAAACAAATTTGCTGAGTTATAAACAGCTTCTCCAACTTGCAGTATGACAAATGAATAGCTGTGCCACTTGAATCGGCATGGAAATTCTGCAGTGATTCTGCCAGATCTGAAATCAGGAAAGCTTCTAGTAAGCTCTGTGTACCATTTCAAAACTGTAGGAAAAAAAATGCAGTATCCAAAATGCATCCCCAGTATGAAAAGCATTTGGGTGTGAATTTTGCCATCTGGAGAAGAAAGGTTGTCAGCAGGGAGATGGTGCCTAAAAGACAAGCCAGAGGATGCAATCTTGCTTGTTGCTTGAGTTCAGTGACAATCTGAAAATTAACTACTGACCCAAGTGCAGCAGCCAGGTTCGAAAGTTTCTGCAACTTTTCAAGAAAGAGATTCTAATATGAATTAATATGAGGTAATTAAATGTCATACACATATAGAAAAAAAAAAAGACATCTCTCAGCAGAAACACAATCCAAATGTCAAGCCAAAGAAAGCAAGCAGAAACGGGCAGAGGGATGGAAATGATGTTTTTTCCTGATGGATCATCAGTGATTGATAAGAACACCAGCACGTCCTTTCACTGATGATGCAGCTTTAGAAGCATTTCTTGTTTCCTTTCACATCCCTCACCCTCACCATATTCAACTGTGCACCTGTTCATGCAGCCCAGGTTGCTTTATGCCATATCTTTGCTCACTGTCCAGTGAGAGCCCCAGGGTCTTTGTCACAGAGTAGCTCCCTGGTAGTCAATCCCCTGGGTTGTTGCAGGGGTCTTTCCTTCTTAGCTACAGGACTCACCATTTCTCCTTGTTGAATCTCACAGCTCACTCCTCCAGCCTGACCCAGTTCCCCTGGGTGGCAGCCCTTTCTTTAAGGGTTGCCCAGTATGGCATCTTCTGCAAGCACAAGGAGAGCACACTCAGTCACCTACTCCAGCCTCTAATAAAGACCTTAAGCAGACAGGTCCCAGCAGAACCCCTGTGATCCTCTCCTTGAACCAGCCTGACAGCCTTTTACCCACCTGGTTGTTTCCAAGCCAAATGGTAAATACAAGAATGTTGTGGGAGGTGATGTCAAAAGCCTTCATAAAGTCAAACCACTTGATTTTACCACTCTGTACTACTCTTTTCTTGAAAAATCTGGTCAGCTTATTACAGAAGGCAATCAGACTGGTCAGACAGCATTTATCATCGGTAAACCTGTGCCAGATCTTCACAGTCAGCTGCCTCTTGTGCTCAAAAATGCTCTACAAGAGGTCTCACTCTACAATATGCCCAGGGAGGAAGTTTGCCAATGATGCTAAGTGACCTGTAGTTCTCCCCATTGTCCTTTTGGCCTCTTTTGAAGGTCAGTGTATCCTTTTCCTTTTGTGACTGATTTGCACTCTCGACTAAAGTTCAAGGGATGCATATCTATAGGTGCTGCATCTCTGCAACAGAATGATCTTTATGTTTCTCTTATCTGGGGTCTTCTCGATCACCATTTTAATTAGCCTAATAGAAGTGTTTAACACACTGAGATGAATGCTGATGAAGTGCCTTATTGTCTCTACTAACAGGGGCAGCCTGGGACACAAGCTCCTCTATGGACATGTGAAGCATATCTCAGCATTGCAGACAAGCTTTGCTTCTTCCTGTTAGACCTGATGGTCTTCATACAGGCTGCTGTTGAGGTGGTGAGTAACAACAGCATGACCCTGCCTTGTGACCACTAGACAGGTGTCACAGTGAGGCCATTTGCTCCAAGTCTTCCTCATCAGCTGCAAGTGTACAAGGACTGGGATGTCAGGATGGTGCTAATGCACAAGCATCATCATCAGAGGTAAGATTTCTCAACTTGTTCTTTTCTGAGTACTCTATCACTTCAGAGTATCCCTACTGATACCCAGCAATGAGAAAAAGTGATTGATGAAGAATCAGAGAATAAAATTACAATTTACCCGTGAGGCTTTTGTCGCAGAGGAAACAATCTAAAAACTTTGTATTCTTTTTACTTTGATTCTGTTTTTTAATAGCAGAATACGTAATTTCTAATTGGTAGCATCTGCAGGAACTCTCCAAGCCTCTAGGCCTGGACTAAGGAATGGCTTTTTTTTTTTCCTATATGCTACTAAAAAATATGGCCTTTTATTAAGTGCACTCTGTGTGAGACATATAGCTAGAGGATCTTTTCTAGCACTGTTGACATGAAGAAATTATATAAACCTGATTTTTATCCTAAGGCACTGAGGAATAAGATGGAATACCTTAAAGTGACAATAAATATCCATGGATGATGTGGAAATCACTGTCCTTAATCTGTGTGTGTTATTGTAGTTTTTTTTATGAATTGCCTATAGTTCAGCTGTATATAAATCCCCTTATGGACTCTGCTCACAACTAATATTTTCTAGGAAATCCATTTAGTTAAAGAAAGAATTAAACCTTCCAAGACTTATACACAAATAAACAATTCCTTCTAGTTTTAAAACCAGTTTTAGATGTGGGAACTGTGCATGGAGCATCTCCTCTTTGGAATGTCTCTGATTTGTACTAAGGTCACACTGGTGACAGTCACCCAGCTGCATGGTCAACCTTCCATCCACGTGGCCTTTGTGAAAGACAGTATTTAATTGTTTGCTTGAGTCCTGAGGAGATTAGCATCTGCAAAACTGGCTTTTCAGTCCACTTTGTTGGATAGCCTGAGGTGTGCTGTCACATCACCTCTTAATTACTGTTTTATGAAGATCAGTATCTGAGCAAATAGTCACATTATGAAATAAAGATTTTTAAATCTATTGTTTTGTTATATCCTACTATTTTATTATATCATCTATTTACTCTCAAGGCTGCTGTGACATTAATTAAACAATATTTGATGATAGAAACAGATGATTTTCATGCAAAATTAGCAGAAATGATAAACCTCTGAATTCTAAGTCATCTGCTTTAACAACTCTAATTTAAATACCTCAAAAATTGCTTTAGGAAATCATAATGACCTTTACTTAATGTTCTGTTTCCTAAAATCTTCCACAATCTTAGTTTTCAGAACAGAACTTGAGTAGATCTTGCTGTGGATTTTCAATATGAGCAGGGAATAATCTTTCTGATCCTTGAAAGCACTTGTCACTTCCATGCTGGTGCCTGTTCTCTCCACGTACAGAGCTGTAAACACCTCCAACACAAACACAGACATTTGCAATATGCAACATTTGCTCAGGGAATTAGAGCAAAACAAGCTATCCAAACTTTGTATCCGAAATTCTCTGAGTAAACTGGTCACCGAATGAAAACCATGCTTTGTAGCATGCTCTGATCCCATGAGTAGATTATATGCTGTTTGAATAGAGGGAGAATAAAAAAATATATATATATAATTGCAACTTCGCTGAACTCTACAGAAATGTGAATATTTATTCAAAGATGATAGGCCAGTGAGGGATTTTCTAACTTACAGTTCCATCTGTAGTTTCACATGCAAACTGTTTGTATTAGCCTCAGGAGTACAACCTGTCAAACAGCTGATACACATTTAACGGTGGCATTTCTGTTCTACAACATGACACAAAGCATTTTAGTTTTCTCTGACAAAGGCAGGATGCTCATCCATTTCTTTCTCCTACCAACATTTACTCTGAAACCCAAATTTTTTTTTGAACTAGGATGGAGGCCATTCTGGTCTGCAGTGCTTGGTCTGAATTTTCATCTTCATTCTACCTTAGAAGAGCCGTTCAGCTTCAGGTCCATCTCCAGTGGCAGGCACATAAGGGAGCCCTACAGCAACACTGCAAAAATTCTGCACTTTCTTATTTCAATAATAGGAGAAATCTGGTGCAAATCTTGAGGTGCTTAGAGGAATCCTTCTTTTAATTCCCTTCTTCTCCCAGCTACCTCCCTTTTAGGGACCAGCAGACAGACAGAGGATGCAAACATATGTCCTTCCTCAGTCCTTAGCAACCTGGTGCTGTTCTTACGTGAAGGGAGGATGCAAGAGAAATAAAATCCCAGTCTGCTCAGTCCCAAGTCTTGTCTCCCTTCCTGTGCACAGAGACAGCTTTAAAACCTCTGAATATGCTTTTCTTAGTGCAAATGCATTCACAGGTCCTTCTGAGTGTAATAGATTAAAAATTAAAGGTGAAGTTTGGAATGGAATTGTCAACCTGAATTTGCTTTTGTCAGTGTACTGCATAGTGGCCTGGATGACAGGTTTCTTTTAAGACTGTGGTTTCAGTTAAAGGTTTGTTTTTCAAATTCCTCATAAAAAGTATGCTGTTTTGATTTCTTAGTAACCTTTTTTTCTTGCTTACCAGCTTCTGTAGCAATGTATCATCATGCCCTTTCTTGGTGAAGGAAAATTGCATCATGGAGTACTTGCCTGTGTTAGGTTATTCAAAATGTGGTTCAGTAAGAGGTTAAAACAAGAAGGAGGAGAAATGTATAATTGTAAGTGTCATGAGATACAATAACTTGATTCACTTCAGCATTTCAGTGTTGTATAAGGATGGCAGGAGGATAAATTAAAACTGCAGATAGTCTGGCTCTTCCTAATTCATGAGGGCTCAATTCAAGTCATAGAATCATAGAATGTTCAGAGTTGGAAGGGACCTAGAAAGATCATCTAGTCCAATCCCCCTGCCAGAGCAGATTCACCTAGATAAAGCAGGATCACCTAGATCACCTAAGTGTCTTAATCTCCTGAAATAGTTCCTTCAACACAGATTTTTTTCTTTGTGCATAGAATATTTAATTGTTTTTATATATATTCTACTTTTTCACTTGCAAACAGTAGATACTATTTTGAAAAAATCAGGTATAGGAGGAGAAAAGTATTTTTAAACATCTGATATAAAACTGATGCAGTGCAGGAGAATGGTAAATAGAAAGGAAAAGCAGTGATATAAGAATATTGACAGTCAAAGCCTGTAATGTGTAACCTTTGGGCCAGCAACTTGGAGCGAGCAGCCAGTCTGTCATCAGCATTTCCTCAAGGGATGCCTAGGCTTATTTGACCTTGAGATTCTCACTCTTTGAATAAGCAGAAAATGGGATAATACTGGGGTACCTCCTGAGGGATGTGCCATTTATTAGCAGTTTTTACATGTGTTTTTTTTGTTTATCATGGAAAATAGCCTCAGAAAGACCTGGCTGTCTCAGTTCCCTGAACACAATTATATGCTAGGGGACTGTGGGAGCAGCAAGTTAGAAAGACCAAAAATAAATGAATATTTAATTAAAGGCACAGCTGATACTAAGCTCAGCAGAGCCTCTGCAAATATACCACAGTGAGAAGTGAAGGTAAATTGCCTCTCTGACACACCTCAGCCACAAGTATCCTGATAGGTACTGCCCAGGTGGGGCCAGCATCGCTATGCAGATCACTGCAGCTCTGTATCAAGGTCAGAGGTTGTCAAGAGTTTTCTGGCTAAATAGCTCTCTGTTGGAAATTGTCACTTCAGTGTGACTGAAAAGCTTAGACAATTTTTACATAATTCAGCTTCAAAACAATTTAATTATTTTATTTGAAAAAAACACTTTTTGTTTTGAAAGGTGCAAGAAAAACATTTCAACAATGAAGCCTTGTTTTACCACTTTTGAAAAAAAATGTTATTATACTTTCATAAAAAGTATGTTTCCAAATTTCCAGTTTGGTATCTTGGGGTTGTATAATTATTTATAAATGTATAAATGTGTAAATAAACCAGATATGAAACATAATCTATGATCACTTAAAAATAGTATTTAACAGGGCTTTTCACAATTTTGCCTTAATTTTAAGGAGGAACCATTGTAATCATCTAGAGCCCAGTTCCAGCATGAGGGGCTTCTAATTTTTTGCTGTACATTTCTGCTTTAACTCTAGTGCTTGAAATAGGAACACTCTCTTAGTAAAACACCTTTGCGCATCAATACTATCAGCCATTAGTACTCTGTGAAACAATGTTTGAATGTGCAGAAGTATATCAGTGCAGATGTGCAGAAGTCATCAACGTGCACATGTAGCCCAGAAGGCTGACTGTATCCTGGGCTGCATCAAGAGAAGTGTGGCCAGCAGGTTGAAGGAGATGATTCTGCCACTCTGCTTTTGTGAGACCCCACCTAGAGTACCGCATCCAGCTCTGGAGCCCCCAAAGCAGGAAGGACATGGACCTGTTGGAGTGAGTCTAGAGGAGGACCACAAAAGCCATCAGAGGGCTGGAACACCTCTTCTATGAGGACAGGCTGACAGAGTTGGGGTTGTTCAGCCTGGAGAAGACAAAGCTCTGGTCTTCCAGTATGTGAAAGTGGCCTTACAAGAAAGGTATGGCTTTTAGTGATAGGATGAGGGGCAGTGGCTTTAAACCTGAAGAGGGTAGATTCAGATTAGAAATTAGGAAGAAGTGTTTCACTATGAGGGTGGTGAGACACTGGAACAGGTTGCCAGGGGAGGTTGTAGATATCGCAACACTGGATGTGTTCAAGATCAGATTGCATGAGGTTTTGAATAACCTGATCTAGTGGGAGCTGTCCCTGCCCATGGCAGGGAGTTGGAACTAGATGATCTTTAAGGCTTGTTCCAACCCAAACCATTCTATAATTCTGTATTTTTGATTGAAAATGTCAGCTGCTCATGGAAACAACACAAAGCCATTCTGCTTAATAGTTCAGCTAATACAGAGTGCACTCTTAGAATATTAACCACAAATTCATCAGAAAAATTGACCAACTCCAGAAAAACACATATGAAAATGAAAGGGGCAGCCTTTATAATATAGTAAGTAGACATAAGGTGGGCAGATACCCTAAATCTACATCAGTCTAGTCACTCAATGAATTTATGCAGAAATTAAAATTTAGATATTACAGTGCAGCTGACTACGTTATACCAACATTAAGTGGTGATCTGAGTACATCAGTACAGTAATTTCCCATAAAGAAGAAAGCAATCTGTTCTCTTTACAGGAAAAAAAAAATCTAATATGACAACACCAGTAAGGCATATTTAGAAAGGGCTTTTTCAAGGGCTCTGACAGATAACCATCAATTTTCCAATTAAAATCTCATTTGAGTATCTTGTTTTCTTCTGTTTGTGTCAAAATCCCAGAAAAACCCCACACTTATTTTCATCAGATAACCAAGGACAAGCACATCTTGAGAATTTAAATTACATCACTGGATCATGAAGATTGTCCAAAATGGCAATAGGAATCAATTATCCTTGGAGAACATAGACTTAATGTTGTAATCGTCTTCTGATGAGAGTGTCCTTACCCTGCTCCTTGGTACACAGAGGCTGTCACCAGGTTCAGCATTGCCTCGATGGAAACCATCCTGGCAGGGTGTTTTGTACCACTATGAGTTTTACAGTGTGGATCAGTATGGAAGAGATAAGCCAGGAAAAGGGATGTTTTAGAGTGAGCCTGAAATAAAACTTGACATGAATATAGGAAAACTCTTGTGTGCTTCCAAACTGGAAAGCCACTGGTGAAGGAGTTACTCAATAAAAGTCATTGTCCCTGGAAAGAAGTATCTAGACCACAGTGTCATAGCATTTACAAATCTATATGACAATGTGTGCAATACATGTCCCTGCTCTTTTGACTATCATTATATACAAATTATCAGGATTAAACTATATGTTATTCATGCTTAAGTCAAATCAGAATGCATGAATTGGATAGTTCATCTCTCCAATAGTCAAAACAATGCCAAGTTATCTTCAGCTCTTCAATCATAGTGAAAATCTGTTTCACATTCCTACACTAGCCCTGCATTTTCCAGTTGAAGGGAAAAGAAGACAGGAGAAAGAGATCAATAATGTATTTTTTAAAGGATAAATAATTTCTTCATTTAAATAGTATGTGCAGGGCAAAGATGAAGGCAATGTTGGTCACTCATTCCAGCACTCATCCATCGATGTCTACTGCTATGCGATTCTACTTGCAATCTTGCAAGTTAATCAGTGAAAGTCCTTTGATGTGACAAAGAGCAAGACGATTTCCAACAAAGACTTGAGGTGGATGAACTGTGTTCTCCAAACTTATGTTACAGCTTAGAATAAAGCAACAATAAAAAAAATATTTTAAGTGGTAGCAGTGGAAAAGCTTGTTTTCTCATTGTCACTCAGAAAAAGAGTAAGCATGAGATTTAGTTATGTACGCGGGGAAGTTTGTGAGTACTTTGTCAACTGTAGTCACTCTTTAGATTTCTGTAACAGTGAGGGCTGTGATACACACAACACTCTGCTCCCCTGGTTGACTAGAGTGCGGACCTGTGAAGCACGCTTCCTCTCCCATTGCTCACCACCTCAAGATTTCCTTTCTGTGGATAAAAAGACTTGAGGGGAAAAATTATGAATCACACGTCAGGGTCACCTCCATGGTGGCACCATGGTACGCACCAGGACTCAGAAGGACATTTTCTCCCCATGTCTAGATTTTGCTGTTAAGGTATGTAGGGCTGAAGTGGCCAAATGACACTTGAAAATCTGAATTATAAGGTGCCAGGCTAGATGTTTCATGCTCCTTATAGAAAAAATAAAAATGAAAAAAATGGAACTATGGCTAGCACATTAAATCACGAGTTTGCAACTTATTCTGACAACGTTCCATAAAGTTAAAGTGAAAAAGAGAATTAATCTCCTATAAATCTCAGGGTGTTTCTTTTAATTTTATCTACCTATCTTAATCTTGAGCAAGCGAACTTATATTTCAGTAAAGCATGACTTGCTTAGCTATAGCATATTTCCCCAAAAGACATCAAAGTCTGCATTTGATGAGAAATGAAATCTTTAGCCAAGGACATCAAATGATGGAAAAGCCACCACCTTTCCAGATGCTCTCTTAATTACTGTTGTTGTTCATACCTCATCTTTTCATTCGACTCTATGATTTCATTGTCCACATCAAGTTTCACCAATCCTCATCTGCATGTTGTTCCCAGTAGATATTTGATACTTTGTGTTTATGATTGAAAATATTCAGTGGTGTTGGGCTTTGTTGTGATCCCCATAAGCATCTAATAGGCACGCCATAAGAACTTCAGGTGACCTTGGGTTTTCTGTCAGTCATGTATAATTTATTTTTTGCTGCTTTTAAATTTCATTTTGCTATTGTCTCAGAAAAGCAACTTACATTCTGTTTACTCTAGCAGTTCAAGGTTTTTGTAAACCTTTATATGAAGACATACATTCTGTGCTTTGACATTGTTGTTTGTTATTTATTTTTATGCATTAAATATTTAAACAGTACTTCTGAAATCACATTACTCAGAAATAATACATTTTGGGCAACAGCTATTTTCTACCTTTGATCAAAAAAAATTGTTAGTGATTGCATTAGAGTTACCTTCTCCCTATGTGCCTGCAAAACTAGTAATAACAGAAAAAGGTTTGGCTGGTTTATAGGTTTTAAATCAAAAGGTCTGTTAACCTGTTCTATCCAAGACTTCCCAAACATGGATTAAGCACATCCACAAAAATCTCTTGAAATACCTAACATTGCAAGCAGTAAGCTTAGAAAATGCTAAATAAGTTTGACCTCCTGTGCTCTTCAACAGCTGGATTTCAATGATTAGTTCCTGTTTGTCAAAATTGATGAGAATTGCCATTCCTCTGAGGAACACACTCCCACAGACTAGCAGCCTTGGGCATCATGATGTCGTTTGGATAACCCAGCTGAATACCTGGATTAACAGCAATTGCAAACTTCCAGAAACCCGGAAACTTTCAAAGATTCTTGCCAGTCTGTGCTCACTATGCTATCAAGCATATGCAATGAGTCAAATTATTTTCTAATATCCCCTCTGTTGGTAGGCTTTGAATATTGGAGCAAGTCATTCTCCATCAGATATGACAGAAGTGGAAATATTTTGATAACCAGTCCAGCTAGGTTTCATTGAAGAAATAGCAACTATAAACAAATTCTGTTTAATATATGTACTGTTTAGCAAAGGCTATACATCTCAACTTTACAGCATCCACAGATCTGATTTGTCTCATTGGTGTTTTGGTTAAAGTGTCCAAGATTTTACACAAACAGTTCTGCAGAGCTGTCTATTCATAACAAGCTGTCCTGGCAATACATAATAAATAGCTGTAAAAAGATGATAAGTCAACAACATCTTAGTGCACTCTGTGCTGTCATTCACATTAACCTCCTGCTCTTTTATTAGCCACTGCCTTTTTACTCATAAAAGATCATCAATACAGACAACAGATGCCTTAGTCTTCCAGAATGATCTATTTCAAATTCTGACATGATATGTATGGTTGAATTCTGGTATCTTCCAATGAGTCCAACAAAATAGCTGTCAGTAACTTTCTACTTGCAGTCAGTGCAAACATTTAAACATTATTCCAAAGCGTGAGATGCTCAAACTAGCTCAAACACTGACTTTTTAGGAACACGTGCCAAAATTAAAGCTTATAATAAACTAGATGGCTTATCTTGGGTTGCACATGCTCACATACTTCTTCGATCTGCAACTCAGCTGCAGAACTCTATTCATCTCATGTTGTTTGTCATAGAGAACCGACTACTGTGTGGTTATGTTTCACTCCATTTACTACATGAAAATATTTCTGTCTTAACTGTTGCTGGTGCTAAGCATATGTATTCATCACAAGGACACAACTCATTAACTCATTAGGGACGAGCCAATCTATTGTTCATCTGTCATTGCACACAAACCTTTCCAATATGCTTGCAGTTTTCAGTTTGTGGTGTAAAAGACTGAGCACAGATAGCCTGGATTCAGGTTGGTGAGGAATATGTTCCTCATCAGGAACACTAAAAAGATTCAGCAGTCCTACAAGTGAATATGAAGACCCTTCAGCAGGACTAGCTGAGCAGGATATAAACTTGCTACTTGATGGACTTGGCAAGCAGAATGTGTTTGTTCCCTAGAAGACAGAATTTTGCAATTCTTTATCTGTAACTATTAATTCTTGCAAAACTTCTTAGGAAGTCACAATGACAGGCAATTCTGCCTCCATTATTTTCTGTGAGACCATCACCTCTGGATTGCTAACACACCCTCTCTCTTGGATGGCTACCAGTGAGATCAGGACTTAATTGTGTGTCCACCCCTAAAGACTCCTTGTTGGCAAACACTTCTAGTTGTTACAGAAGCCAAAAAAGTTCCAAACTTCGAATGTCTGAACATTTTCTGAAGTTCATACACTGGAGATGACATTGTTTCTTTCTGGTTTGGAGAAAAGGAGGCTGAGGGGTGACTTCATTGCTCTCTACAGCTCCCTGAGCTGGGGAAGTGAAGTGGAAGATGATGAACTCTTCTCTCTGGTAGCCAGTGATAGGAAACATGAGAATGGTTTTAATCTGCACCTGGTGAGGTTTAGACTATGTGTCAGCATTTAAGAGGTATTTGGACAATGCCTTTAATGTTTTAATTTTTGGTCAGCCCTGAATTGGTCAGGCAGTTGGACTAGATGATCGTTGTAGGTAACTTTTAACTGACCTCTTCTCTTCTCTTCTCTTCTCTTCTCTTCTCTTCTCTTCTCTTCTCTTCTCTTCTCTTCTCTTCTCTTCTCTTCTCTTCTCGTCTGTACAGTTGTCTGTTGGTATTTCCTGGTATGCCTTGTGCCAATGCAGCTGTGCACCTGATGGAGGCACCCTGTCTCCAGATTGCCAAGGTGGGGACACAGCATGGATAGACTCTTTAACTCCATTTCTGTCTCCTGTGCACACTCAGGAAAGATGACAGATAAGGGTGGATTTGGTGAACTCTTCTGACAGTAGCACCTTCATTTTTGGGGCAACTCAGTAGCAGGGACATGTCTGCACAGACGTGCTGAGTAGTACATGAACACTAAGCTCATTGCTTCCTAGTAGTGATAGATCTGCTACTTTCTGATGCCACTGATTTAACGCATTTAAAATATTTTTCAGGAATGTGATCTATTCTGGACAGGAAAGGCTGGAAGGGAATTTACATTTCAAAAATTAATTTGGAACATTTTCTATATATAGTGTAATAAATTTGTATAGTTTATGAGTGATAACATGATCAAAAGGTATGACATCCACTATTACGTATGTTCACTGTATTCCAGTTTGAATTTTATTTACTTTAACTTCAAGCCATTTTACATTGTTATGTTTTTAACTAACAGATTAAAGAGTCCGCTAATGTATTTGTGTACTGTACTAGAAAAGCAGCAACAGAACCAGTCTGAAGATCAAAGAGGACTCGATAGATACAGCTGCTTAATTCAACAATTTGAGTTTGCTTATCATTAAAACATATAGTGCTTTGGCCTAGAAACTGTGTGATTTTCAGCTCTTAAAATTAAATTTGATCAGGTTTTCCATAATATTAGAATAAACTCAAGATCACAAGTGCTGCAACTGTAATTTGCAGGAACAAGCAGTATGTTTCCTTTTGGAGAACAAAACACCCTCTAGGCTGTAAGAATATTTCTTACACAGAAAAGATAGTTGTTTACAAATTATGCTTTGGGGACAATCTGTGAAGTCTTGTAGCACCAGAGGTAATCTTTATATTAAAAAATCATTTCTCACTCCTGCAGTAGCTTAATGGCAGCATGTCATATAATGTTGTCAGATCTCATTACTGGGACTGTTACATTTTGAGTCTAATGCGCATTCCAAGAAAGAAATCCATACTCACAAAAAAAACCCCAAAAAACAAAAAACAAACCACCACAAACAAACAAACAATCAGAAAAAAAAAAAAAAAGAAGCACAGCAAAACCCCAAAAAACAACAACCAGAAAATGGGGGTAAAAATGAAGCACTATCAAGTCAGTGTCTGAGTTGTTTCAGAAGTTTGGGCAGATAACAATAAATTATTATTTGTACCCAATTCCCTCCTCCTGAGTGAAAGTGCCTTTTGTTGCATGGGAATGAATACTTCCCCCATTTCTGGTGACCCTAACAAGGATAGCTGACACAATCAGAGCAAACCTCAAAGGTCCCTGACTCACTCTGCTCCAAGCCAGATGGTAAGAGGCTGAAGTAAAACCACAAACACAGTACCTTGGCACTAATAAGCAAACTGAACCCCATGGCACTTTGTACCCACCAATGAGTGGTTATGGATCAATCCAGACAAAAGCACATTGGATATCATGGTTCCATATCCATGTAATCTAAAAAACATCAAAAATTGCAAGGTTAATATAGAACTTAAGGAACTACAACTCTGATTTATTGTTTTGGAAGACTGAATGCTAAAACTGCAGTTTTAGCAAGGAGTTAAATTCAAGTAGTCATCAAAGATGCTTAACAAAGAGCTCAGCACAGAGAGATGGGTTATAAATGTGGCCTCCTGAGGTAAACTTGGATGATGTCTGCTCTAATCTTCTGGCACAGCTCCAGAGGGTGCTCTGACCTGCCATGGCCAGCTGGTGTCCAACCCCATGTCCAACATGGTCATGGGGTAGTCACTTTGTTTTGCTGAAATAGTCCCCTTGGATTTCCCCTGAGACCTATAAGCAGCATGGTGCAGGCTGTTCTGCCAGCTGCACAATGTCAGATGTACTGTTTAGAACCTCACTGAAGAAGCCTTCAGGCCCAGCCCCTGCAAGGCTATGAAGGGCTGTCTTGAGAAGGCCCTACCATACTGTCCTCCGCTGCTGCCATTTGGACTTCTACTTCAATGTTTGTCATTTTCCAGGGAACATTCTCTCTGGGATCCACATGATAATAGAGTATTCTGTATCACAGAGGCTGAGTATTATGAAATTTAAGGGCATCTTCCCCAAGCAATATCATGAAGAAGTCTTCTCCTTCCATGTATTGAACACTGTAAGCATTTTCACAATGAATAATGGAAAATTGAACCTCCTGCAGATACTACTTTCTAAAACAAACATGGCACTATCTTGTCTCTCCTCTCTGCATCAACCATACATGGGTGGCAGAAAATGAGTCTGCTCTGTTACATTATCTTCTGGTAGTACAATGTGGCAGATCTCCAAGGACTTTTGCTTGGCTTTGCTGACTTTGAGCCACTCAAGGACTTAACAATTTGGCCATCTTTGCACAGGGTATCTTCCTCTATTTCCTCTTCTCTGTCTCACTAGAATCACCTGGAGTCCTTGTGCAAACAGGCAGCCAATGATCCTTGCTTCAAGAAACTTGCAAAGGCTGTCACAGTGGTACTCTTTGCAAAAGCCGTAAAACAGAGAGTAGAATTTTCATAAAAGCTAAGGCACGAATGGAGCTAAATTTGGCAAGGTAAGCGAAGAATAATGACTACTTCAAGTACATTAGTCAGAAAAGGGAGATAAAAGAAATTGTACCACTCCTGATAAATAAGACAAGGGATCTGGTAACAACGGACATGAAGAAGGCTAAGGTTCTCAACTTTTTTACCTAAGTTTTCACTGTCAATTCCTCATCCCACATCTCTTGAGTCTCTGAAT
>VWZY01007456.1:174471-188905 GCA_013399075.1 Chloroceryle aenea | reverse complement strand
GGAGAGGAGAGGAGAGGAGGTGTTAGCAAACAAGGAACCCCCTCCCAAGCCAATTCCCTCACACAACGAACAAAAAAAAATCCTCAGGGCAAAAGAAGCTCAAGTGAGTCCTAGGGAGTTGAAGGGCCATATGGAAAACTGTGTAGTGAAAGTAGGCAGTTCTTCCTTAGGGCATCAAGAACAAAAAAGAAATCTTTCTGGAAATGACAGTTTGTCATCTTTCTCTTCAGTTTCCAGATGTGAAAAGAGGTGTCATTTTCATCTTCCCCATGAGCAATACTCAAAGCCACTAGGAGAGGGGAAAGGAAGAAATTTAACTAACACAATTAAAGGATTTAAAACATAAAACATCTTTATGTTCCTTTGTTCCTGAAAATTCAAAACAAAGGAAGCAAGAGAAGTCTTCTAGAAACATCCTCTGTCTATAAACAGAGGCAAACATGCAACACAGCAGAACGGGCAAGGGAATAGTTTATCAGAATAGTCTGAGTAGGGAGAGCCTCTCCTGTAGCATGGTACTAAATCCCAACTGCACCCCAGGTTTGGTGCTACCTGCAAACTTGCTGTCTGTCTCTCCTCCTTTAGGTCTTTGATAGAGGTGTTAAACAAGGCAGTTACTAGGGCAGTTCTCTGTGTTATTCCCCTTGTTCTTGGCCTCCAGATCAAGTACAACCCATTAACCACTGTTCTCCAACTATCAAAACGGGTTTTTACCCATCTGCTTGTCTACTCTTCCAGATTATAATGTCCTCATGTAGATACAAGGATATTGTAGGATACACTGCTCTCCTTTCATCCAGAAACCTAGTTATTGGGTGCCTCACAGTCAGCAAAGCCATGCAAAAGTCTTTGCAAAATCCATCAGGTTATCAGTTCATCAGGTTATTTAGATCTCAGCTCTCAACGCTTATTCTNTGCTTCAAGAAACTTGCAAAGGCTGTCACAGTGGTACTCTTTGCAAAAGCCGTAAAACAGAGAGTAGAATTTTCATAAAAGCTAAGGCACGAATGGAGCTAAATTTGGCAAGGTAAGCGAAGAATAATGACTACTTCAAGTACATTAGTCAGAAAAGGGAGATAAAAGAAATTGTACCACTCCTGATAAATAAGACAAGGGATCTGGTAACAACGGACATGAAGAAGGCTAAGGTTCTCAACTTTTTTACCTAAGTTTTCACTGTCAATTCCTCATCCCACATCTCTTGAGTCTCTGAATTTCCAAAAAAGACAAAAAACAATAGAAAGCATATTCAGCTGAAATATAGCCCAAGCAGTAGACAAACCTTCTTGATAAGTATAATGCCTCTAAGGGCATCAAAGTGATTAAAAGCTAGAAAGCAGAGGAACATAATATTACAATGATTTTACTAGTATCTTCACCAACTCCCTGCAAAAAGGATATCCTCCATGTATCCGAATAGCAACAGGCATTCCCAGAAGAATCTTTCATCTCAGCATGCACTAATCATCAAAGCACCCATTAAGNTTGGTGCTACCTGCAAACTTGCTGTCTGTCTCTCCTCCTTTAGGTCTTTGATAGAGGTGTTAAACAAGGCAGTTACTAGGGCAGTTCTCTGTGTTATTCCCCTTGTTCTTGGCCTCCAGATCAAGTACAACCCATTAACCACTGTTCTCCAACTATCAAAACGGGTTTTTACCCATCTGCTTGTCTACTCTTCCAGATTATAATGTCCTCATGTAGATACAAGGATATTGTAGGATACACTGCTCTCCTTTCATCCAGAAACCTAGTTATTGGGTGCCTCACAGTCAGCAAAGCCATGCAAAAGTCTTTGCAAAATCCATCAGGTTATCAGTTCATCAGGTTATTTAGATCTCAGCTCTCAACGCTTATTCTATATCCTCAGAGAGTCATGTGTTTCTAAAAGCCCTAGCAACAAAACAATCTTTATTAACAATGCCATCTGTGGACCTGAAGGATCTATCACCTTCTCCCCAAGCCCTTCTGCCTCACTGGCAGGGCAAAGGAGAAAACCACCTGAGATCCTATGGCTTGACCATCACCCCCAGAGCTGTGTAGTCCTCTAAACACACTCCATCTCTTCCTAGCCATATTGTTGGTGCACATGTGGAGGATCAGTGGGGCTTATAGCGCAAGGACTGGCTGAACCTCAGCAGTCCTTCTCCCAGACTGTACACCTTAGCTAGATTCTTTTCTTCATCTCTGGCTATCATAGTTGTGGCCTTGCCTCTTTTCCACGAGAAAAATTGCTGTAAAAGAGTTCATCTGTAGAATGACCCTTCAACCCTGGGACTCACATTTAGTCTGCACCTTGTTTCTGTGTTGAATTACATGCCAGTTCTCCAAATATATTGAAAATGTAGATTTCTTTTTTCATTTTTTTTTTCCTTCTTTTCTGTAACAGGTTTTAATTGCCTGAGTTAATCTTTTTTAGGGAAAATTAACAAGTCCACATGATCTGCATGGCTGATCACACAGCACTTAGTTCAAACTTTTCACAGTACAACACCCATGAATCCATCATATTCATCGAATACATAGAAACAAACACACAAAAATTCTTGAAGACAATATCTGCTTAGAACCATTAAGAAAAGAGAAAAACTATCTAAATTCAACAAAAAGAATCATGGCAAATATTTCATACGGTTCTTCAAGGGAGAGAACTGCATCCTTTACTTTTGGATCTAACTCATGTGTTGGTCTGTCAGTCTGTCTTCTAGAGTGAGCTGTGATGCCTTGTTCCCCTGTCTCCAGGTATTTGCCACAGGAGAATTTCAATAAGATTATTCAGAGAAGATGCTTTTTGATCTTCCATTGTTTGCCAGATGCAAAACTTTCCTCAGTAGGTTAGGTCAAGAGGAGAATTGAGATTATTTCTTACCGATGTAAGAAATGTACCTCCGTACCCTGGATCTGCTTCTTAACTTGTGTCAGGGAAGGTAAATTTTTTCTCTTCTATTACCTCAATACTGAAGGCTGTCTATCTTCTCTTTTTGTGAAGGAAATATAGCCACCCTTAAGGGATTGAGACCATACACCAGCTGTTCATTCACTTCTCTTAAGTTTGTTGAAAAACACTCAAAGACTTCCATAGGGTGAACTTGTCAGCTGAGGATCCAGTCTGTCCTGATGGTGTTAGTCAGGGCAAATAGGCTCTCCTTTCTATATCTGGGATAATGGGGGCAGTTTTGTTTCTGGGACAGCTTTGGTCAGTTGTAAAAGTTAACATCTCTCCATGTTCTCAAAATCCTTTTGAGGCAATGCAGGAGCATGAACCCGCTAAAACAGAATAATCCTCAGCAACTGCTGCCCATATTCCCCTTCTTCTCAACACTGAATATCTCCAAAAGCAGTTAATCATTTTGAAGACTGCAAATGTGTGCCAAATGTGGGAAAGGTAAATTCAGTCCCCAGATCTCTTTACAGAACTTAGAAGCTTCATTAGAGAACTGACTCTTTGACCTTATTGCCTGTTTCTACCTTCATTAAAGCTAATGATCTCAAGTCAGCACAAGGTTGCTGAAAATTCAGTATGTAAGTTGTAAATAATTGCAATTGTTGTTAAGTATGCTGAATAAAAAGTGAATATTTAAATGGAAGCCTTTCAGGCTTGACCAAGCTCTGTAGAGAGCAACAGAGAAGCTCTTACACAGCCATCTAGACATTCTTACCTGGGAAGCAAGAAGACAGTAGCTGGGAAGTACACCTCAGACAGGGTCCTCACTACAAAATTCTCTATGAAGAGCCATAAACCTCAGTGATCTCAGCCACCCTCTTTTTTAAGGATTTCTTGTCTTTACTATGAGAGATTTATGGCAAGTAAAAACAGCAGCTCACCAATGGTAGCTGCTTTACACCAAGGACAGATGATTGGTTTTACCGTCTCATTCAGATGAGAAGCCAGTGATTCCTTGCCATGGGGTGTTGCCTCATGGCAGATAAAATCCTGCAAAATAAATTAGGTCCAGACACATATTATTGCTGGGAAAGCACCAGGCAAAGGTGAAGAGGAGACCAAAATATACACTGGGTGTTTTTAGGTGTTTAATTCTTCCTTGAAGCAGTTGGATCATTAGGAATGTCCAGTGCTCAGGTGCTGTTTCTGCAGATGTGCATGGCAAAGGCTTTTCTCTGGATTTTACCTGAGTATGTTCCTTTTGGCTATGTGAGAAGGAAGAAAAGATCCAGGATCAAGGAGTCACCTTGGCATTGTACAGAGACAAGACCTGATTTAAGGTTTCTGGTTTTACACTGTTTATAGTAACACTTAGTCTTCTGTTACAGCACGGGTATTTTATTTATTTTTTGTTATCATGTCTGGGCTTTGTCTGCCAAGGGTAAAGAGTCTGTAGCTTGGAGTGAGGTTCTGCCCAGCACCAATACTTCTGGGTGAAAACAAAAGCTGATGGCATCTCTTCACTACCACCTGGGATGTGCTAAATTCCTTTCTGACCTTAAATACCCAGTAGACGGCAAATGCCCATTGGTATTGTGCTCCTTCTGGAGTCACTGACAGATCAGTTTTGTGAGACCAAAACCTGTACTGGGTTCAGTTGGGCTCTCATTGCTCCTCTCAACTGTACTCACTTTGAAGAATAAGGATTAAGACAACTTCCAGTTGCATATTAGCATTCTGATTACACTAAATTTGATCTGAAAATTAAGTTGTTATTTTGTTTTGCTTTGGCTTTTTCTTGCTACAGAAGGATTTCACTGAGTCAATGTAATGAATACTAATTTTTAGACTCAGATGAAATTCAACACAATGAGATAAAATGGAAGGGCTGGGTCATAGAAAGTCCTAAGAAGAGCTTGATAACCACTTCTCAAAGGGGGAACACTTTTCTCCTTGGAATAGGAAAGTTTCAAAATTTATGTCTGACCTTTAAATATCTTTGAACAATATTATTATGCATAATCTTTCATTCTTTACCCTTTATGCTTCGGACAGAGCTTTTTTTTTTTTTGACAAAATACATCCCTTTCACAGTACAGCCTCTACATTTTCAAAGTTCAGTAGCACATTAACATTAGAAGGATAATTTTATCATTATTGTAAGAAAAGTTTGAATACCAGCATCACTGTGGAATTAACTAATTAATATTTTGAGAGAACTTTGAAGAAGAAAAGTGGGAAAAGGAAAATACACTTTTTTATTTTTTATTAAAATCAGAGACCCACTGTGAAGATTTTCAATTTAACTTAATGCCAAAAAGTACCCATTATAAGACTTAGCTTAGTCATGCCTTTCCATTTAAACCTCTTCAGTAGACTGCTCAAACACAGTTGGATGCCCCCCTGAATTAGGACTATCCCAGGAAAGGAGAATAGCATGTAGAAATTTTCCTTCTGGACCAGTAAAGCCAGAGGCAACAGAACAAGAGACACCGAACTTTCATAATGAATCTTTCATAAATGTATTGTCTTGTACTTAGTACTCTGCTCCTGGTTACAGAATGTAACTGAGTCACCTTGGAAGTTTTATCCACATAGTCCTCCAGGACAGGACAGGACAACTAAGAAAAAACGTTGAAACTATCAGACATCAGCATGATCTTACTGTTGGAACCCCACAATAGGGCATGACTCCAGAAGACATCACACTGAGTTTAGTTGTAGTATTTAGATCAGTAAAGAAATGTTGTTGCTGTTGTTGTTTTTGTTGTTTCTTGATTTGTTTGTTTTTTTTTTTTCCCCAAGAAGATTCAGCTGTTAGTTTCTGAATTGGCTTTGCATTTAATAATAGAAGTTTTTCAGTTGTGTCGCAGAAATAGTCATACCCAGACTAAGTCAGAAGCATCAAATTAAGAATTGCCATATCTAAATCTAAGAAAGGCTGAGTGTTCCATATAGTCATTGCAGATATCCGTAGAAGCCTTCAGAACATAATTTAGACCAATTAACAAAACAACTTTCCCGCCCTGATGACAGTGTGGAAAGTCAGCTTCTCATTGCTGCTACAGAGCCAAGGAAACCCTCCAAAGCAAAGTCAGTGGCAAATGTAATCTCCAAATGAAGGTACTCACACAAGATCTGAGGTCTTGTTTTCTAGGAAATGTTTGTGCATTACCAGCAAAGAGAAAGTCATAGGCCTGGAAACAAAATGTTCCAGGTTTGCTTCTTCCTAGCTGGGCAAGCTCTCTATGGGTGCAGTCACTCTGCCTCCTGTGTGCTGTGCTTCACTGAATTGGAACACATGGTTAAAAGCTTTGGTAATGGGCATGACAAATGGTAGAAACCCAGGGGATAATCAGTTCCATAATATCAAGTACATAAATATTAAATGTAACTCAGAAGCCAAGTAGGAGTTATATGGGTCTCCGTGGACAAACTGGATCCTGTCTCCATGGAAGTGTTAAAGAAGTTTTCTGCGTGAATTAAACTAACTTAAAGGTAATGCAAAGAGCTACACAGGAAAAAAAAGAAAAAAGACAAAACCCTAAGAAATGAACAAAAAAACCCCAAAAAAACACCAACCCAATACACAAAAAGCACACACACACAAAACCCCAAAACAACCAACCAATCATAAAATAAAATAAAATCCAAACAAGAAAACAAACAAAAAACATAAGGAACCACAATTCCATGTTTGCTTTTGCTAGTTTCGATGGGCTGATGAAAATTTCCTGTCAAAGTCCTGATGATGGCAGTGAGGGGCCAGCCTGCATTAGGGGAGGGGAAATAACCCTGAAATTGAGAATTAACAGAGCAGAAATGTGTACTTCTTTTTTGTTTAAAGTTTTTGTGCTAAATAGCAGTCCTTTGCTTCAGGTTTCTGGTCATCTAGCTCTAGCAGAAGAACAAAACCTATACCAGACCTCCTGTGGGGATCATGGTAATAGATAGGAAGAACCATAAATTCCTGGGGATGGGGAGAAGAACAGCAGGATTCATCCCAGAGGAGTCAGAGCCAGAGGAGCAGCACTTGTGCTGTGTGGCTTCAGAAAGCTTTGGAAGGAGGAGGTCATTGTGGTACGAGCTCTTGAATCTAGTGAGTGAAGCATGACAAGATCTGGTGACTGGAAAGTGAAAATAAATTCAGGCTATAAATAAGGTGCTGTTTTCCAGAAGTGGGGTACCCATTCTCCAGGCAGCTCCCCAAGGCTCCTGCTGTAGTCTCCACCACCGACTCAATGGTCTGTTGGGAAGCTGTGCTTCACAGGAGTGAATTCAGAGCAGGTACCTCTTTCGCAGGGTGTCAAAGTAAATGATCTGTCCTTTTAGTAGCTAGAATTTCAGTTACTGTTTTCCAGCATCTCCATGGGACGCTATTAGTAGTTCCTCCCTGAGATCTTCTCTTTACAATTTCCTCCCATTTCCTATTACAGACCATCTGAGGGGCCACCTGGACAATAAACTCTGTGGTGCAGATTTTTGAATCTCCCTCCATATAGATCCCAGTAAATTTTTAGAAAACAACCTGTCCAAAATCCTTAGTCACCTTTGAATTTCTCGGTATATTTTTAAGTGCTGTTCTCTAGTAGAAAGCTCTTTGCCCTCCAATACCACTATCTGGTAACAAAATTAAATTAACAGAGAAGCTTTCAGTTTACCTTTTGGCTTTCCTTTCCTTCTCTTTAATCACTACCTTTAAAGACCTATTCCAGAAAATGTTTTACTTACTGCAGTAATAAGGGAAATGAAACACCACTGCAATTTAATAGTGGCCAGAAGAGAATGAGCTGTTTCAATGTGTTGTTAACACACTGGTATTGTTCTTAAACTTCAGAAAAACCTGTTTATCTGCAATTATGCATAGCAAATCATGTAAGCCTGCAGGACTAGACTAATGATTTGCCTACCAGGGATCCCCAAAGGGATCTCTATTCTTGCTCTTAATCTCTGATGCATTAAAAACTGAATTTCTTACATTTGTTTGCCAACTGTTAATTTTTCATTCATGTTGGTCATCTCACTACAATAGAAAATGGGAAGTTTTTAAAAAAAGGAGGAAAATTAAACCACTTTCTTACTGACATAGTAAGTGTGACTACTGGAGTTTTCATCAGTGCCTTATGCATTGCAACACATTGAAATGACTGCCAAAAACTGCGTTCATCTTAAGGCACTGCATAGAATTAATGAACAAGAAGAGACTCAAGAGTTTCGGTAGATACCTTTTTATGTAGATGTTTGGAGGCCTGAATTTGACATTTGCCGCTACGCTTTGCTAGTATAAATATCTTGTCAAAGCCTGATACTTAGTGCTCCCGGGTTTTATTTTGTCCATCAAAACTGCATTTAAGCATTCAATCTTGCATTTGGCTTGTTGGAACAACAGTTACCATCTTATATAAAGTGCAAGATGTCACAACTGGAGCTTTTTGCAGACTGCACATGCTAAACCTCTCCATGGTGTGTTCACTGCATTGTGGTTCTGCAATGCAGAGAGTGGGATATAACCCAGAAGAAGCTGACATACTACCCAACATGCCAGGGGCTAAATTCCCTTCCAAAAATTATTTCTCTGTAGTTCTATGAAAAAAAAAGCTTTTCTAAAGAAAAATGACAAAGCCTCCTCTATTTTAGGTTTTCATGATTTTTTTGCATTGTTGACTTGTGCATACGTAAGAGTATAAGAGTAAGTTCATCATAAATATTTGAGATTGTCACACTAAAAGAAAAAGATGTAATACAAGAGAAGTCTATATGCTACTTGTCAGTTCTTTGGTGATGCTCTGGGCTAAAATGGTTGGCCTGTGGATTTTAAAAGTCAAAGCAGAAGCTCAACTCTGCACAAAAATATTTTTCATAGGAGGAAAAACATCGTGTTGGTTTAGACCTAAGCACAGAATATATCCTTACTTCTGAGGAAGCTTAGATTTACCCGTGGAAGGTGAATTGTGAGGAAAGCAAGTACAACCAGAATGTGAATAGACTAAATATACTTGATGGTCAAGGAGAAAAGCTGGGTGACCTGTACCTTCATCTCACTTTCTGATTCCTCTCATTAGATCACACTGCAGTTGTCTTTTAATAATATTCACAAGTTACCAAGTGACGAGCATTCCTCTAATTTTGATAAAATAAGGGAAGCTTTAGGTGAAACTATCTGACACATTATAAGTATCATTACCTTTCTTTTGAGTCACACTGAACATCTTCAGCTCTGCGTAAGGAGAATGTACAAGGATATGCACATCTAAAAGTATGAAGCAATTATTTTTTGGTCATTGGCTAAGAAACACAAAAGACAGATGGGATTTAAGGAGCCTGATGACACTCACCACTCCACAAGCCACCCCAGAGCCTCTGCTGGTGGAGCAGGAGGTGAAGGTTTTGCCCCTGCAGCTGTTGGACTCAGTCCTCAGTGATGCTGCTTTGCCACGTCCTGTTGATCCAAAACCTGAAGGCACTGATGACCAGCTGGTTCAGCCTGGTGATCCAGCTGTCTAAGTTCCTTGGTGGAGGGAGGGGCTTACAGAGGAAGGGGGTAGCTATGAAGCATGGAGCCGCAGTGAGAAAACTACAGACTCACAGCCCTCATCCCCTTTCCATGTCATTTTCATTAGGTAAGTCCACATGCAATATTCCTTGCAGAGGCAACACTGTGAACTTTAGTATTAAATTATTAAAATTAATCTTTTTTCTGGCTATAATATAACTGTGGAATTATTACAGGTATTAAAATATTTATCTTAGTAAAACAATCCTTGCAGTATCTGGTTTCCCAAACTATGAGACTGGCGGCATACTGAATGTGGTAGAAAGAGCCAAAGTGTTAAGAGTTATATTTAACCATACAAGTTCTGATCACAGGAGGCAAACTTCCTTCCCCTCACTAGCACAGTTGCACTTTCATCTTCTTCAGACATTTTTATGACAAGATGGAGCTCTCACTTGGGACTTGACTTTACAAAGCATTTGCAACCTCCTACAAAGTGCTGCATTTCATTACCAGATTTTTTTCCCACTGTTTGCTCCCTAAGACACCTTATTATGGCAGTAGGTACATTGAATGAGGCTACCAGAAGTTAGGCTCAAAACAAATAAGATACTTGCACATAAGTACACCAAGAGATGCTAATTTCATAGAAAATTACTCCTAGTGCAGGAAGTGTTTGAGCTGATAATAGTAATGACCTGGGAGAATCATCAAAAAATATGATATATGCTTGTCCTGTTCCCACACAGTGCCTCAAGCTTTTTGACCACTACTGGAAATAAGATGATTTGACCTACTCTAGACATTCTTACGTAAGATAAGCAAAACCACATTTACCTGATTAATGGCAAAGTAACAATTGTATCATTGCATGTGCTCTACTTTTCTTTCCCATGAGCTTTTTTTAAAAATGGTGAAATAAATTAAACTGAAAAGGAAATATTTATACAAAACATGGAATAGGCTTTTATCTGTTTAAAGGTATAGACCATTACGATATTTAAGTTTTTCTTCTCTGTGCCTATTGTCAAGATTTTTAATGTCTTGCGCTGTATCTTTTTATGCTAGGCCATTACTGCAGTCTCCTTCTGTGCTTTTATTAAGTACAGATTATTGTTTAATTGTGAATAAAGTTGATGCCCAGTTTGATTCAGTTCAAACAGCACAGATAAAAGAAGTCAAGAGTCTCAGATCTGTCATTCATAGACAACTCTGATGATTTTTTTTTCTGCCTGAATCTACTGCAACTTTCAAGGGCACAGGGAAATAACATGCTACTGCTCAGCTCTGCCAGCCTGGCTCCCAAAGTCTGACCTTGACATGAAGAGAACAGGGAAACTAAAAATTGTGCTGGTCACCAGACCTGGGATAACTTGAATCAAAAGACAGAGATATGAGAGAATCTAATGTACATACATCTGCCAAAAGTTGATAAAAACTATTAAAACAGCAATTCTGAAACAGGTGCCGCTGCTGTGTATGCAGCATATGATGATGTGTATAAAAATCCTGTGAACTCTCCTCAGATATCTGCCAAAAATTGAATCTTCACCAGTCAAAAAAAAAAAAAAAAAAAACAACCCTAACCACCAGATTTAAAAATAGATTCAAGTAAAAAAAGAATAATTAAATGTTTGGAAATTTATTTAATGAGGCAGTTTCTGAAGTACAGCACAAACCAAAGATTATATAATGGGTGTCAAGATAATAAATCATACTAAAATTCTTCTCATGCTTCTGAGTCATTTAGCCTGCTGTCCTTTTGAGCTGTCACTTGAACAAAAGCATCTGAAATTAACAAATTGGGTAACTTACCTCATTTGTCTTTCTTTGGAAAGCATTCCTTTTCTCCAGAAGTCTCTAACAACAGGCTAAAAGGAGAGACAAATTGAAGTGAAATGTCAGTAAGAAAGACAATCAGGTTTTTCCATAAGCTGGAACTTTGAGATGTCTATTGCAGGCACAGTGGCTGCACATGTTACACACCTTCCATATTACGCTCAGAATTTAAAGAATAGTCATGGAAATTATCTGTCTTATTGGATAGTCTTTGAGAATCCAGCAATACAGCTACAACACAGCACTACTACATTATGAAAGAATATCCAAACTGGCTTGGCTATCAGAAGCCATACCTGCCTTAGCCTGACTTCTTCCTGAAACATCATACTCTCTGCTTACAGCATTTGTCCTTCTTCTGACATCCAGATTTAACTCTCCGAGGACATATATACCCCTGTGCAGGATTGAATAATTTGAAGAAAAGAAAGCAGATGTTAAACTTTGGGCTCATGATACTGTTTGAAAGAGACACAGTCCTCTTTGCAGATCAGCACCTCCTAAGTAGCGACTCCAGGCTGGGTCCACTACAGATACTATTGCCAAATTGCAGAGCCAGTTGCTTCATCTCTGGGTGCCTCTGATCCCTGTCCACACCAAGATAAATGCAATTATTTTCAATTCTCTGACCACTGAGATTGTAAATATGTTGAGCCCAACATCACTCACTTGCTATGAGCTCATGTTTACCACAATGGTACCGAAATCTTATCAGGAAGCTCCTACTGCTATGTAGCAGAAATAGATAATAACAACTGACATCTCTACTGGCAGGCCTTTTCCAAAGTGTAAGGAGGATGCCAGCCTGATCCATCCCTGTGTGCCTGTCTGAACAGATGTGTGTCTATTAACTTACCTGTCAGGTTATTTTTTTCTCATATTCACGGAGAACCCAGGATTGCATTTCATTTTTCAAATATTTTTTTGACATTCTTGAGGTTTTCTTTTCTTAGCATCAACTAGATTAAGAAAAACACTTAAAAGGAATTTAGTAAGGCTTCCTTCATTACCCAGCCTGGATACATTCATGCTTCCAGCATTCTGAAAAGGTTTAACAGATTGAGGCATGTATGAAAATTGCATGGAGCCCTGAACTTCAATGGGGTTTTCAGAGGGGGTGTCAATGTGTCAAACTCACTAGCAGACAAGTAGACCTCGAGCTCAACACAATAGATTTGCTTCAGAATAGAACTGAAAACAGGATTATCTGTGGGGAAAGAACTAGCAGTTGGACTAAGGTGCTCTGAAATGTAGTATGCCATTAACCAATCAAAATGAGATTAGTTGAGATTTTAAGATTCACAGAAACATGTCAAGGATTACTTGAAAACACTGTAATCCACAAAAATAGCTAGGAAAAACTAAAAAGTAACAATATTCTCAAACACTATTGCAATCACTTGGTGTATTAACAAAAAACGAGATATAAAGCTTTAGCTTTGGTAATCATGCGCTTCTTTAGAGTCTCTACTGCCTTTATCACTCTCTCTCCCACTGCCTTTCTCTCTCTCTTTTTCTTTTTTGGTATTTATGCATATCTCAAATTTTCTGCAAGCCTGTGGAGGAAAGTCATTGGATTGCAACTTCCAAAGACTTAAAAAACATGAGACAAATATATTTATTAATGTATTCAATTTAAATAGAGACTTGATTTTCTGAGCCTTGGTGATGATTTTTGAATACTTACAATACTTTCCCATTTATCTGACCATTTTTTTGTGATTCTGACAGAAACTGTAGCTACAGCTTTGGAGTACAGCTGAAGTGTACTAAACCACTCAAATCTACTAGCACACAAATAATTCAAATTTGTTAACAAATAAAAATGAAATTTCGTCAAAGCAGAGAGTAAGAAGAAAGCCAGTATGATCACAGAGAGATTAATATATGTGTTAATTAGGACTACTCTTATTTTATTGTTATCGATAGTAATCTAAAATCATAGGTAAATAACAGCTGTCTGGCTAGAAATATAAGGAACAATGATATGACAATAGGTAGGACAGAAATTTTATACAAAAGGACTTGAGACATGTGTGGTAGTAAGAAAAAAGGAAAAGAAGTTGACTTGATGAAACACTAGCTATTATATAAAAAAGGAAAAATGAGCATTTAGGGTGGAATTAATCTTGCCTAATTTCAACCTTTTAAACCATTTAAACCTTCAACCGTTTAAGCATCTCATTTGAACTTAATTGTCTAATTTCCTCTGTAGTTGGTGAAGTCAGTCAGACAGAAATATATTATAACTAAATTTAATTCATCTCACCTATCTTGAGCAATGTTTCAGGGTAGGCTATTTGTGACAAGCTCTGATCTCTCTTATCACTGTAGGGGAAGTTGGACACACTGCCTTAAACTAGACATATATTTTGGATGGTTAAGATTAGTTGAGGTGAATTTCAATTTCACATGATGGAAAAGTATGGGAAAAATAAAACCAATACAGATTTAAGAATGATGAAAACAGGAAAAACAAGTTAATAATATAAAATCACATAAGTTTTTCTTTAATTCTTGTATAGTGGGCTGTCTGCTGCACCACAGTGACTTCCCACAGCTGGAAATGAGTGTGAAAGGAGTTCATTTTTTCTTTAAAATTAGCTGTTTATAAGTAACAAGCTTATAATTAGAAACAGATACTTAGAATGACACCTTTCTTTTTAGAAATTGCTATTAAAAAATAGCTCAGTTTCCTAAGGAATGATGCATCTTTGCATCTAGAATATGCCTACAGGCGTGCAATAGGGTGTTGTTTGGAAAACAATAAATTTATAGTAGAGCCCTAAATTCATCAGTTCACACGGAAAAGTATAATCTTGCAGCTAACTTGCTTTCAAAGTTGAGTCCTGCTCAGGAGCAAACTAAGTTATCCCTGGAAGTGTTTAAAAACCAGTAGACATAGCACTTGAGGCTATGGTCTAGATAGATAGATCATAGTATCATAGAATCATAGAATGTTAAAGGTTCGAAAGGACCTCGAAAGATCATCTAGTCCAACCCCCTGCCAGAGCAGGATCACCTACACTAGGTCGCACAGGACGCATCCAGGCGGGTCTGGAACATCTGCAGAGTGGGATACTCCACACCCCCCCTGAGCAGCCTGTTCTGTCACCTTCACTGTGAAAAAATATTTCCTTATGTTTCTGTGAAAGTTCCTATGCCTCAGCTTCCACCCATTACCCCTTGTCCTATCATCAGGCATCACCGAGAAGAGCCTG
>VWZY01007456.1:135995-164767 GCA_013399075.1 Chloroceryle aenea | reverse complement strand
AAGAAAAAAAAAGTGCTTTAAAGTAAAGGCAAGCACAAAGAGTTGTTCTTTAGCTTCGATAAAGGTATCAGATGGTAGGCTTTTATCAAGAGGAAAAATGTCCTTCTCAAAAGAATGGAAGGGTTTTAAAACTGATTTCTGAAGCACAATTGATGCTCAGATAGACAGCAAAAATAGGTGCTAGAGACTGACGTACTGTAACTAAGAAAACAAGTTTCTATGTTGATGTGTATTATCAAGGTCAGCCTTTTCTTATTGCTCATTCAAAAAATTCAAGCATCTTGAGGCAGTCACCCCTACCTGCCAAATTATGACACTATTTAAAATGAAATACTATCAGATGACACTTGCTGCCTTAGTACACATTAGCTCTACCTCCTCCTCCCTTGCCCCAGGATGTGTTGTGCATGGTTTGCCACAGTTTCCCCGCATCCAACCTGCATCTGTTTTTCTTATTATTCTTTCAAAGGCTGTATGGATGAGCCTGTACACCATTCAATCTTCATCCCTCTCCTCCTCCCCATACTTCTTCCTTTATAGACACAGTGCTGTACAGGTGAAGGTGCACCCATTGTTCTCAAGATGGGAACTTACAGGCTGTCTGTGAGAAGGCCCCCCTTCACCCACATACACCTGGCCAAATCCTGAAACTAAGAAAGCATTGGAAGTGCAAATGCTGGAAGGAAGAAATTTGCTTTGTGTGCTCTGCCAGGGACAGATACAAAGAAAAAAGAATGTACACATTGAAAAAAATAATCACTAAAATCAACAGTAAAACTCTGACTTCAGTGAGCCCTCAGTAATACCCTTTCTGCTTAATGCTCTGTTGGAAAAATAAGCTCTCCACAAACACATGCAAATAAGATATTTGCATTGTATTGACTTAAACTGTCTCAAAAATATTTCCTTTTAACTCTCAGTGCTGGTTATAATTACACAGTAGTTTCACAATGCACTTCTTTCTGGTATTGCAGCATTGCCATGACAACCCCAAATTATGCCAATATATATGCATGTTTGAGCTAATTCTTTATTAAAGAATTAAAAAAAAAAAAGAAAAACAGAGTCAAGAACAGGGCTAGAGAGCACTGCCTATGCCATACATACAATAGGATATTTACACAAACCTGAGAGTGCTTTTTCTTAAGGTTACAATAAAAGACACAAATCTTTATTTCTTTTTTTTTTTTTAATTCATTTTTCTTGTTTGATTTTTCTGCAGCCCTAGAAGTGAGCTTGTCTGAAGTCAGCTGTACTACCACAGGGCTGAATTTGACTCACAGGGAGTATACCTTTTATTGAGCAATCAAATTTGTCAAGTTTGTCTCTTGCATCCAGACAGAAGGCTACCGTGCCTTTGGTCAGGTGAAGGTACAAAGAGGAAAGTTCTGAATGTAGCACTGATGACTGTGCAGAGATCCAGGGGATGTCACAAGGGGATGAGGAGGAGTCGACTTTCACAATGCTGTTTTTATCTCCCTCCCCACCACCACCATGCAGCTTCTTTTGTTCTCAGAGATGTTCTCCGCTGCAAACATTAAGACACCTACCAAAAGACTTTATATCTCTTTGGTCTGACTGCATGTGATGCTATGGACCATCACTGGTATTAAGAGCTTTCTGGAAATGGAGTAACATCACCAATCACTCAGTGCAGACCAGCCATGAGAACGCCTGTGTGCAAAGCTGGATAAAGCAGTGGTTTTAGTCTTGGTTTAGATTGCTGGGGACTCTGCAATGGCCTTGCTGACATTTCATACTCTTCACAGAATAGAAGAAATAATCTACACTTCATTATTTTTATCTTTTTATTATTAATTAATAACAATTATAATTAATAATTACACAGTAAAAATATTTTAAAAGGTTGCTTTTTTTCTCTGTAGAATGTGAAAGAAAGCACTGACCTTACCTTCAGTCTGATTTTGTAAAAACCAGTTTTATTTAACTGGATAAAATGATTAAACAACAAATACAAGAATATAACTATGCTAAATTGGGAGGAAAATCAAATGTCAGACAAGAATTGCCCGAGACAAAGAATGAAAGACCATCTTTTAAGTCATGAAAAGAGTCAAAGTTAAGGTTGCCATGAAAACCTTAATTCTGCCTTTCCTGTGTGTTTGGTGGTTTGGGTTGTTTTTTTAGTTGGGTTGGTTTTTTTTGTTTGTTGGGGTTTTTTTTGTGTTTGTTTTTTTTTTTTTTAATTATGAACTTAACTTCCTGATTGTGTCAAAATCAATGGGAATTTTGAGACCTATCAATTAGTCTGTGGGTTTTGTCTTCTTTGTCTCTGTTCATTTGACATATAATAGAATCTCAGCCTACTTTCCTGAACATCATTTATGCCTTGTACATAAAAAATGATAAGGTTAAAGTAAAAAAGACCTCTTGACAGTCATTTAAGGAAAGAGAAGCTCATAAGAAATGGAATAATGGTGGCCTTTCTGTATAGCTTTGAATAACACCCTTGTCAAGATAAAACCGTATTGATTGTACTAATTCTAGATAGCTGGCTTCTGAACACCATCTGCATGCTGTGGCAGTGTATGATTCTAATTATCTGGGATTGCTATTCAGGCTGATAAATTGTATGAAGGAATCTGTTTTCCATCAAGTCTTCCTTCATTCAGCACTGATAGCATGATAATTAAGTAGCAGTGGCTGGCTCTGAATGTGGATAATTCATAGGAATTATTTCTAACAAACAAACAACATACAATATTAAAAAGCAAAAAGGAGTTCCTTAAAACAGAACCTCTTGCTCTTGTGCTGCATCCCCTCCCTCTGACACACCCTAATTAGAAAAAGCAGAGAAGATATTTGTATGTTTCAGCTTTCCTGATTTGTTAGCTTTATTAGGAAGTGCAAAACATACTGAGTTAATATGCTGCTTCTTATGTACAAATAAACTGCACACTACAGGAACACATGGACTGAAGATAACCAGGACAGTGGGAAATACAGATTGCTTGAGGTCATACACCAGCAGTATGCATTCAGTAATAAACTGATCATGAACTGCATCATATACTGAAAATAAGCATTCGCTTTGTGTGATTAAAGTATTTACTACAAAAGATAGTAGGATTATTCAATGCCAGGTACACAGGGGACCATTATCTCCACTCAGTTTCCAAGGGCACAGCACAATAAATAACTGGGAAATCCAGAACTGGACAGTTGCCATCTCCCAGTCATAAAGTTTACAGGCACAATGAGTTTAAAAGTATAAAATACCTTCTACATGCAGTGTATCATGACAATTTCATATGACTTTTAAAGGCCTTTAATGATCTTCCATTATAAGGTAAATACTGGTGACAGACAGACACTATCATGTTGGGAAAGAGTCCTTCTTGCTCTATGGCATCCCGAGAAGTGGATGTTAATTGTTTTCTGGAAGACACCTGTTTAAATAAAAGTGCAATTTAAGACCATTATATGAAAGACTGTATTTTTTGAACTTTATAGTTTTACTGACTTCTTCAATCTTGGATACTTTCTGTTTCCAAAATCCAGTCACTTCCTAAGGAAACAACAGTATACCTATGAAGCTTGAATAGTCTAGGCTCCCCACAGCCCTTTAGCCTAAATAAATTTAATAATTCTAAATTCTGAACTATACGCATTGAAGTCAGTAGCACATACACATAATCTGCTTTTGTCCTTGTTCCTATCTAGGAGGCAGTTTAGGGCAGTGAGTTGTAACCATATTTATCATACTTACATTTATTCAGTTAATTCTGTTGGAGAAAATGTGGACTGTATTAAGCTCTACTATTTAAATTTGATCTAGCTGAATAATACCGGATATTAGGTTGTTGCGTGGTTTCATACTGTAAGGCTTTTAAATATAATTTGTTAGATTAGTAAACATCTACAGCAAACTGATTTGAAATTTATCATTGTAAATTATGTACAATGTTTTCTACCATATATTAAATGAGAACATCTCCTTTCTTTATGTAAGTGTCAATCTTATTTTTCTGCTATTTTTGGACCTGGTGTTTATCTTCTCCCCTCCCTAGTTCTTTACAATACGAAAACAAACCAAACAAACAGCTAGCAGGTAGTTTGGGACTTTAAACCAGAGACTGTGTCATCAGCTAACTATTAAGTAAGTTCTCAAAGGCTTACTTCATTCTGCATAACACATTTTGTTTTCCACCTTTGTTAGAAAACTGCTAAATATTTTACTTTGTCACGAGACTGGAATGCATAAACAGAGGCACCTTCCTTTCTTCCTCCCTCCCTCTCTTCAAAACATACTCTCATAATCTTCAGGGAAAACCTTGATGGATTTCATCAAGTTAATACTGACAATTGTCAAAGAAGTAAAGAAAATTTGGGGTTTTGTTGGTTTGTTGTTGTTGTCATTCATTTTTTTTATAAAAAGAAGTTACATGAGTATAAAAGTTGCATTAAGGGGGGAAAAAAAAGGGCAATCCAAGGTGATAGATCACCATAGCTGTAGTAACACGAGGGATCTGCAAGTGTTTCCCTGAAGTATCATGCAGAAGGTACTTCTACCCATCCTGGAGACTCTTGAATGCACAGCCTTGAACTCTGCCACCTTTCCTTGCAATACATGACACCTGGTAAGTTTCAGTACTCCAGGTGAACAGAAGTGTTACTAGACTCATTGTACATATGAAATGAGATAATGAATTAAAAGTTTGCTCCATCTTCCATTTTAAACGAAGCATTTCCATTTATTTCAATGAAGTAGAGATCGGGAGGGGTGGGGGGTGTTTTCTGGTGTTTTTTGTTGTTGCTGGTCGTTTGTGGGTTGTTTTTTTTTGTTTCGTTTGTTTGGTTTTTTTGTTTATTTGTTTTAAGCAAAAGAGCTTTCTCATTGAAAGACAAAATGTGCGAAAAACAGTGTGATTAATGCCAAAGTCTGTGTCTGCTGGAAGGCATTAAATGCCTGACAAATCACAATACTTGACCGAAAGGTAGTTCTTCACTAGTGGGCTTGGGTTGATGGTCTGTTCCACCTTCCATTTACAGGCAGGGCCCACTAACCAATGCTGGTCAGGTGGCACTGGGATAAGGGCAGCACAGAAAGGGTGTAATTTCAAACACAGAATGGTTGAATGCAGTAAAGTAATTAGGAAAAGAGCTTGTATACATTGTGCAATAGCCCTTCAGACTTTGTAACCTGAGAGACAGCTAACGGGATCTGGAAAATAAAGACGGTACTTCTGCCTTTTTTTATACCTTTTAATACCCTAGATTTCTCATAGCCATATGTCCTTCAAATACACATCATTCACATTATGTATGTCTAATTGCACATTGCCCTGCTTTTACGATTAGTGTCTACCACTCTCCATAGGTAACATTCCTGTTACTACTTAGAACTGACAGAAATAAGGGTCTTCCTTTGTCTCTCTGTTCGTGCTTAACTAAAGGATTTCTTAAGCTTCTCCTGGGCATCTGAGAAACTGAGATGGTTCCTGCCCTTGCAACCCAAGCAGCTACAATGTGTAAGCAGCTTGTCCTGACAAAGGCAAGTCTGAATTGGGCATTATTACTTTGTAGGGTCTGGAAGGCATCATTGCTGGTCCCAAGGACAAACACAGTTAACCACAGAAGATGGGGAGATTGAGCTACGTGAAGCAAATGTTTCTTTTTATTCCTTTATTAAGCAAGCACTTGGGAAATTCTTTTTGATTGCTTGAGGCTGGCACTTGATTCAAGAAAACCCACTGAGCCTCTTATTATCAGGTTCATTTTATCTAGCATTTTGCTTCAACAGTGCTCCAAATGCTTTGTTATCTTTTTTTATTAAGCATTATAATGAGAAGGTAACACTGATTACACCTCTCCCATGCACTGCAAATAGGCTTGGCCTCATGCATTGTAATGTGTTCACTTTTCTGGCCCTCCTGTGGTGGCTGTGGCTTCACTAACAAGGGCAGATGAGGTTAGTAACTGTTTCTTATATTTGCAGATTGATCTGCATTGTTACAGAAAGCTGGATTGGTGGCTATTGAAAGGAGACAGACATTGGGAAGATTGATATAGTAGAAGTAAAGTTTATTAAATCTTAGGTTATCATCCTAACAATTTTCTAAGCGGAAATATTCAGGTAGATACTCAGTTCTGAGACCAGAATACTTTTTCAACAGTATCTTCATATTTTATGGATATGATATACCTAGTAAGTCTTCATGTTAAACTTGTGCCTTCATATCAGCAAGTCTATTTACTTCCTCTCCATTTCATTAGCTATTCTTAGCATCTGCTGAGCAATGTCAGTGTTTCAGTGCCATCTATGCAGTTCAGTATTTATCATGTCCAATTTGGCATGCCCTCTCTGCATATAATATTATTGCTGCCATTTTATCATGGCATCTCTTTTTATTTTGTATATTCAATTTATCACATGCCATTTGCTTTTAATGACATTTTGTGCTCCTTTCTAATACATTTTGGGTCTGTTTGGTCACTCTTTGAAGGATAATTTTGAATATATTTTGTTCCAAAACATTTTAGGCTATACAATGTCACTCATGTCGTATTTTCATATTTCTTAAAAAAATTCAACATAAAGCAATGTATTTAAAAAAACAGGCTCTTAGCTTCACTTTGACTGTGCCACTTTCAGCTTGATATCAGTGCAGATGCCTACTAAATTTGAGTGAATGATATGATGTGAAAGGCTAAAAAAAATCTCATACTCTAACAGCAAATATTTTCCTAATGTAGTTTAGGAAGGAATAGGGTAGGAGTTTGTGTGTCTGACTCTGAAAGGCTCTCATCTGTTTTGGGGAGAGATAACACTACTGGTAATGTAATGAAACCCAATGGCTAGTAGTAAGGGAATAGTTACTGCTGCCATTGCCTTCTGTTCACAGCACTGTGTACAGTGTCTTCTCATTTGCGAGAACTACAGGAAAGAAAGAAGAAAATTTTTAGCTACAATGAGAAATTTCTTGCTGGCACATTAGCAGATGAGCTAAACTTTTACTCTCATTGTCTCTTCTGTAATGAGGGCTGGGGTTTGGCCCTCATTACAGGAGATCTTTGGTTATGCCTGATTCATTAAAGTCTTTCCTATCACAGAAATTGCTAATAGAGATGCAATTGCTCCAATATCTATAGTCATCCCCTGAAGTCATCCAGCACTCCCTCTGCTTCATCAGACATCACTAGTAGGACAGTCCTTGCTGTCATGGGAGCTGTGCTTTAAAGAGCTCTCAATGTATGGCAGTTTGTACTATTATTCAAATAAGCCTAGCACTGGAAAGCCTCAGATGGGTTTGATTCAATCCACAAAATGTGTAAACTTTCATTTATTTACTCAGAAACCACTAGCTGATGTACAGTGCTTTCCCCAGAAACTTTGGATATCTGGTATCCTTGGTGGAAGCACTTTGTGCTGCCCAGAATATTTTCACCTTTGGACACAAAGTTAAACTGATTCACTTATTTTTTTTCTGAAGTTTAGTTGATAGGTAAAAATGTTGTACTAAAGATAAATTTCCATATTTTTTTCAGGTGAAAAGCTGGAATTTTTTTTTTTTTTTTGAATTATGAAGTCTTAGCTGAGATGCAACAGAGCAGAAATGAGAAGAGGAAAAAGAAGTCTGAATAACCTGAAAATATGATCTATCAAACTATGGAAAAATCTGCCAGGAAAATAGTCCTGGTGTCTCCACTACAGAAATAAAATTTGACAAATAATCATTAGAACTACACTGTGCAGATCAATCCTTCTCTGGCCTTGGGGGATATAGTAAAGCTCAGACCATGTTTCAGTTCTGTTTTATTGCCTTCCTGGATTTCTAAATTATCATGTTGTAACTTTGTTACACAGAGTCAAAAGCTAGACACTGAGCACCGGACAGGTCAGGCTGTAGAGATCTAGCAGTCATAAACTTTTCCTACAGCTTTCCCAAAAGATGAGGAAGAAACTGTCAGCAGCTGAGAACAAATTTCCTCAGTCTTTAACTCTTCCCCTTGTACTCGCCTCATAATCTATCTTAATCCTTGTCAGACTCCATTTGGACTTTACCTTCCCTTCCACAGCTCTTTCTGGCTTTCAGTCCCGTCATTCTAATTATCACAGATCCTCTGTCTGACCAGTTTCTCATTCCAGCATCATGGTTTTCTAGTGCCTTTGTCCATCCACCTTTAATATCCTCTTATTGGCTCTTATGTTTCTAAACCAATATCCACTTACCAGCTTTTCTCTTCTTGTTAGTTTATCCCACTTCTTCCTTCATTTCCCCTGTGCCTATTTCTTTCCTTAGGCAATATCCATTTAAGTCTCCCCAACACCACAGAACCATGAACAGTTTTCTTCCCTAACATTACCTCCCCTATAGATATTGATAAGGTCTCTGATGCATATACTCCATTTAGACAAAATGCCTGAAGATTTTAGCAATCATCTCTAAGTAGCAGCAACGGACCAGATGATGCACATTGCAGTTTTTGAAAGCTGCAAAATCGGGCCAAATGTGAGTTAGACATTGGCAATACAAAGTGAATCAGTTGAATAAGGCACCCCTAGTTCAAAGCACAGCATTGAAAGGCAATTTCAAAATAAATCTTACCTGAGTTGTTTTAGCAGAGGCTGACACCATTATTTTTCCTCTCATCTCCTTCTCAAAAAGCATATATCTGGTGATTTCAGACATTCTTCAATGCCAGACAGAAGTTTCCTTCAAAATTTCAGTACCAGTAACTGGAAGTTGCACTGGAAAATACAAGAAGAAAGCAATATGAATGAAGAGTTACAGGCACCAAATTAGCATCCTTGAAGAGCAACTGCTATTCCAAGTTGCTTAATCTTACAGGACAGGGAAAAGTGAATATCCTGATGTTATTTGTGTGCATTTACACTAAGTTGTGCAATGTCACACAAACCATCATGCAAGCCACTTTCCCTCCAACCAGTTTGGCAAATCTATTTAGCACATTTGTTCCTAAAATGTGGGCTGTGAGTCCGTGAGGTCAGGGGCTGGTCCATGGAGTTGTGAAGCCTTTGTTAAAAAAAAAAAAAAAGCTTGATAATAAATACAGCTTTATAAGAAATGAGGAAGGTTGATATCTGTTCATGATCTAAAAAATATTCAGTGGTGTCATGGTTTACTGCCCATATTCTGTTCCTGCATTTTGGTAAATGTATTTTGGTTTGCATTGTGTTTTTCTGATGTTTTGTATTGAACCTGCAACTACACTTACCACTAATTGTAAACAGTAGATGCAATTTCATGTTGAATGTAGAATTGATTGATCCCAGATGATCAATCATTTTTGGGCTGGTAAGTGTTCTTTCTCCTTTATTTTATTTCAGGATGAGTTTACCACTTTAACACAGACAAAACAGTTCAGCATAGAGAGGTTAAGAGTGAGTTTGAAATCTGAACTGTTTTAAAGGTCTGTCTCCCAGGGAGGGTGGAGAGAAAGCAGCTCAAGGAATCAGCACAGGCCCACAGATACATCTGGAGAGGGCAGTGTGGGAGCTCCCTTGTCACCAGTCATCTTCCCAAAGTTCTACTTTTGGCCACCTCAGCTCAGTAAGGGCCCTATTTTCTGGTTCCAGATTAGTGATTTTTCCTGATCTCACTCCTTCTCTGCTTCCTCAGTCACACATGAACTTGTCAGCTCCCACCAGCTAATCAGTGACAATTTTACATGGGTATTACACAAAAACCCACATTCTAAGATTTATGGATTGTTATTTTTGAAAACTGCAGATCAGATCTTTCAGCCCATCTGTTAACCTTCCAAACTATGAGAAAAAGTACTTTCTCAGCTTTGAAGGATTCCAGTACAACCATCCACCACCAGGGCTGAACACTGTTGGCTCCTAAGTACTCTCTCTGCAGAGGATGGGAAAAATGAGGAATTGAGACTGGTGCTCTAAGAAGCAGCCAGGCAGGAAGGCTCTGTAAGGTATTGTGAGGAAATGCCAAGGGCAGCAGATATGCAGTGATTATCTTAACAACAGGCTCTGTTATCCAATTATCCTCCAGCTCAAAAGAGAATTAATTCCTCAGATTTCTAAGGTTTCTCTCACAGGCAGCACAAAACATGAATTATATCTGTCTGGACTCCCACACAATGAGCCACATTGCCCCAGACTCATGACAAAACACCATTAAGTTGCCAATTAGATGAAACAAATGAAAATATTTTTATGTGGTTACTCTGACCCTCCTCAGACAGGATATCTGATGCAGCTGGCTAACTCCACAATAACCACGAGTCTCCAAGAGCAAATCCAAGGCAGATGTCTCACGTCAGATCATGCCCCCTCAGTAGGGGTCTAAGAAGACTGAAGCACAGGTCAGCTACTGTCCTCAACCTAGGTTTGCTCACAGGTTCAGACACAAGGCTCTGCTTGCACTCCAGACTACCTCCATTACTGCCCTGCTCACCTGAATCTCCCTTTTGGTCTTTTTGTCAACCTTATACATAACAACAACAAGGCAGAGCTGAGCAAGTTGAAATAATTCAAACTTTTCCAGCTGTGTGTGAATTACAGGCTCTTCCACTGTTGTCTTTCCATGTCAACTAAGAGCAGGTATTTTGACTAGTGTTCTGCATCCCCTACTGCACTTCAGTAGATTGAGTCCCATATAAAGGAGGGTGGGAAAAGGGAGATGTATGGGTTTCATTCATGGAATGAAGCTTTGGCAGAAGGACTTGAGTAACTAGGTTTTAAGGAAAAAAAAAAGAGGATATTTCCCTAGAGCTCACTTCAGAGACAAATCTTCCTTTCCCTAAAACGAATTTGTTCTCTCTTGAGAATTGTTTTTTTCTACTCTGCATACTAAGTCAAGATTTTGTGCTATCAATGGCTTCCAAACACACTTTTTGAGGCATCAGAATAAGCTCTTTGCATGGCTGTAAAAGAGTGGTTGTTTAATGAAGTGTCTTTAGAGACTCATGAGAGCAGGCAGCTGCCGCATGCTAAAAGCAGCTTACAGATGCTGGGAATGTACAGAGAAATACAAGTCCCAGGGAAGAGAGGGTCGAAGAGAAACCTGCCACAAACTCAGGGGTAATGCTGTCACCGTGTCTTACCATTTTCACGTAGTAGATATTACCTTTCTTGGCAATGGAGCACCCAGAAATAGAAGTGGTCATACTGATGATGCTCAAGATTCTATTTTCAGTTTTTATGTCAAATGAATCTGCAGCGGCAAATAAGAATTTCATAAGCTGTCAGGGAAAGCCTGTAAACATCTTGTCTAATCACTCACAGCAGAAACACTGCTCTCAGAGAGATAGCCATGGCTACATTAAGGGATCTTGGCTCATGCAACCCTTTGAAGATAACTTTTTCCATCTGGAAATTTTTCTCATTAGGAACTCAATTCTGAATCAGAGGAAGATTTCTTTGATTCTCCACAAAGATTGGGAAATGTTTGCTGTCTCTCACCAGGATGGTATAAGCAGTTTTATCCCTATGTATTCCCTATTACTCTGTGGTGCACTGATTTCTTTGGAGTTCTGCAAGTGCTTCCCAAAACTCCATGAAAACTACTGAACAGGAATGTCAGCCAATTATTTCTCTGTATATTGAAACATCACAGTGTTTAATGATGTATAAAGACATATATATATGTAAAGGACTCTTCAATTTCTACTCCCAAATACATATTTTTTACTCTCCCTACTTACTGATATTGACTTTCTATTCAGGACAGTTGGATCAGAAAGCCTGGAAAATTCAGTATCTGGTTGCACTGTGCATACAAACTGTGTGGAACAAACCAAACAAACCCAAACTCCCCCAAAAGTTAACCTTATGTACATTCTATAACTTTTTATCCGTTTTTTTTTCCTCAGAAAAATATTCTATGTGTATAAAACTGAGCTGCTTTCTCCTGCTGCCTTTCTAGTTATCTGCCCAGACATGGGATTACTCTACCATTGCTCTGGCCAGTTGAAAATGTTGTCTGCAGCCACCTGTGTGTTCTTTGTTAAGAACACCGTGTTTCAGGAAGAATCACAGTAACCAGAGCTAGAAAATGCAGAACAAAGTTATCTCCATCTTCTCTGTAGTTATTTTTGTTGCCTTTTCCAGAGGGAAAAGTCTAGTCTCATAATTTGGCTAATTCAACCTCAGTCACTTTAAATAGTTCAGTCTCTAGTGACTAAATCATTGCTTATTGCCACCACCAACCAGTATACTAAGGACACCAAAAGACAGGGGAGAAGATTCTTCTTCCTAAGACAGAAAAATAAGCACCAAATTTGAATGGATTTCTCCTAAGTGTCACAGGCTACCATAGCAGCAGTAGAAGAGGAAGATCTTCACACAGTCCTGTCTCGCTTTTATCCAGGTAATCTTACTCTGTGCAGCAAAGCCACATCAGCTCTTTGCCATGGAAGACGTGGGTGAAATTGCTTCCAAAGATCCAGTGCTGTTGGGCATCCTTCATGGGTATGGTTTTGAGAACCCTCAACTCCTTCAGGTTTCAGTACTCTGCACAACCTGCCTTTTAGGTGTGTTGAGTTTCAGTGCTATGAGTGGAGGTGGTGCTGTATGTCCATGATCCACTCTGTGGAGAAACAGAGTTCCAGTTCCTTGAGGGATTTAGTAGGAATTCCTGTTGTTAAAAATAGAATCACAGAATCATAGAATAGTAGGGGTTGGAAGGGACCTCTGGAGATCATCATCCACAAACTCCGTGGGCAGCCTGTTCCAGGCTCTGTCACTCTCACAGTGAAGATGTTTTCCCTCATGTTCAGGTGGAACACCCCCTTTNAGTGGTCATACTGATGATGCTCAAGATTCTATTTTCAGTTTTTATGTCAAATGAATCTGCAGCGGCAAATAAGAATTTCATAAGCTGTCAGGGAAAGCCTGTAAACATCTTGTCTAATCACTCACAGCAGAAACACTGCTCTCAGAGAGATAGCCATGGCTACATTAAGGGATCTTGGCTCATGCAACCCTTTGAAGATAACTTTTTCCATCTGGAAATTTTTCTCATTAGGAACTCAATTCTGAATCAGAGGAAGATTTCTTTGATTCTCCACAAAGATTGGGAAATGTTTGCTGTCTCTCACCAGGATGGTATAAGCAGTTTTATCCCTATGTATTCCCTATTACTCTGTGGTGCACTGATTTCTTTGGAGTTCTGCAAGTGCTTCCCAAAACTCCATGAAAACTACTGAACAGGAATGTCAGCCAATTATTTCTCTGTATATTGAAACATCACAGTGTTTAATGATGTATAAAGACATATATATATGTAAAGGACTCTTCAATTTCTACTCCCAAATACATATTTTTTACTCTCCCTACTTACTGATATTGACTTTCTATTCAGGACAGTTGGATCAGAAAGCCTGGAAAATTCAGTATCTGGTTGCACTGTGCATACAAACTGTGTGGAACAAACCAAACAAACCCAAACTCCCCCAAAAGTTAACCTTATGTACATTCTATAACTTTTTATCCGTTTTTTTTTCCTCAGAAAAATATTCTATGTGTATAAAACTGAGCTGCTTTCTCCTGCTGCCTTTCTAGTTATCTGCCCAGACATGGGATTACTCTACCATTGCTCTGGCCAGTTGAAAATGTTGTCTGCAGCCACCTGTGTGTTCTTTGTTAAGAACACCGTGTTTCAGGAAGAATCACAGTAACCAGAGCTAGAAAATGCAGAACAAAGTTATCTCCATCTTCTCTGTAGTTATTTTTGTTGCCTTTTCCAGAGGGAAAAGTCTAGTCTCATAATTTGGCTAATTCAACCTCAGTCACTTTAAATAGTTCAGTCTCTAGTGACTAAATCATTGCTTATTGCCACCACCAACCAGTATACTAAGGACACCAAAAGACAGGGGAGAAGATTCTTCTTCCTAAGACAGAAAAATAAGCACCAAATTTGAATGGATTTCTCCTAAGTGTCACAGGCTACCATAGCAGCAGTAGAAGAGGAAGATCTTCACACAGTCCTGTCTCGCTTTTATCCAGGTAATCTTACTCTGTGCAGCAAAGCCACATCAGCTCTTTGCCATGGAAGACGTGGGTGAAATTGCTTCCAAAGATCCAGTGCTGTTGGGCATCCTTCATGGGTATGGTTTTGAGAACCCTCAACTCCTTCAGGTTTCAGTACTCTGCACAACCTGCCTTTTAGGTGTGTTGAGTTTCAGTGCTATGAGTGGAGGTGGTGCTGTATGTCCATGATCCACTCTGTGGAGAAACAGAGTTCCAGTTCCTTGAGGGATTTAGTAGGAATTCCTGTTGTTAAAAATAGAATCACAGAATCATAGAATAGTAGGGGTTGGAAGGGACCTCTGGAGATCATCATCCACAAACTCCGTGGGCAGCCTGTTCCAGGCTCTGTCACTCTCACAGTGAAGATGTTTTCCCTCATGTTCAGGTGGAACACCCCCTTTTACATATGCTTCTGTTCTAGCACAAACACCAAGAAGTGCAGCTATGCTTTTTACACTTTTTAATAGTTTAGGTAATAGCAACTTTCTTCCCATCATATACATTTTTATAAACTTTTAATGAAGAATTTAGAAAAAAACTCCTTCCTGTCAAAAATCTTGCCTTGTCTATATCAGCAGCTGAAATACCATGATAATAAAGTAACTTCTACAACTTCACTCCCAGACTGTCATGTTATCTAGTCTCCACAAGGCTAAAAAAGAACTCTGTAGAGGCCTGTGCACGAATAAATAGACATAGGGGTTCATCTGTTGTTCATCCTTACTGGTCACTAAGCATTGCCATATTTGAAGCCATCCCTGACTTTCAGTCTTCTTTTAATGAGTAAAACCCTAGAGTCCTCCCTTAGATCTCAGTCATATTTTCATAATAAATCCCTGAACCAGGATAATAGATGCCCAGGGGAGTGCTTCAGGAAACAGATTTTCTTCAAAATGCTTTGGGAAAGAGGGGACTATGTCCTTTGCTACTTCTCTTTACAATCCATGATACAAAGTCACATCTTTGTGACACTCCAGCCCTTCAGGCTGGTGCAGAGAACTGAAATAAATCTTTTTCTCCAACAAAGCATGGGAAGAGCTAGAGTCTGCGAGCATACTTACTCATCAGACTGGTCCTCATAAGTTTCATATATTTCTATGTATATGATCTATTTTCCTTTTGTATTTTATGTCTTTTCAACCTTTTGTCCATCCACACCATATGTGTCAACATAATGTTAGCTTTCAGATACATTACAATGTGTAATTTTAGCCTGTAAAAGACTTCATTAATGGAAAACTAAATTCAGTCTAGGGCAACAGCTGCAGCATATCTTCTCTTCTCTGTTTCTCTGCAGCTGGGAGCAGACAAATGTCATGAACTTAGGAAAAGTGGAAAAAATACATAGTGGAGTCGCCTTAAAGTGCTTGTCTAATTTTGATCCCTCCTCCTCTTCTGTAGCAAGTGTTGGTTATTACCTCTTGCCTGCCCTTACACATGGAAGCCCATGGCAGGCAGAGGTGAGAGCTGGAGCTGTGCCTACCTCCTGGGTAGGCTTGATTCAGCATCCCAAGCATGCATAAATCTGTAAGAAGAAATAAAAGTTTCTTGATGGGACTGGAAAAAATAATAATTTTTGGAGCTCAGATTTACAGATAAGATCTGACAGGACACCAAAAATGGCATGATTTGTCAAACCTGGCAAAACTCAAGGATTCCCTGAATACATGGACCATGTTTATGTCAGGCCTTATAAACACTGTCCAAGAAGATGACAACACCTTCGACCCCGAGTTCTTATCTGAAAGACAGCTATAAAATGGCCTGTGAAGTTTTTTGGGTTTATTTTGGTTACAAAAATTATTGTGTTTTAATGCAAGTAGCAGCTGCTGGTATCCTGATGCTATGTGACAATTTCAGCTTTCTCTTCTCTTTTCTGGTAATAAACAAGCCTTAGCCTTTCAAGGTAACAGACACAGGTTTAAAATGAATGTAGCCAGAAGGTGAATAGAATGTTGGATTATTTATCTTCTCTTTGGGCTTGTCAAATTGGAAGATTTGCACTGTTGAGCTTCAGCTTTTCCCCAAGATTTTCATCACTCTCTGAACATTCCTGTGCTAGTTTCTCTGTGCTGAAGCTATGAATGCTGTATCAACCTTTACACCATCTTTGAAAATAATTTGATGGGAATATTTCATTGTTGCACAGGTTTCATTCCAGGGTTTAGTATAAGTGCTGGCTTTGAATCAGAAAGGAAAAACAGCTACCTTTCTGGAAACAGCTTTGTTTTGAGCCAAATGATAATGGTAGGAGAAATGAGAAACTTACAGGAATTTTTAAGCTGTCAAAGAGTCTCATTAACCTTTCAAGCTGTGCATGCAGAAGAGGGGCATTTGTTGTTATTTCTTTGGAGTAAAAAGGGTACGGAGAAAATGAATTCTTCAATCCCTTCATCAGAGAGTTTTGACTCCACGTTGCATGGAAATCTATAATTCCTGCACACCACTCTGCTATACACTCTCTCTGATATGACCTCTATCACATCTCCTCCCTCCCACCCTTCCAAGCTCATTTAAAAGCTATTTAGCTATGCTTCTGCCTAGTTACTCCAATCTGTTTCCATTGCCTGTAACTACACTCATTTTGCTTCACTCTGAGATGATCGTCTGAAAGGAAGACTAAAGAAATGGGTAGCTCTGTTAGGGAGACCAAACTCTTCTCATCAAAATAAACCAATTTATTAAATGAATGTTAATGAATCCATTTATACACTGAGAAGTCCACAGAAGGCTTTGTAGAGAAAGTACCTTCTCTCAACACAATGATAATAAATTAAATTTATATCAGGCATGCTTTAGAATCACATTTGCCCGAGCTACTCCAGATGTCATAGTCAGTGAAAGTGGTATATTTCCTGGACTTCTCCACACTGTTCCTGCTTTCAACCTATTTTAAATAAATCCCCATCACATTATCTAATTCCTTTAATTTGTTGTATATGGACAGGTTTTCTGTTATTGGACAATATCTTCTATGCACTTTTCAGCACTATGTGTCTGATAGCACAGACTGGAAGTGGCCTCCCTTCTGTATTTCTTTGTGGGGTTAACAGACACCTCAGACTTACCTAACCAAGTTATACTTTTCTCCTGAATTTGGTCACTGTTAGCCTTGTGAAAGCTATTTGGAAATTTTTGCAGTTTGCTGCTGTTACTGGTTGTATCTTGACTTGGCATATAAATTATAGGAAATAATCTACCCATGAAGAGAGTTTCCTGGTCTTACAATCTGTCCTATTTGGTGTGCAAGGATAGTATATATAAGAGATGCCCCTTCAGAACTTTCTAACATAATATGCATTCACCTATTTTTCTAGACAGGCTTCGACTCATCACAATGTCTTCCAGTCTGGAGAAGGAAGGAACAAAAGATCGTGCAGAAATGAAAAGCACAATGTCCAGTAAATAATGTCCTGAGGGTTAACTGTAGCTGTACTGACCAGTCTTAATTGCAAATAATGTGCTGTAGAATGCTTAGAAAAAAAAGTTATCATCTCCTATGATAACAGGGAAAGCTGCAGCTCACTGATTATTTTTAAGAATGCCTTATATATATTACATCCCTAATATAAGACATTTTGTAATTAATTATCTATTGTATAGCTCCCACTATGTTTGCTTGTCTTGTACCACTGACACACATGCCAGCATCTCCATTGCAGGCACTTAAATGAACTGAATCCCAGCATGATGATTTGTGGTTCTGCTATTGTTATCTGTGAACAGACCTCTAGACAGTTTCCCTTGAAATGTTTTCTTGTGCCAAGGTCAGGATATTTAGTATGTTCGGCCAACACTCTACATTAATTTTATTTCTGGTAAAGTCATGCATACAAAGATAACACATCAGATCAGTGTTTGTTGCCAGCTGTCTCCAAGCTGCACTGATGTGTTTTTTTGCCTCTGTTTGGAGGTGCCTGTGAATTTTGAAGCTGTCTAGATTTTACACTAATTCTAGCACATGGGAGATTCCTGCCTATGAAGTCATATTAGATGATGTTCATAATTTGTCACTGTCTTCCTGAAGATAGATTCTCACAAACATTTGCTGGTACTCTTGGAGGTCATCGGGTATATATAACTTCAATAAAAGGATAAATCAGGCTTGTATCACCTAGAATTCCTATCTTCATGTAAAATAAAAGCAACTATAAAGAAGAGATGGACAGGATTCCAAGTTTCTTCTTGATTCCAGGATTCCTAGATTCCAGATTCCAAGATTCTTCTGAGTGAGAGCTATGCTCTTTTACCATTGTTGAATCATCACCATAAAAAGATGTGGTCCTTTTATTGTGGTAGGAAAAAGGGACCTAATGGGGCATCAAGGATTGTCTGTGCTTGACACTGTACAAGTATGTACAAAAATTTGTATACAAAGACCAGGCTGTCTTTGACTTAACATACTTCAGGCATAACTGTGCTGAAAAATAATAAAGCATCATAGCATTTTAAATATGATTAATTTTTAATAGGGTGTTCATGACATTTGCAAGGTATGTTCAGGAAGGTATTACCTCCCCTTTGGTTATCTGGCCAGACAGTCTTGTTGCACCTGAATGCTACTTCTTACTGTGACCTATGAAAAACTGCAATTAATGCAGTAATTGGAGATAATCAGTTGGTAGAAAACAAACAAACAAAAATGCTGGTGAAGTGCTAGAGGGTTTTAAGGTCAGAGTAACCGGTTTCTTCAAAGGTAAAACAAAAGGAAATACAAGAATCTATAGGCTAATTAAAGACGAAACTAATTGTCAGATACTAAGAGAAAAGAGTCCGAATATTTGGAATTGGACATTGAGTAGCACCATACAAAACTGCTATCATTTTTCTTCATCTGACAACTTTACCTGGTGATGGAAACATAGTGATAATTTCTAATGCATGTGAAAAAGGTACCAAGGGCCAAATTCCACAATATTTTATAACTAAATTTGCCATTACCCCTTTTTTCCCTGCAATACAGGCAAATGTTGTGTAAATTTCTTTCATTATTCTAGACCTCATTAAGATGAAATACAATTCCATATTCATATTCATATAAGAATAATAGAGTGGGACATTTAAAATTGCTTGTGTCAATTATGTTAAGTTAGGTGGTCAAAGTTGTTGGAAAAAGGGGACCTGGTCTTTCTCCAGAGAGCTAACAGGGTAAAGGCAATATTGAGGATAAATGTACTGAAATTATCCCTTTCCAGTTGTCAAGTTTCTGTCATACAGCTGCAGCCAAAAGATCCAATTTAATGAGCTCATGGGAGAAAACTAACCCTTGACTTAATTTTTGATTTAGACACTCTCCTGCCTCCCCCCATTCATTTCTGGATGTAATTCAAGTTTCTGACTCATTTTGTTAGCTGTCGCACAGTAACTATCATGAGAATGACTTTTTATAACTTGATATTACCAGGAAAATTGATGTCACATATATTTTTTTTCAGACAGTCCTATCCACTTGATGAATTGTTTAGAATTTTTTTTTCAGTTTGATTTTATTTATTTTAAATAGGAAATATTCCTTCAACTGATCTTGTAACAGCTTCAGATAAATAAGGACATTAGCCTGACCTGGTGACTGGGTTTATTTCTCCCAGGTGGCATTCTTGGCATTTCCTGTCATTGAAATCCGTGAGGACACAACTCTTCAGGAACATGGTTGTCTAGCTAAAAAATGCATCAGCTTGTATAGAACACAGTGTAGAAGTGGCACAAAAACTGATTCAGAGAACAAGTGTCTGCTGAACAACAGTGGACATGCCAAATGTCATGGCCCACATCACAGAGTGGAGAAGCTCTCCCTGGAGCATCAGTGAGATCAACTAAGTGGGGGAACTAGAGGCAGAGTATGGACACCAAAGACTTAGGCTACTGGGCATGCCTTGTGCTCCTGGGGATGGACACAAGTGTCTTACCTACTGGAACTGTGCTCTGGTTGAGGACTTGACTTGCTAGCTGAAGGTGCTCCCAGAGGGGGTGAGCAGGCTTAGCCACATCCAGGAGGATTAATGGGATCTAAACAGAGACCTTTTAGAAGCAAAAGACTGAAACTTCATTGCACCAAAGGAGGCACAGACAAAGGCTGTACTGGAATGACGGGTGTATGGCAGAGATGGAGGAGACAGGAGATGTGAGACTTGGTAACAGAGAAAAGCTCCTACTCCATCAGCAGACTGGCAGGGTCAGAGTCATTACATGGAACAAGATCCAACATGTGAGGTTTCAGATTTGGTCAAATTTCAATAAAGCATCTGCACTGAGAAGTGACAGGTAAGAGTAGTTGGAGCTTCCCCTTTGTGGAGGACAGAAATATTAATCTACCACCCAGATATGCTATCTTAGAACACTTGTTTCTGTTTGGGTGTCCACATTTGTGATTTTGTGAAGAAATTGACTATTTATCCATCCCTCGGCCTATTATTATTCCTTGGCAGTCATCCATGTGGGCATTGATGGCACTTCTAGGGGAGATGCTGAGCATATCAGTGACTAGACATTGCTGCACCAAGGGTGCAAGCAAAAGGCACCAGGGCGCAGGTTACATCCTCTTAATCCTGCTGGTGAAGGGAACATCAGGTTAGGAGTTGGCACATCCAGAGGGATTTGAATTGCCTCTTTGGCTTGTGTCACAGGAATAACTCTGGCTCTTAGGACCACTACTGAAGAGAGGTGGGATCTACCTGAAAGAGTCATGCAAAAGCATCTTTGCTAACAGTCTGGCCAAACTGAGGAGGAGAGCTTTCAACTGTGTCTGCTAGGGGATGTTGATACCAGCCTGAAGTGAGAGAAGGAAAGTCAGAATTGGAGAGTACATGGGGAAGTGTAATGAGAGCAGAAGAGTCCTGATGAGCATAAAGCAGGTCAAAAAGGGGTCCTCCTCACACACTCAGACATGAATACACACAACCAGAGAATGAGAGAGGAGGAACTCGGATGTGGACGCAAAATAACCACAACACTGGAATAACTGATCTGTGGTGGGGTCGGGGCCCATCCTAAGGTACTTAGATACTTTTATATATCTAGAAAGTGATATGATTGAAAACGGATATAATTGCTCTGCTCCCTGACAGTGGCAAGGCATTACTGCTTCATCAGGGAAGTCATGAGCTCCCTACTGGCTCTGCAGGCTCAGTAATTCCTAAATTTGTGGGCAAATAAGGTCAGTGCTGTGGATAATCAGTGTGTTAAGTATGATTTAAATGTAAAAGATCAGGATCCTCAGGAGATATGGGTGAGGGTTGCTTAGCTTGTGAATTCCAGATTGGCTAAGGAGAAAAATAAGGACCTATGTTTACAGATCAACCCAATACAGCAAAGCCTCTAAGCAGATAGGTGAACAAGACTTTCAGATGAAGAGTTTTAGAGAAAACAGGCAGCAGAGAGATCTTAGACATCTAAGGAGGCTAGAGGCTGTGTTTATAGATTTCCCTGTTATAATAAGTTGTCTGTATTTCACTGAAGTGAGTTTTATACACTTAATATATATTTTAAGGCATAGGTCACAGCATGCTGTCATTTAGATGTCTTTTTTCCGTGGGTGGACAAAGCAAGCTGGTCATGCTGGTCATGTTGGTTGTGCAAGACATGCTTCCTGAAAGGAACTATGTATTTCTCGAACACACAAATGAAAAGATGTTCCCATAAGCAGAAGGCTATATGCTAAAGGTCATGTCATGTCTTCTTCCTTGTCTCTCCAGTGCAAAGCCAAACAAATGTCATGAAACAACATAATGTATTTCTTGGGTTTTTAGAGTTGAGGAATGTGACTTTGCTATCAGCACAGCCACAAGCAGAATGTACAAAGTCCTGGGAACATCTCAGAGAACAGAATTTATCAGGGGAACATAAGAGTCATAACAACTCCCACAGGAGCACCAGTTGACATTAAAGTGTTCATGTTGTGACTGCCTACTGCCGATGATGGAGTTCAAGCTTTTGCTTTTCCATCCAAAGCACACAGCACTTTTAAACTATATTGTTCTCCTATATGCCACAGGAACATTTAATTTAATTTGGGTTCTTTTGTTTGTTGTTAGAGGTTTTTTTTAAATTACTATTCTCTTCTGGAATGCTGTCCATTGTAAACTCATAGCTTGCCTGTAACTATGTAAACTCTGTTTACTTGAAATTAGTATGGAAAGTTACTCAGATTAATTGTCCTTTCCTGGCACATACTTTTCACAGTATGACATTAAGTAGGAAAAATAGGTGGAGTCCTCTTCTGTCCTATCTGGATCCTATACAATTTCCTGTGAAATGACTTAAAAGATATTACCTAGGTCACCTAGATTGTTGCAAGAGCTGGGAGGGAGGGAGACCACTCACAGACTTGTTCTGATGTTCTCATAACAAATGCAAAGCCAGATTTCTGCACATACTGTGCAGAGTCTGTGAGCCTCTTTGAGTCCACTGCTATTTATAATAGCTGATAATTTTACTTCATTTTTCACCCTGATGGTCCCAAAGGACATTGCAAACATCTGTTTGAGCAGTAATTCCTAGATCAGTGACACTCGCAATCCAGCTCCTACCAAACTAAGACTTGACGACTCCTTAGCACTTGGAAGCAGGACAAATTATGGCATCTTTAATCCTCAGAACACTATTACTGCTGCTGTCTCCAGTATATTTTGCAGAATTTTCAGTACATTTTCCAGGATTTCACACATCACATATCTCACCTGAAGAAGCAGTTCTGAAAATCAAAATAACCAAAAGTCATAGAAGAATGGCTGCTATGTATCAAGAACTTGAAGAGGCACCTTCCCATGGGCAGGCATTTCATCACCATTTGTCTATAAACCTGGGTCGTTCTAGAGAGAAATAAGAGATCCTGAAGTATAGACGCAGGTGGACCTCCCCCTCCTTGTTGGGGTGGCCTTGTGTCCACCTCCACCAATGAATTCTCTGATGTTTTATGTGACTCAGAATTTTATCCAGTAACTCCTGTATTAAGCTCAGAATCCTTGTTTGAGTCCTTATTTTTAGAAAGCTGACTTGTGTTGCTTTCAGGTCTTGCAGTAATGAAAACCACCCCACAGTGGCTGATGTGATGTCCCAATAACTTATTATGCTACCTTTTAAAAGGCATGGCTCATTGCTGCATTAGATTTAGTTAGTGCCTTCTTCCAGCCATGAGCACACTCAATAGTTTTCAGAAATCGAGTTTCTGTGTCTAAATCTGCTCCTGTAATAAACTTTTGATATCTAGTTTGCTTTATCTAGAGAAGATATTATAAATCTGGAAAGCCTTTTAGTTCTTGTACTCCTGGTGTCATGGTTTGAGCCTATCCAGCCAGAAACAAAACAATCATGCAGCTGCTCGCTCACTCCCTCCTACACCCTTCTAGTGGGATAAGGAGAAGAAAATACAACAAAAGGCTCAAGGTTTGGGACAAAGGAGAGGGAGGTCTCATTCACCAATCATCATGGGCAAAAGACAGTATCAACTTGGGGAAACAAAATCAATTTAATTTAAGCAAAACCACCAGAAATCCACCAATTCAGAGTAGGACAATAATAAATACAACCAGTTCTTAAATAAATACATCTTCTTCCACCTCTTCCCAGTCCACCTCTTCCCTGGCCCAGCTCTGATACCCCTCCCCTCCAGCAGCACAGTGGTGCAGGGAATGGGGACTGTGGTCACTCCCAGTCCATTCCATGCTGTTTCTGCTTCTTCTTCCTCCTCAGGGGTAAAACTCCTCACATTCTCCTCTGCAGCAACTTGGTGTCCCTCCCACAGGAGACAGTCTTCCACAGATTTCTCCAGGCAGCATGAGTTCCTTCCATGGGCTGCACTTCTCACAGCAATGAACCTATCCAGCACAGGCCCCACTCAGAGTCACAGCCTTCTTTTAGACCTTTCCGATCAATCACCGTGGGATCCTCCACAGGCTGCAGACAGGATTCTTCTCCACCATTGATTTCTAAAGGCTTTAAAGACTCAGACTGCCACCTCACCAAGGGTCAAAGAGGAATGGCTGCTTTGGCATGTCTCCTTCCTCACTGATCTGGCTGTCTTCATGCTTGTCTCTTTCTTGTCCTACTCCTCTCCAAAATAAAAGAGCTCCTAAAAACAAAGGAAATTGTCTAACAGGTTTTCCCCTCTTAAATATGTTATTGCAGAGGCACTTGGCCAAATGCAGGTCCAACTTGGAGCTGAAGGAGCTTCTAGAAGCTTCTTACAAGAGCCTATGCCCCCTCCACCACTACCAAAACCCTCTAGGAACAAACTCAACACACCTGGTGTTAAATTATTTAATAGTTTTTAAAATAGGATCTTCCCTAGTCAGTGAGATTTCCTAGGTTAACTTGTGTCCCTGACTAAAGTTCCTTCCTTTTCTGACATATTTGAATAGATTTATGGCATCTTTGCTATGTCTGTTAGCGAACCAAAGAGAGTCTGTCCTTGGGTTCAAACACATTATATGACCATGTGCACTGTTAGCATTCTCCCTTGCATGGGTTTCGCCTGAGCAAACTGATTTCCTCCCACAATAGAGTGAGGGCTACTGAAAAAAATCTGAAGTGTGAGGGGAAGTCCTCAGTGCATATTTGTTTTGAAAGTCACTGAGATGTGCTCAGTGAGGCCACCCAAGCTGGACACACAGTGTTAGCTGTGTGGATGTGAGTCATGCTTCAGGAAGAGGGCATGTAATGCCTTCTTATTTTACTCACATAGTATAAAAACAGCTTCTACATAAGCCTAAGTAGTCATTATGGTACAGTATTACAGGGGTGTAGTAATAAAATACTATCAAGCTTTCTCAGAAGGAAGTGAAGGCTCCTGACACCTTCTTCATGGTGCACCTTCTTCATGGTGCACCAGTACCTGCAAGCCTATTAAAAACTGCTGGGGAACACGTGTCTGGACTTGTTGGATGTCTGGTAGATAGCTGTAGATGCAAGGATTATTTTTCTGCTGAGTGAGCAGTTCTCGTATGCCTTCAGTACAGATCAAGCTCCTTGTCTCTGCACTCAGAGTGCTTCATGCTTCTATCTAGCTGGGAAAGCCCAATCACATATGTAGGGATGCATGCAACTGATACTGTCTCTACTGTGTGTTGACAGGATCAGTCAAAACATCCATTACGTTCCAGTGCTCTGTTTCATATCTAACACCCTACTTAGCTGTGTGGGAGACAGATCCACAGAGGTATCTAGGTGATCACCATTTCTAGAAGTTGAACTCCTCCAGTTTCACAAGGAATATGTACCTAAATGCTTTGCTAGTGTGAGTAAAGAGTCCTGGAGAGAGTGGTTATTTTTTAAAAAACCTCTTCCCACTGTCTCTTTGTCCTTTCTTTCCTTATTTCTATTTCATTCTCCTTATACACAGCAACTTTTTTTTTTTTTCCCCTGAATTTAAATGTGTATATATATTATGCTACTGTTGTATAACATTACTGCTATGGAGATTAATTTGGTAAGTAAAATTGCCCCCAACATAACATAATGAAAATAAAGCACATTTTGGAAATCATCTGAGTCAGATTTAATTTCTTAACAAGTTATACATTTAAACAACAACAAAAAAAAGTTATTTCATACAAATTAAACATAGTGCTTATTCAATCATTTCTTGCAACCATCTGGTACTGATATATTATTTTGATTTATCATCCTTAGCCTGACAGGGCTCGATCCTGTTCCCAAGAAAGTCAAATGCAATTTCATTATTCCCTTCACTCAGTATAGATGCTTCATTCAGTTTACTACTCAAGGTGGATTATAATGTAAACTTATTTCTCTGCTCTTCAGCTACGAGTTTAAATTTTCTTCACCAATGGTGTTATGACATTGACATTTTTTCCAGGTTCTATTTAAACATAACACCCCTGTCACAAACATTTTTGCAGTCTCCTGTAGGTTAATGGTATTTTAAAATTCACAAGAAAAAAGTATCACTTAAGTACCCTTATTTGGTAAATCAGCCACCAGGATTATTAATTTTCTCAGCTGAATGTTTTTCTCAGAACAGTACCGTTCATTTACATTCATTCAGTTTCCCTCAAGTCTATTATCTTTCGTAGTCTTATATTATATAGAATAACTACCTATTACACAGTAATCAGAGTTTCTAGTTTTTACCTTAAAAATGTATCTGTAATATCTACAAGAATTGCATTGTTTTTCTTAAAACTTGTTATTGCTGCCTACACTCTATAATTATAAATGAAAACGTGTGTTTGCAGGTGCACCCTGTCCAGATATAGATGAGATGCTTTAAGATTAACTGCTGACATTTCTAATAAAACAGCAGCAGGATCTTTTCTATTTAAATATTTTTAAAAATATGTATTCATAAGCCCATACCCTCTTTCTATATAAAGAAGGATTCTTTTTTTAAAAAGGCTGCTACTGATTCAACTATCCATTTATATGTATGAAATCCAATGTTTTAGTGATTTATGGATTTAGAAGTATCAAAAATCAGATATATACAATGATTTCTTAAAATAAACTTTTTCTAGTAAAGGATATTTTAAAATACAAAAAATGCAGGGTACCTTTAGGCTGTTGTCCTTTGTGCATTACAGTTTGTTCTTTTTAAGTATACTTTCACTTTGATTGAAGTTACTGATTGAATCTTCTGTTTTAATTATATGTGTCAGAAGTAATTTATCAACAGAGAAGTAATTAATCCATGCATTAATAAGCAATATCTCATATGATCTGTAAATGAATTTTTAATCTGCTTTTCTGGACCTTGGAAACCCCAAGGATATTTTAAATGAGATTAAGTGAGAACAATATTTTCTTAAGTTATTCACCATGAGTTGGTTTTAGCTGTAACTTATAAAAAGAAATGTCACAGAATCACAGAATGATAGGAGTTGGAAGGGACCTCTAAAGATCATCTAGTCCAAATACCCCTGCTAAGGCAGGCTCATCTAGAGCAGGTTGCACAGGAACAGGTCCAGGTGGGTTTTGAAAGTTTCCAGAGAAGGAGACCAGAACGTCTCTGGGCAGCCTGTTCCAGTCCTCTGTCACCCTCACAGTAAAGATGTTTTTTGTCATGGTTAGATGGAACTTCCCATGTTTTTGTTTGTGCCTGTTGCCCCTTGTCCTATCACTGGGCACCACAGAAAAGAGACTGTCCCTATCCTCTTGACACCTGCCCTTTAGATATTTTTAATCATTGCTAAGATCCCATTTCAGTCTTCTCCAGGATAAACAGACACAGGTCTCTCAGCCTTTCCTTGTAAGAGGGATGCTCCAATCCCCTAATGATCTTAATAGTCCTTCACTGGACTTTCTCCAGTAGTTCCTTGTCTCTCCTGAGATGTGGTGTCCAGAACTGGACACAGTACTCCAGAGTAGCCTCACTAGAGCAGAGTAGAGAGCCTCACTAGAGCAGAGTAGCCACCTACCTCAGCCTGGTGGCTACACTATTCTTACTGCACCCTGTGAAATGTCAGAAATCAAAACATTTTGATAAAAGTCACAAACAGATATTATTCCTCAAAACACGAAAAAAAAAAACATGTCTTAAACCTCTGAATACTCAGCTATTCACAGAGTTATCAGCAGACCAATTTTACATATAAAACCACAAATAGCACTGGTGCTGTAGTCATCTTTGTTCATAGAAGTGAAATAAGAAAGACACCTCTTAAAATTTGAGAAGACTGTTCCAAGCTGTAGGTTGATCTCATTCATTAATAAGATTAATAATAACATTGCATTGAAGAAGTCACTCACAAGGCATTCAGTGAAAGCCAATAAAATAGCAAAGTTTAGCATGATTACAGCTTCAGTAACCAACGAAAAATAAGGCTTTCATATTGTAAAAGACCAATAAATTAAGGGTTGAACACACATATGCCTTTAAAATAGAATGGTGTCCTGCTAGGAAATTAAGTAGGCTGTCTAATAACTAACTGCAATGAATAAATCAGGGATAATGAGTAATACTCATTCTGTTGCATAGCTCTGCAAACCAGAACATGCATTTTGTAGAGCAGTAACCTACTTGTTTGCTTAAACATTTCAGAGTTACCTTAAAATAAAAACCTTATATTTGACTGAAGAAATATTTTGACAAAGTATTGCTAACACTGGACAAAACTATAGAACATTGTTTTCTACCATTTACTTGCAAAAAGATCTTGCAAAATATGCCTTCCTTGAATTTTCTTGTAAAATGTGACATTGAATTTTAAAGGACACCCATTGTCTGGACATTTATGAAGTAAAGATAAATGTTTAGAAATGCATATTTCCATTTTCTGGTTTTGGAGCTAACCAGACAATGCAAACATCATTGTTATGATATTCTTTTAATTGAGCATGGTGAGTTCCGTGCTTTTTTTTTTCATGGAGTGTTAAACATTATTTTTTTCTGAGTGTTCAGATGACCACTGATTTATTTATAAATGCTTACATGACTACTAAACATTTTGTGAAGCTTAGCACAGACAATTATTTACATTGGGAGAGGGCTGCAAGTAATACACTGTTTTTCATGGACTAGTCTCATCTTTAAAAAATATTAGTCACCAATCATAAGAAGAAATTCTATGCAATTGAAAGTGCAAATCACAATTAGCAGGTAGCAAGTAGTCACAATTAAGCATTTTAAAAACAAAAGAAAACAAAACCAGAAAAAGTCTTTCAGAGACTGAACTTTGTGAATACGTGTCACAGTTTAGAGTCAGGGTGGCCCCATCGACCTAAACCAGACACTCTCTATTAACCCCTCTCCCTCCCCAAATAGAAAGAGAAAGGGAATAAGGGAGAGAAACAGAGATTAGAAAAGGAAACTAGAACAGCTTTAATTAAAATGAAAATAATAATA
>VWZY01007456.1:114681-135686 GCA_013399075.1 Chloroceryle aenea | reverse complement strand
AAAATAACAACAAACAAAAAAAAAAAAAAACAAACAAAGAACCCATCACCAAAAAAGCAAACAACAAAACAGCTTGAGTTTGATTTGGGTTTTTTAGTGAATTATTCCATCAGCAGTATCTAAACTGTAAGGTATACTCTGGCCCTGTTATTAAAATGAATCTAAAATCTACATTTTAAAATCTAAAATCTAACATTCCCTTCCTGTCCCCGGTTCCCTTTCTTTTTCATCACCAAGCCAGCACTTCCTCTGACCCAACGATTGAAAAGCACAAAAGGTATATGTCCAGGAGTGGTAGTAGTCATGGAACCTTAGTAGTCATAAGAATAAAAGGGACACTCCTCTTAAGAACTGCTAGGACCAACTAGCTGAAGTGTGCAATAATTATTTTTACCTAGCAAATACTTCCCTGCAAGGATTGATCATTTTATTAATTCTTCCTCACTACAGCCTGCTGCTTTTTTTGGTTTGGTTTGGTTTGTTTTTTTCTGGTGTTCACTTTATGCTCAGGCAGCTTGTTAACATCCAGATTTCTTGCATTTGATAGCTTTTGAGTTTATTCTCGAGACTCCTTTATGTCTCAAGTTTACATTGATTTATAGGATTGCAAATACACTCTTTGTTGTCTTGAAGAATATTACTCTGACTAGAAAGTTGCACAGACTATTGCTGGTGAGTAACATTTTCCTAGAAAAGAAGAACAACAGAGGAATAGCTGTTTCTCACCTATATCTACATTTGTCTTAGCTCTCAGTCATGGGTGTCATATGTGACTGATGATTTTAGATACAATTCATATGTCACTGTCTCACCAGAAATGTTTAAGTCTGATCATCTCAGGATGTTAGTTATTTCACCTGCTGAAAATTACTTCAAGTAGGAGATGTCAAGAGAGTGTCTCTGAAATTCTAAGTTTGAGTATGTCTACACCAGCATTGTAATTTGGCTAAGGAGTGTGGTCTGGAAGCAAATAGCCTTTTTCTCCTACTTGAGTTTGTGCTGTAGAATGATCTCATAACAGACAGGCAGGTTCTTCCAGCTGAAGCTAAACCAGGAGAGGAGCCCACATCAGTGTTCTGTCCACTGGTGTGTCCTGAACTCACAGGGACAGACCAGAGCTAATTAGTCTAGATGAAATTGCCTTGAAAACATAGAGACAGTGTAGACTTTGGGTCCTCAAATCTGTTTGCTTCTCCAAATGGTTCCCATAATGCTGCACTATTTCCTAGCCTCAGCTTGGCTTTTGACAGCTTCCAGAATCTAAAAGAGCTTGAAGGAGTGCTCCTTCTGTAGGAAGGTGAAGGGAAATTTAAAATCAAGGGGACAGGCTTGCTCCTGAAGACTTATCCTAGTTTAAGTGCCTTCAGGAATGGTTTTCCAATGCCTAACTTGAAACTGAGAGGACCCGGAGCATTTCCCAGCTCCCGGCTATGGTTGTGAGCTCTGAGAGCATCCAGAGTTCATGTCACTGTGAGGCTTAGAGATGCCCTACCAGACAGAAAGGTACTGGTAGTGATCTCATACATACCACCCTGTTTGCATAACTGGAGGCACTAGCACTATAGGCCACACGTGACCTTTAGACATAGTGTCTAAAAAGACATAGCCTTTGAGGATATGTGTACATTTCCCACTGACACCAGCATATTAACATTTCACCACAGTCAGCTTGATGGAGGTACCCAAGTGTGGATGTGCTGTCAGTCGTATTTAGCCATGTTTTGCACATAGGATTTTGTCATGTTCTAAAATACCAGCAGCAGTTCCATGTCAGTGCACTGAAGGGATTCAAAAACTGCTAATGTTACAGGGCCAGCTCTCATGTCAGTCAGGACAGGCAACTCCCCCTTAAATAAATAATATCCCAAAGTAGCCCTTGAGGTTTTGCACAACAAATTTCTTAGCCCAAAGGAATCTAAATGACACTGGAACATGTGACTCTCCACAGAGAGAGTCACATGTTCCAGAGAATTATTCTTTCCTAACCCTGCAGACCTAGCCCAGAGAACTATTCTTTCCTCTGCAGAAGCTCATGCTCTCCTCTGGACATTCCTGCTTCATTCTTGGATGGCAATGAAAATAGTGGTTGTTATATTGTCAGCTGTAAGGTCAACATTCAGAAATAGTATAAATTATACTGCTGTAAATCAGTCTAAGTGAATGTCAGATGTGTTTTTATAGAAATTGTATATTAGAGAAGCAAAATGGCAGGACTAAAGAAAAACTATCGAGCAAAGTAAGATAAGGGGGTTGTTATTCCAGAGAACACCAGTGTAGAAATCCTTGAATAAAGATTACAATATGTAGCTAAAGGATTTTATGTCTCTTGTGCAGTCACTTGATTATTAACAAATAAATAGGTGGTTATTATAATAGAAACATAGAATGATTTGGCTTGTAAGGGACCTTTACATGTCATCTGGTCCAAACCACTGCAGTGATCAGAGACATCTTGAACTAGATCAAGTTACACAGAGCCTTGTTCAAATTGACCTTTAATGTTGCCAGAGATCCCCACCCCACTTTCTACCACCTACCTGGAAAACTTGTTCCAGTGTTTCACTGCCCTCATTGTAAAAACTTTCTTCCTTATATCTAGTCTGAATCTACCCTTTTCTAGTTTAAAACCAGGTGTCCTGTCACAACAGGCCCTGCTGAAAAGACTTCATCTCATCTTTCTTACAGGTCTCTTACTGGACGTTTTTCCCATCCAACTTTTCTTCATATTCTCTTTCCGGGACAAACTCTTAACGACATAGTGAAATCCTTATTATTTCCTTCTGTACTTTCAATGCTGACCCCACTGTATTCAACAGTAACTTTCTAATGTTCTTAAAAAAATACATGCTGGATTATATCTGCATTCTTAAATAGTATTTCTTATACAAACAAACACACACAAAACCAAACAAACTAACAAACAAAACAAACAAATAAACAACAACAACAATAAAGAGAAACAAAACCCAACATAATTAAGTTTTCTCCAAAGATATCAAGTCAGGAGTAGCTGGTGTAGATAGGTTTCCTCTGAAGAATTTGTACCAGAGCTTATTTTTTATCCCACTTCCTTGATAGCATCAGGCAACCAAGACTTTGAGAGTTATTCGTACATATCTTTCTCACCGTGGAGAATAATCAAACAGTGCAGATAAGAAAAGCAGAAAGAGCTCTGGATGTCACATTAGACTGAACAGGCGAATTCAAATCTGCACCACAGCTTTGCCTTTTGTTCTCTGAATCTTCCAAGTGAGAGTGTCCTCTGGAGCAGGTTAATTAAAATTTTAGAGCCACATAAGTGCACATATTTGGATATGTCACTTAGACACCAAGCTATTGGTATATGCCGCCCAGGGTTTCCAGCAATGTCTGTTCGTGCTTTGAAAGGGGAAAAAATAATCCTGTCTTTAGCACATCTCGACATGTCTAGCTTTAGCTTAGCTCAGTACCCCAATCCTGGCAGCACTGGATGTTTGTTTTCTCCAATGCAATTATGTCAAATTCTGATTAACAGACAGAGTGGAATCCTGAGGAAAAACACACACAAAAAAAATCTGATTTAATATTTTACAAAATTTATAAACATTTTTTCAGCAGTGAGAGCACATTACAAGTTTATGCACATAGAAGAGCTTTATCTATGGGCTTCGTTTCCTATGCTAGATCATACAGACTATTACTTTCATGAATGTTAATAGGAGAGCTTGACACTACACAGGTTTACACTTTTAATCAAGTAAAAATGGAGCAATAAATCATGTTTGAATATTATTATATTTGTTACATAAATTATATTATACCTACTCAATTCTTGTTAATTAAAATTTTAACTAAAATGGACGTCCATTATCATGTTTAGGTGTACGCTTTCAAGAAGGAAAGTTGTTAGTGCTTTACAAGTATCTTTCCTAAGGATTTCCTGGCTTCAGAAGTCATTTTATCTAATGTTAAATACAATATTGTTCAGGAAATATCTATAGGAAGATTCCCTTGTTGATCTCATCTATACTGAGAAGTGTAGCTCATGACTTTTATGCATACAGCATTTACTGACCTTATCAAGCACCATGACAAGCATCATTTTCTGCTATTGTACAAATTCATGTCTGAGAAGGCAGCTAATATGGCTGTAGAATCATTAATATAAACCTCATGTGGTGGTGTTTTCCTATAAACAAACAAACAAACAAAATACATAGCATATTTTATATCCAGGCTGTATGGGCAATTTTGGAATCCTTCACTAAAAACTCCTCAAAGTCCAAATGATTCTTTCATTTTACCTGTAAAGATTGCAGATATAGGTTTGATTGTCTCACTTGACTTCACCTGTCTACTGAAATGCTATTAGATAAGCTTACTTTAATGTTTTAACCATGTTACATGGTCAGAAGGTGATGAAACTTCTGCTGCCTTCAAATTCCTTTTGACTTTCAGGAAGGAGATGACCAAACACAAAATTCTGGTTACAAATATCTTCCACTGCAGACACAGCCAAGTACACTAGAGAGGGATTTTTCGTCCCTTCAGTCTAGGAACTGTTTCATCAGAGAACATCAGAGATCTGAAGGTTAGAGATGCTTCGAGGTTATGTCTGGGATACTTCTATACATGAGCTTGTTAACTGAAGAACTCAGTTTGGCTCAACTTTATTTTCACTTCTGATCATACCTAGAAAGTTCAAGTGGTCATGAATGCAGAGTTTTCCAGCCAGCAGGTGATGAATGTTATACTGAAATGTACCAGAGTGGGGAGAAATTGCTCTAAATTTTGTTTTGAAAAGGAAATTTTGTTTTGCTAAGGAAACCATCTGCCTCCTATCGTATTAGCTTTATAGTAGCATATTGTAGCTTTATAATAGAGCTTTAGGTGCCAGATGTCTATACGAGTGGCTTTTCAGTGTCAAGAGAAGAACTGAGGAGAAATAAGAAAAGGTTTACCTACCACCAGCATATAAATTGTAATTGTTTCTGTGGAAGTTCAAAGTTTAATTTGTGCTGTGAATCAAGGGGTTCTACCCATGGAATTAAAAACCTATTGTTTGACCCATGCTTTTAGCTGTGGTTTACCTAAAAATAATTGGCTTTTTCTAGCTGAAGAACTGGATCTTTTTGGAAGCATCTACTCCAAGCAGAAGAAAGAAGGCTTCTAGGAGAAAAACTGAGGACTGGAAAAATCAGATTTGTTTTCAGATATGAGTAAAAGTCCATACAAAGCCAAGAGCTTGCACGTTGTTAAAAAAAAAAGGCTTCTGTAAGTCTGACCTTGATACCAATGAATATGTTAAATAATATAATGATCCACAAATGACAGGAGGAAATTTGACATCGAATGAGACAGGCATAGTTAGAGGCATGTTGCTGAGCAGACCCCTATGGCTGCACCCTCACAGGAACATAGGTCTTGCAATATCCACTCCCTGAAAATCACACACCACCTCCTAGGTATCACATGCTGATCCCTCAGTCCTGGCCATACCGATCAGCAGAAGAAACAATAATTTATTTCTTACAGCAGACCTACCTGTCACACTCATTAAAGTGTGATCCAGGAGGGAAGACAATTCATATGATAAACTTGTCCTCTCTATATATAACTCTCTCTCTATAGCTCTCTCTCTCAATCAGTGTTCAAAAGCAGTTGAAGAAAACAAACAAACAAACAAACAAATAAAACCCAACCAAACAACCAACAAAAAAAACCAAATAGCTATCTTAGCCTTTGTCATTTATATGCTGATCTACCATAAGTTCCCAGCCTCTTTGCCTTTTTTTCTCCCACTTGAATCTCTATTGTAACTTGTCAGGACATAAAGTTCAGCAGCTGGTCAAAATTAAGTATTACTACTATTCAAGATTTTTAACTCCTATTGTAAGTAATACATGATTATTTCTAATTATAGTGGTGGCGAGGAATGTTAAATACAGACTACTGTACTAGACAAACAAGAGCTACTATACTAGACACCAGAGGAAAAGCCACACTAACAGTCCTGTCATCCAGAGTGCTGTCAAGTGATAAAGTCAGACAGAGGAATAAATAGATAAATGTTGTATGGAAGGTGGAAAGATTTGCATAAATCTCTAGCAACAGAGAGTACAGAGGTCACATTCTACAGTAGTTCATTCCCTCTAGGAAATCATGCTTCTTAAGATACCTGATTCCCATCTTTCAGTGGTACAGATTAAGTCTGCATACTTAAAGAAATGCTAGATGCAAGTTCTGTATTAATTCACTATATTTGTAGTTGCATTGTATCAACTATATTTAGTTCTTTTGTGTCTTCATTCGTTAGGGACACACTGGATTCCATTTGTCCTTGTCCTCACACACAAAAAAAATTTCATTTCTGCATCTTAAAAGTACAAAGCTGACTCCATCCAAGCAAAGATGCAAGTATTTTTTCAAGGTCGTTTTTGTTACAAAGCTGACATAAGCAAAAAGAAATGCAAATGAGCAAGTGCATACAGAAGTGACCACCAAGACTTCTGATCTTTTCTGAAATCAAAGCAAAGCAGCTTTGTTGAAGGTGAACAGTTTTCCTGACAACCCACATCAGATACCATGGCCTGACATGTACGTGTACAGCTACGGGAAAAAACATGGCTCAGGCACACCAATATTCTCAGTGCCAGCCTACACTGAGGTCCAGTGATGTTGTTCACCTGCAGTGATGACATCTGTGGTCTTTATAAACTGTGGTAAGGGAGATTGGTGGGTCAGGTACCAGGGATTCATGGGTCTGTATTCAGGAAAATTTTAGGATGTGGACTAAGTCTCTCTGGATCATGTTCCCAAAGGCAGTGTAATGGTAGCACTGAAGTTAGTTCATAATTCAGATTAGTTTATTTAGAGTTATACACTTTCCCTGCAATGGTAATGGTTAAAAAGAGTGTTAAAGCAATAATTAAAAATTTGCAATTCAAATGCAGGTATAAAGGCTGAGGGAGGTCACCTTTTATGTTTCCTGAGGTTTGCCTCAGAGCCCACGGCAACACTATGCTGAGATTTTGTCAAATGAGTTTGACTAAAGCTCACTTTCTACACAAAAGACTTAGAATAATATGAATCATCATAACCTAGAAGCTCCTTTCATAACATTATATTAAATTAAACAAAGGAGAACAATGAACTACATTAGACTTTGGGGACCACTGAATCTAGTCTTCTGCTTTTGCAGATGAGAGTTTAGATGAGCTGTTCTGTCTCAATATAAACTAGTGAAGAGACAAACTTCAAGTTCAAACAAAAAAACCCCAAAACATATAACTTTTAGATATTAAAAAAAAAATGAAATATTACTATAAAATCTAAATCTTGGTAGTAATAGTAATAATAATAATAATACAGTTGTAACTGTTATCCACATATTTCCATAAGGTATACACCACCCCTTTTCCTGGTGCTATGGTCATGCTACCACTGCCCCTGTGATTCATAGGTTGATGGCTTCAGACAGGTAGGGGTGGAGCCGGCTCAGCAAGTTGTCAGGATGCAAAGTCTTTCACTGGGAGGAGTGGTGATGTTTTGTCTTTCTTCACTCTAGGATCCACTTGGTGTCATTTTCATATGTTAGCTCACCTATACATTTTCTTTTTCTTTGTTAGACTACATTGCCATGTTACATGTGAATTTACTATGCGCAGTGCATTTTAGATATATTAGGTACTTGTTCTTTGTTACTCCTAAACACAGTTTTGTCCAGTTCTACATCTATATATCTTTAAATAACCACTGGTGAGAGACCTTATAGCACTAGAGCCATGGGGTCTCTAGTGCAAAGCCTGTACCCCATCTCTTATCATCTCATGCTTGCAATTCTCTCCACTGCATCAAACAAAAAACATTTTTCTAGGTCTCTAGTATCTGACAGACTGTAATTTCTCCACAACACATTGTTAAGTTGCAATTGTAAATAGTTCATTCTACACAGAATGCTTACTTGCTACTACTAACTATATAAAATTATAGTTTTACCACATACAGATAAGCAACAGGAAAACAAGCTAGACATCACTAGTTGATAATTTAAAAAAATTGCTGCTTTGATTAAATGAAAGCGAAGCTCTAGGCAGGTCAAGGAAAATTCATACAAAGCCTTTCCAACTCATTACAAACTCTGTGGCCTGTTACTAGCACTGACATAATGTATTACTAGGCTACAGGGCCATAGATAAGATAACTGTGAAGTGGCTTCATGGTGGGTCTCTGATTTTTTATTCATTTGGTATTTCAGATAATTGCACTATTCTCTATCACAGCTGTTAATTCTTTCTGTTTTTTCCATTGATATAATAGCTTCATTTTGGTTTTTTTTCATGACATTTTAGATATACATATGTATAGATATAAAATTAATACCTGAGTAATGCAAGAGTTTTCAAAGTGGGACCAGATGAATCCATTGCCAGTGAAACAGTTACACTGGGAAAGAATTTCACTGCGGAGGCTTTAATTTCAGAAGAATTTCTTTTATATTAACTCTCACTAGAAAAAATATTAAAATTAAAATAGAGTAATGGATCTTAGGGGGGAAATAAAATTTAATTAACACAAATTAGTGAGTCCAGTTTTGATGGTCACATGGACTTAATGTAATGAGCAGAGATCATAGGCTTAATTCAGTTTTCTCATTTGAGACTTAGAGAAAGTCTTCAAACTACGTTACATGCAAGTCAATACAATCTGCTTATGAAAAGAATATAATAATAATGTTTTCCCATCCTATCTGTTTTCCTGATCTTGAAAGTGCTTAGTGTGTATGTACATCTCAACCACAAGACCTACACAGAACATGAAAAATGTAGATAGATCTATCTGGGTTTAGGTGGCAAAGTATGATTATTTATATGAGGACAAAGAGGAGAGAGGATGAGTAGAGGAGCTTTGTCTCTGCTTCCAAGGCTTTGGCCTGGGAAAGTGAGAGTCCATTCTTTGTGGACATATCAGCAGGAAATAGGAAGAGAAGCAGATCTATGGGGTTTAGATTATGACAATTTGCTCCTCATCTGTTATTCCTAGCATGGACTGATAATCACCTCAGATTTCAGTGCTTTCTATTACCTGTAATAAAAATGCTGATATTCAAGTTATATCAGCATACTTAAGCACAAAATAACTCAAAAAATTGCTATCCTAAAACAAACAAAAAAACACACACACCAAAAAAACCCAACCAACCAAACAAAAAAAACACAACTAACCAACCAAAAAAACCCAAACAAACAAAACCTAAAAAAAACCCAAAACAACAACAACCAAAAAATCCCTAGCATATCTGTACCAGACTGCCTCGGGTCATAGTTATGTGAAGATATAGATTACATAATGAAATATGGATGTGCTCCAAAAAGTGTTTCCTAATAAACAACAAGCTCTTCAGCATCCTCATCTTTATTTCAGTTGACATTTGTCCCAATAAGTAATCAGAACCTCAGTTTTATTACCACAGGCAAGTAGGCTATGGTCTTGTGTTTTCATAGTGAGCCAATGATCATAGAAACATTTTATTGTAGAAGGCCATCAGTGGTTACGCATGATTTATTCTTCACTAATCCATGCTGACCATTTTCCAGTTATCTTCCTGTCCTCCATGTGCCTAGAAATGTCCTCCAGGAGGGCTCACTCCATGTTTTTTCCTGTGGACTGCAGCAAGACAGACAAATATACACTTCCTGAAGTTGATCTGTTGGCTTGTTCTGAATATGAGTGCAACATTTGCCTTCCTCTGGTCATTGTGTAGTGGCAGCACTGAAGTTAGTCACCTTCTCCCATATCTGTGATCTTTCAGAGATGATTGAGATTAGCCTTGCAAGGATATTATCATCTGTCTCAGCACCCTTGGATGCAGCCTGGGTGCATATTGAGTCTAAGGAACCTGTGTGGGTCAAGTCCATGCAAGCTTTTCCTGAGTCAGTCTTCATCTGCTGCTGATCACACTCTTTCAAACCCCTTCACAGTAGGCCTTGGAGAAGCTGAGGCATAAAAAACACTGAGTACTTCAGCTTTAAAAAGTTGTTTAAGAGTCTACTGCAAGTTTGTTGTGTGCTCCACTACACATTCCTGTTAGTTGAGAGAACACTTAGGAAATCAATAGACATCATCTTTTCAAGACAATCAGCTTTGATTGTCTTGAATTATGTTAGCTCATGCATACAAATTGTATAGACTTTTCACTGCCTGAGGACTAAGCCTGTCAGGAAAATAGATAATGAGTTTGAAAGCAGTATTGCTAGGTGCAGATACATCAGCCAGTATCATCCATTTTCTTAGACACACATTTTGTAGCAAAAGAATTCAAAATCATAGAATCACAGAATGGAGATGATCTACTCTAGCCACCCTGCTTAAAATAGGGTCACTTACAGCAGGTCAATCAGGGCTATGTCCAGTCGTGTTTTGAATATGTCCAACAATGGAGACTCCACAACCTCTGTGGAAAGTCTGTTCTACTGTTTGCTCATCCTTAAAACAACAACAAAAAAAAATTCTTATGTATAACTAACAAAAAATCAGGTTGCACTATCTTTAGTCTTATTTGATGGGATTCTTGTTAGCTAATTTTACTCTGTGAGAGTTGAACATCAGTGTAAGATTCATTTGACCTACCATGGAATAAAATAAATCTTTCAAATATCCTTCTTTTGACACTGCTTATGGAGTGGCATAGACAGTTGAGTTTAAAAATTTAGTTCAGATGACATGAATCATACCAATGAACATTTTTCTCTGTAGCACCACACAAAGTCAAAAATGAAAAAGAATGAAGTCCCAAACAATAAAATACTACTTTTTCTCTAGGCTTCTTAGTTGAAAGGAATGATTTCCAGTAGGTAGGATTCAAAATATGCAGATATTCTGCTTTTCTCTTTGCTGTTTTTATGCTTTATTTATCCTCTCTACCCATGGAAACCATCTTTATGGGATCCCTTTTGCTACAGAAATACATCTTATTCCACTCCATTTGTTAGCCGTAAACTCTGCAATGAGTTCCAGATGGTCAGTCAACACACTGGTAATTCCAGCCTAGCTACAGGACATGATTGTGTCATGTCTTGAAAACAGAAAACAGGCAGGAAACACATTATTAAGGGAATGATATGGAGGTAAGGGGAGTAAGAGAGACATTTGGCATGTGATTAACTAGATGGGAATTCAGGGAACACAGAGAACAATCCCCACTATCAATACAATCTTGGGGAAGAGGCAATAGAGATCAGCCCTGCAGAAAAGGACTTGAGGGTGCTGATAGACCAGAAGCNAAACAGTGGATTTAGATTAGAAATAAGCAGGAAGTTTTTGACCACGAGAGTCGTGGAGCACTGGAACAGGTTGCCCAGGGAGGTAGTTGAGGCCCCATCCCTGGAGTCATTCAAGGTGAGGCTTCACAGACTTCTGAGTAAACTACTCTAGTTGAGGATGTCCCTGCTGAGGGATGTCCCCCCTGAGGGGGGTTGGACTAGGTGACCTCTAGAGGTCCCTTCCAACCTAGACATTTCTATTTTTCTAACCTGGGGATAATGTAGAATGAGCATGTACGGACGGATATAAGGCATAATCTATGAGAAGTAAGTTTTAGTAGCTTCACATACTGATCCACACAGTACCTCACAGAATCAGGAACTGAAATGCAATGGGCCAGGCTTTAGTCTGTCAGCAAATGCCCTAATAGTCAGTTTCTGCTCTCAGTTACAGTTCTATAAAAGTAGAATAACTCCCCCATTTGTTATTTTATTCCTAGTTATCACAAGATGACCCATCTGTTTATATTTTCACATGCAATTCATGGTTATGGCATGTTGAAATTCACATCAGATCACAATACTTTGCTTATACTTAGCAGCATCTAAGAAACGAGATCTTCACAATGTCATATTCCTGCTTGACAAATAGAAGACTACCATCTGATTAACATTTTAAGTGTCAGAGTTGCCTGGATGACACATTTAGCAAGATGCAGAATAACTTCAGCCATATGCTTTGAAACACTATAAGAGAGATAGGCGAATTAAGCATAAGTAGAAGCCTAATCCACGGCTGTAGAAAAGACAAATACATTTAGGGTCTGAAATCAGTTTCAGACTTTCTCCAATCCTTACACTCCCAGCAGACTACAATTTCCCTCTAAACTTGCAAATAGTTTGCCTAAACATGGTCTATTAGTCATTTGTCTCATTTACCCGTGAAATTGGCTACCAATTTTCCTATGATTTTCTGAAAGAGATGATTGTGACATAATCAAGAAAGGTTGGATCTGAAATATTTTGTGAGAAATAATTAGCTGAGTTAAATCTGAACCAGTCACAAAGATAACTAGGGCTGAGTTAGCTAAGAATGCGTTAACATCCTTGGCCATAAGGACATAGCAAGTGTGTGTATAAATATTAAGTTCAGCACATTCTGAAGACCTTTGCTAGACTGAAACCACAATAAATTTCCACTTTTTCTATTCTTGACTTGCCAGACTCTGCATGCAACTGTCAAATCTAGAACCAGTGGGAATATTCAAAAGACGGTTGCAAGGAATATATCTCTGCTTTGAGATATATTGAGAAAAGTGCTCCGTACATTTATGATGTTGGATAAATTAGACAGTTTTGCCACCTGAACTATGCTTCCCACTTTATTTCTTTTAATTTTGAAAGTATATTAGATTTGAATCTCCAGCTTATTTTGAACTCGGAGACATTGCATCCAAGCTGCCTAGTGGAGCTAGAGTTGTTTAGCTTGATGGCCAGCATAATACCATTCCACTCAACCTCTATTCTGCCTGCTAGAGAAAGACACAGTGCTGCAGCCATTCGTCCCAGTGGTTGCATGCAGCTAAGCAAAAAAATGAACTCAGGGACTTAGCAATCCAGTCATGTCTGATCAGGTTTACTCAGGTCTTTGGAAAATAAATACATAAATCTCATCATATACTCATGTAATTCCTAGGAAAATGTTCCAGTGTTTCTGTGTAAGTCCAATAGTATATATGACAATGTTAATTCTGCAGATGTGTAATACAATGTGCTTTTTCCGGCAGTTGAGCTATAATATCCATTACACCGTTCTTCAGTTTTACAACGTTGCATTTATTTTTCTTTTTGTTGTCATGTATTTAAGTGTTCTCAATTGTAATAAACACGTTGCATCATATAACCAAAATTTCACATTATTATTTAATAAACAGCCAAAAAAGAAATGTCAGGAGGATGATTATACTTACACATTTCACTGTACCAGTGAGAAACACACTGCAATCCCATAAAAAAACAGAACTGCTACAATAAGGAGTTGACAATATAAGGTGGCAGACTAAAAGAAGCCTGTATTGCTTTTCTGAGGATAGTGCAAACATTATTTCTAAAAACACAGTGGAAATATCTAGTTTTAAAAAAAAAAAATTAGTTTGATGCATCACATATCTGAGAGGGGAAGTTAAATCTGTAAATAAAGTTCACTTTTAGGAAATCGCTGTTGTCATTCAAACTGATACAATTCTGCTTTTGGAAGAAGTGAAGTGAGCCCTTTCCTTTAGGGAAAAAAAAGAGATAAAGGAATAGACTAGTAAGAAACAGGTTAAAAGGGAATACAGAAAAAGAAGTGACTGCATACTCTAGAACTGGAAGGCAGAAAGCATGAAAATAAGAAATGGGAAAGTAAGGACATTATTTATTCACCTGTAGAAGAAGAGCTCAGGAGGAAGAAGAGAGACACAACAGGATATTTCCTCAAACATTCATTTTGACACCTTTGAAAAGTTAAAAGACATCAGACTGTTCAGATAAATGTAAGTAAAAAGAATCAATAAAATTTTTCAAGTATGAAAGAAACATGTAAGATTTGTTCACTTTTTTTGTTGACTCTTTAGTTTTGCACATATACAGATCTACTTAAAGTGGTGGTTTACGTAGGTGATAGCTGTTTGAAACTGGGGCTCTTCTGTAACGTGCAAACATTGCTGAGCACAACAGCTTCCATTCTCTGCCTGGGACTCTCCAATCTTACAAAAAAAACCCTCTTTACTTATGCTTAGGAAAAAATAAATAGTTATATAATTCAGGGAAAAGTGATTTTAAGAATATTTTATGTCAGCATGTCTATTGCATAAATAAATTTCAAACACATTGACAGTTAGCAAATTCAAACAATTTATCTGAAGATTTAGGTACCTATATTTAGGTATCTGCACAAGCCAGAAATTTAACCTTCAATGGTAGCCAGTGCAGATCTAGCCAGTACAGATACGGACTCTGAGACCTCTGTCTCCTCGAAGTGTAACTAGCTACATTTGGTCAGGTAAATAGCTCTCTGTACTCCATTGGCTGACTTGATTAAACCCCCCTTAATTATAATGGGAGCTTAGATGCCTGGCTCAGAGGTTGAAGGTGTTAATAGCAGTCTTTGCATTATAATTAGAGAGAGCACCCCTACAATGTGGCAGAACCAGAATATTCTAAGTTGTTTTAATGGCTGTTCTAAAATAGCTCCCAGCTGGACTGGCATTCTGTCACATATCTGTAGATGTCTGAACCTTTATCTGAAGCCTACCCTTAAATCCAGAAGTGAATGAGAACATTGTTCAATTCATCATCCTGGGAAAAGGAGAAGAGGAAAGGGAAAATGAACTGTGAAGAAGACCTACCTTTCTAGATCCAAGGCTATTATCAGACTTAATAAGGCAAAAATAATCCTTCTGTATGGATTTCAGGGTTTTTTTTTAATTCTTTAGTTTTATCTATTTTTCTATGTCTCCTAACCATGACATGAGATGAAGCTGTCAATATCACAAGATGTTGGTAACTGGCATAATTTTGCATATTAGCCACAGGTTTAACTGACAGCATAGCTTATTAGAGCTCAGCAAAAACATACTTGTAAACCTGACACAAAAAAAGCACACACAAAGCCAGTTCAACTGGAGAACACTTCAGAAAAACTACTAAAGCAACTCTGAACAGTTCATTTTTGCCATGTTGTTGAGTATCTTAGCTATAATGCAAAGACTGCTGTGAATTTCTTTCAAGTTACTCTGAGTTAACTGGAAAACTTTTAAAGCAATCTCTGCTTTAAGGCAACTTTCAATAAATTGCTGTAATTATTTTTCTAGCTGAAACAATTAGTAAGTAATTGAAAATTATTTTTTTGATGCCTTTCCTCATTTCAGTTATAAATTAATGACTGCAGTTTGTTCTGGCAGCTCATGATATTTTTTTTTCTCTTTCCTCCCTAAAAGGGTTAGTACTTCAGCAGGCACTGCATGTTGATCAGGTGTGAGCAATAGAGAATATTAATTTGTTGAAGAGTAGTTTATGTGAGTATGGCAGACTAAGGATTTATGACCAGTGTGAAAACACAAGACATTAACTGTCAGTCTTTTCCCTGGCCCATCACAAGCTGGTTGTTATTTGAGTCAGACTCAGCTTCATGAAAAGACACATTGGTTGTCAGACTTTTGTCAGTGAGAGATACCTAATCAGATATCTGAGCAAAATCAGTCAGATAATGGGATAGCCATGGTATTGAATACAGTACATCACAACTGTGACTTAATTGCAATCATGTCAAGCCAAATACTAAAAGAGGAATTCTTAATTAAGAAAAAGGTCCTCCTGGCATATTGAGTCTAACTTTGTCACATTGTTTTCACTACCCAGAATACATTTTTCTTTCTTATTCAAACAGATACCTTAAGAAGTTTCAGAAGATTATTTCTAGCATATTTTGAGACAGAGAGGGAGGGAGGGAGGGAGTAAATGAGCAAGCTGAAGCAGAAACTCATCTGGAAAGGAATATTTCATTGACAGTAAAAAAATAAAAAGTATGATACTTATATACTCTGAATAAGCTTCTTAGACTCAGCCTTGAATAACTCTGGAGTGAAGCAGCAAATTATTTATTTAGGGTTTTTGTTTCTAATAAGAGGACAGTGATACCAAGGTTTAAAAGTCAGTATGATGGCAGAAGTACCTCTGCTTAGAAATAAATCAGCCTATTGGACTCTATGGTTTGCTACGAGAGTCAAGAAATTACTCTCTAAATGTAGTTTCTGTCCTGGGCCCATGCAGCAAATCAGAAACAAAATGAATCACAGGAATATTTGGACCTGCTGACTGATAGTTCTGGAGCTAAAGATACTGTGTTTTGAAATGCAGAGGAAATACTAGAAAAACTCCCCATAAAGTGTAACTACACTGCAAGCATAAATGTTATCATGAAAACTCAATTCAGATGATGTTTTGCTCTTTATTACTTTGTACATCTGACTTCTGTTTTACTTCCAATAATGGAAGAAGTCATATAATTCAGGAAACTGTTTTTACACAATTTTAAAACAAGACAAAATCAGAAAATCCTAGGAGCCAAAGGAAAAAGTTCTCCCAGCTCATCAGATACACCTTTCAAACTATCCAAATAATCACTTTGAAGACATCAACATCCAAACCCAAATGGATAAGGTGTCTGAGCTTCATGTTACTGAGATATTGGCACACTTGCTTTACTTTAGCTTCAGAAAGACAAACCTTTTAGCATTGTCATTTCAATCTTTTTACTAGGTCTTTTTGTCACAAAAAATCTATGTAGTAATAAAAGAGTTTACTCTTGTTGCCATATACTTTAAAATTTATTTTCCCGCAGCTTTTCCAGACTAGAAAAGGTGAATATTATCAACCAAAATAAGGTAAGGTAACCCATTCTGAATAAAATTAAGTAAACAAATCAGTAATGTTTAATTATTAAAGAAAAGCTGATTTTGTAGCTAATGTACCTGGACATCTGTCTACCAATGTCTTTTCCACAACATTCAGTTTGCCATTTTCAAAACAATCCACATAAGTTATTCCATAGTAACCTTGAGGTCTGGTCAGCTGGCATTTCCTTCCCAGTAAACCCCTGGCCAGGCAGTTGCTCAAGTGTGCAACCGATGTCTCCTGTGTGTTAGATACGTAGGAGGCAGCTCTGTTGCTGGTAGCCAACTCAAAAGATTCCTGAAGCATGAATCATCAGTTCCTCTTTCCAAGTTTTAGGGAATCAGGTTGATTTTCCATATGTACAAAACAGTACTTTATTATCCATGCTTCAGTCATTTCCAAAGGTTGCTTGTTTGGTAGGGAGTCTCAGGAGGAACTCAGAAGTAGCTCAAGAGCAAATACAGTAAACTGGGCTGTAACTCTGTTACTTCCAGCAAAACATGATTTCCCTGCTGTTAACAGGATACCCTGGAGAAAACAAGGCATAGTGGGGCACCAGAGAGAAACTAGTTCAGAAGGCATTGTCTGCTTGTGCCTCCAGTAACTTCTGTCAGCCCCTACTTCTGACCCATAGAAGAGTCTTGATTAATCACAGGGGTACCATGTTGTAGAGACATATAGTGGTAATTGACAGAGCTTGGTGCAAGGGCTGTCTTCTGAAGGGAAGGCTATTCTTGTCAGCTCCATTTTGTCTGGTGCCTGTTCTGGTGCCCTGAAACTTTTATTATGTGTCTGAGAATGAGCACAGTGCCATGCAACAGATGGTCATAAGTATAGGCATTCTGGAAACCTAGTATGTACAGATCTATAGCCAGATTTCTCCTCCAAATAGGAAAATTGTGTGGAGTTTATGCATTCTTTGTTAGCTAAAGTTGTCTCTACTTTAAATATTGCCAAATACATTCCAGCACAGTCAGAGTGACTTTTGGGCTCTAGTATAGAAAGATAAAATATTCCTGAGGATGAGGAAAGAGACTACAAGGGATGTCTCTATGCAACAAAATCAATCTCTATAAAACATGTGGAGCTAAGTGGAAAATGAATTTGTGTAGGGTTTCAAACTTCCTCTAGAGAATTATGCATAGAGTGGATGAAGAGGGAATTTCAGTCACATGTGGAAAACTCAGTTATCTCAAGATTTCATCCCTGTTATAATTATACATTCCACTAGGCTTCTCCTTGCTATACAATATGTCAAGAGGCTTGCTCCTCTCAGAAGTAGTAGGACATTAAATGTGTTTTGGTTTTGTGGCTCAGAAACTGGAATCTAATTCATGCAATGCATGAAAAAGGAAAAAAAACCACAAAAACAACAACAAAAAAATCCCCAACCAACCAAACAAAAATAAACAAAAAAACCCCACGTTGTTTCCCAGTGACAACCCAATAGAATGTACAATTTTTTTTAATACAGCCATTGCTTGAAAGTTCATGTGTCTTCTCCACTGCTGACATTTCATTTAGAAAGAAATATTTTCTAAGAAACTAATGTAAACTCTTACCTTCTTTCCCTGATCTTACTTTCAGTTTTTCTTCAGAAGTTTATATCACAAAAAGCGATTTTCCTGTTCACTGCTTACTGCCATCAGCCTTGGCTGTTTTATTGCTTTTTATATATCTCCTTATTTCTGTACCAGTATAACATAGCTGCTTCAGCAGCAATCGCAGGTTCTACATGCCTTACAGGTTTTGTTTTCAGTTAGAATGCCCTTTTTGTTCTGCTTGCTGTCTACACTTCACACCACAAATTGTCTCTTTCTTAGATGGATCTCTGTGATTTGATTTCCTCTGCTTTACCACTCTTCATTGTAGCTGATCTAATCTAATGTCAGGTTTCTCTTTGTGGCAAATTGATTCTTCCATGCTGCTTTGTGGCTTTCAAGGGACTTTGAAGAAGCAAGTAGGTGCAAAAATGGCAATAGAGGATGTCAGGACTTCCAAACATTTGGATCCCAAGTTGCTGGTTCATACCATTTTAAGACGGAAGATATAGAGTTTCTTGTCCTTATGGGAGGATCAAAACTCTATGCCCAGGTTTTAATATTTGTTATTGAAAATTATGTTCAACACTGACAGTTTGTTTATGTAATTAAGGGCAAAGTAAAGACACTTTCCTGTCTTCCTCAATCGGCATTTCCTGCTCCCTGTCCTATTTAGTGTATGAAACTTCTAAACACTCTGCTCCTAGTAAAAACAACAACATCAACAGGTGCTTTTAAAGGTACTTCTAGGAAGTGTGAAAAATCCTAAACTGACTATCATTCGGTGAGTCTAATATCAGACAATTTCATCAAGAATTCATCTGTCTGAGTTAAAGAAAAGTCTTTCTACTATTTTTGCATTAAAAGAGGCACATCCAGGAGCCTTGAAAGTTAAGTTGTCTTCAAACGAATGTGGGAGGACAATGAAGATAAAGGCCACTTTGCTCATGTACACCCATGCCAATACTGCAAGTTTTCCTAGTCGCAACAATAAGTCTCATCCATACAGCTTGCCAGCACACCATTCAGACAGCCAGTCTGAAACCAAAATATCATCACAGTCCTTTAAGGGTCATTGTGTAAGATTTACACTCAAGTTACAGCTTGAGCTTGCTTTTCAATGTTAAATTGGTGGGTTGATGATCTAAGGTGGGACAGTCATAGGGCAATTTTGTATAGGCAGAGTCTCCTTCAGTTCCAGAATCAGAAGAAGTAACACCAGTGTAACTGGCATAGTCATAGCACTGTATGAAGGAGATGCAAATAGCAAGGGGAAGAGAGGAGGAACTTTCTGTGTCTAGTTTGCCGGCATAGATAAAATCTGATTGTCCTGTAAATTATATAAGCCAAGTGAGAGACAAACATACTGAAGACCTCTGACTTCTTTCAGGAATACACCATATTACTTTGTTTTTCAAAAATATGTTAAACAGTCTTTACAAATTGAACACTTACTACTAGATAAAGGCTGGAGTTTCTGAACTTGTGTTTTATGGTGGTGTGAGTTGATGTCTGCATAGTGCCACACAATACCTTTTAGCAGTTATCCCTATGCATGCAAACTTAGACAAGAGAAATGGTAGAGCCATGGCACCATAATGATTTCTTACAGGTTTTGCTTCCCAGTCTGAGAGGAAGGCTGCATTAATGCCATTGTCCTAATTTCAGCAGTGAGCTGCTTCATTATCAAAACAATACACTTAACGTTGCCTTAAGTTTCTGCTCACATAGATATTTTTATCTATCAGCAAGAGAGAAAGAAGAAAAAGAAGGTTCTCAGTAAATCTTGTCCCTTATTATTACACATATGGAGCAGGAACTCCCCACAACTAGAAGGTGAGTTCTTGTTTCCTTTTCTAGTGAACTAGACCTATCAATTTAAAAAAGAAACAAAAAATCCAAATAAACCACCACAAATAAAATAAAATTTAACTTTGTAAGTTGCACATTATTGTACATTGTAAATTATTTGATTCCCAGTGTGCTAGCAACATCTTTGAATGGGGATGCTCACTATTTGAATGTTTTAAAGAACTTTTATTTACAATAGAGGTAAAACTCCAAACTTTAAGAAGCTTTACAAAATTAGATGTGATCTTGGCTGGTTTTCTGTTTAGTGGGATGAGAGAAGGCATGAAGAACAGATGTTTTTATAGACAACTCCTGAATTAATGCCTCCTACAAAGTAATCTGAAAATGCAGAAGACTGAGCTGGAAATCCATATAGATTCTTTCCTTTGTTCGTCTCTCTATCTATGAGTTGTATTATTTGTAGGTGAATCTATGGAAAATAGGAACTGGAGGAAGCTAGTAAGTCTGCTTGCTTTTGGAGGAATATAACATTCCTGGCACATGAAAACCAAAACTGAAGTCCCACTATGCATAAGAAAAAAGAATTGTAATGGAACAAGACTGATACAAAAGAACTGGCAGAATTCTACCTACAGAGTCCCTCCACAAAATCTGAAAGCTGTTAAAATTATTGAAGCTATTCAGAACATGAATATAGGGCAAAGAACTTTAGAATTTAGAACAGACAGTGTACAAAAAGTGAAATGTCAAGTTGCTAAGTACAAATAAACCCACAAAACTACTTTTCCCTCAACAGTTGAATTAGAAGTCTGTTGGCTTTATCACCTAAGGAAATGAAGCTTCATATCATTAGAAATACATCACTGGAACCTCTACTTAACACGTCCCAGTGATGGCAAAAAGCAAATGAGATATCAGACTGCATAAAAAGTGGGCTGAGGAAGAATGCTGCAAAAGTAATGCAGTAATGTTGCTA
>VWZY01007456.1:26122-114660 GCA_013399075.1 Chloroceryle aenea | reverse complement strand
TTTTTTTTTTTTTTTAGAAAAATTGTACAGAATTATAGAGGGCTCAAGAAAAGGGCATAACTGTTAGGAACATAGGAAAACATTGAAGGCAGACTGGGAAGAGTGGAATTTTTTCTTTTATAAAGGAGGTGAATAAAAGATGAGAAATAACTGTGGAGCAAGTACATTGATAGAGGTGCAACTGAAGTCGAGGATTCTGCAAGACTGGATGATATTTGCATGTTTAGAACGCCAGCAAGAATGTCAGAAAGAGATAAAGCCTAAGTTTTCAGGGCTAAACCCCATCTCTAACTTCTAGGAACAAGGAGAATTTTTCATTTAGAGTGCATCTTCACTGCTATTAGTAAGATTCCCACAGTATGGCCAATGGAATTTCTCACATAAGTCTATTTTACAGTGTTGTTCCGTTTGCATTTTGGTTCTGTTCACAGTAACATGACAGCATTGCAGATGGTGTAAAAGCCTACCTCCAAAAAACAATTCAGTCATCACTTCCATTTTCAAAATCCAGAGATGAGTCATTCCCCTCCCACAGGTAAATGTCTTTGCATGAACATCAAGCTCTATAAACTTCTATGTATATCCTCACAGTGAAAAAAATTGCAGCAGAGTCCTTCTCTGTATTGATAAAACTCAGGTTTCATCCCAGCCTTAACCACACACCAATTTAGTTCAATGTACCCAAATACATACAACAGAGGGGTTATAAGAGGAGAAGGTTGGTAAGTGAAGGGATGAGAAAAGAGTTACTTGGACACAGATAGCAGCTGTACAGTGGTTAGCCATAATTCTTAAAGACCAGAAAATCACCAGGTGATTCAGGCTGGGAGGAACCTCAGGGGCGTCTGATCCAACCTCCTGCTCACAGCAGTGTCAACTCTGAGGTCAAACCAGGTAACTCAGGCCTTCATGCAGCTGTGCCTAAAAAAACTCTAATGAGGAAGACAGTACAACCTCTGAGGGCAGCCTGTGCCACTGCCTGACTGTCCTCAAAGGGAAGAAATGTCTCCTTAGATCCAGTTGGGCCCTATCCTGTTTCACTTTATGATTACTGTCTGTCAGCCTCCCACTCTCGCCACTGTGAAGAGCCTGGCTCCAGTTCCTCAATAACCTCTCCGTGTACACAGGAAGCTGTTAGGTCCCCCAGAAGCCACCTCTACTTCAGACTGAATAAATACAAGTACCCCAGATTTATAATGGGCAAGTGCTCCAGCCCATATCAGTGGCCTCCCCTAAACTCCATTTTTTCAGTCTGTCTTGTATCAGGGACCCAACACTGGATTCCGTAACCCCAGTGTCATCTAACAAGTACTGACTAGAGAGGGACAGTGTGGAATAATGACTGGAGATGACTTAGAAATTAAAGTCATATTAGAGGTAGACCATTGTTCACACATTAAGGAAAGGTATAACATCTAAGAAGCCTGCAGGGTGGAGTGCAACAGGTATGCAAGTAATCCACCACATGGTGGTTCCCTGAGCAGCATCACCTGTGAATGACATGGAAGGTCCAGTGGAGTGAAGACTCCAAGGCCAAGCTCTATGAATCACTGCAGAGCTGGGAACTTTGTCGTACTATGGAACTGACAAGCTGCCTGTTTGCTACCCTGGGCCAACAGTCTGTCATTTTCTGACAAAGTGCTGTCTTTTGCACAAACTTTGCTCATTATAATGTCGTTACAATACCAAAACACACCTCCATCCCAAAGGCTAGCAAAACCAGTGCCTACTACTAGAAGCTTTTAGACAACAGCAATGCCAAAGACCAGCACCAGTGATTCAGACCTGCTCACAGATTTGCCTTGGGCTATTTGAAAACAACCATTGAGTTGGTGGACAGCCACCCTAGAAAGGTGCTGCATTTCTGCAACGCTATTCCTCAGGCTCCAAATATGAGCCATTGTGTAAAAATTGCACTTTACTGACATCCTGAGAGATTGAGTTCATCAGATTAAGTAAGGAAGGGAGCTGTGGGGAAGTGCTGTACACTGTTTGGATAAATAACAATATTTTGTCTTAACATGATTTTACAGGAACTGGCTTTTTGATTGAGAAGACCTCTGACACAGCTGAAATGCAATGATGACCCTGAAAATATGTCTGAGTTGTTAACTGACCTCCTATGTCTTACCAGTCCACAAGAAGCTCTGACAGAAAGAGCAAACTCATCACCTTAGAGAAAAAGCTTTGAATGTCCTTCTTTCCTGAAGACATCAAAGTTCATTGAAATTCTTCACAGACTCTCCACAGCATCTGGGGATAACACAGAGAGGTGTCCCCAGTTTTCCTTCTGAGGAAATGGCAGCATAGCACTACGGACTTTTGTGAGCTGTTTTTCACTAGAACAGCCTGTAAAGATTCTTTATATCTAATAAGACTGGCTGTACATAAAAACTGGGAAAAGGTATTATATAGGAAAATTTTCACAGTTGATTCCATGACAGCATTGTTCCAGCTGGTCAGATTCTAAGACAACAGTTTGGTATGCCAATGTTTAGTGCTACTAATACAGAAATAATCTAAACCAATGTATATATGCTAGTATCTACTGTACTAGTTTCATACAAACTCATTTTATCCATTGTGGATAGGACTCTAGCATTTTTTCAGCTGGAAGGTTGATCAGCTTTAAAGAAGTAGCAGTTTTCTGAGAGATGAAAGAATGGTAGGATATGAATTTCACTCCAACTATATAGGAAGACACTGTGAAGTTTAATGTAAGAAGAAATTATAGAGAACATTATCATTAAAAGGGTAGACTTACCAGGGAAATATGTCTGTGTTGTAAAAATGTACAGAATTGCTTAACAACCTGTGAGGAAGGAAAGTGGCCACTATTGTGTACTAAGGCTTTTAAAATTAATTATTTTAAGATAATTTTGTATTTCTGAAAGATAACAGTTATTTTCAGGGCTCCATCATAAAGACTCTATGAATATTCTACATGTGAAGATAAGGCTTCTTTCAAAGTGGTGCACACGCTCACAGACAGTATTTGTAAGACGAACCAATTTCTTGAGATCTCTGCATAAAACAATAATCTCATATGAAATGGAATCTCTCCAATAGGATAATCAGCTGCTGCCTGGTTGGTGACAGGGCTCTGCAAGGGTTATTGCATCAGCATCTTCAGATGGGTCAGGTGAGACACCCAAATGGTAGTCACAAGGACTTTTTATACCCAGCTGGGATACAGTCATACATCAACACATCCACACAAGCAGGGTACATTGCTACTGATTTTCTTCAACTGTCTATAAGCTTTTCTTATCTTAAGAATATACGAAGGACCTTCCCTTGCGACCATTCCTGCATATGCAGAAACAGTTTTTGCTTCCTGTACAGGTGTCCTATTTATGTACAGTTTGGTCAATTCCGCTGTGGGAATGTCCTATAGGAGTCTATGGGAAGACCAGTCACCAGCCAGTATGTTGCTCACCAAGGCAAAGTCTATCAGTTTGTCTATGTGCAGCAGCAGCTGCCCAGGTGGAATGTGCAGGACTGTTCAAAATCCCACACCAGGAGACCAGCTGTTGAAGTTGGTCAAATGCTTCATAGTGCAGTCAGTAGGAGTACAGCTGAGCACTTTGTCACACATCAGTCCATTGAACCAAATCAGTCTCATGTCTTACCCATGCAAGGACTGGCTGGGGAGTTCCCGGACCCACCCAGGGAGTGAGTGACTAAGTGCACTGGGAGCACACACAGGCACATCCCTGCTATCACCATTATAACTATATGGCAAACTTCAATTTCATTTTTATATGAAACTTACAAGTTAAATCATGTAGCTCTTGCTACAGTAGATATATTTGGCAACCAGAGCTTCAAAGGAAGAACTGAGATCAATATCTGAGTCTTTTGTCAGACACAATCTACTAAATTACTGTAGTTCCAGCACAAATTTCACATGTCAGTATAATACAATGGTGTTCTATCCCCCTTAGGATGCTTTGATGTCTCAGGTTCTCTTCACGTTTATTTTTATGTGTCACCCACCATGAGTCCACTGCTATTGGTCAGAGAATATGTATTTGCATATGCTGATGCAAAGGAAAATCAAGTAAATAATTCACAGTTTTTATGACAATGTAAAAAGCCATTTATTTTCCTGCATAGTAAAACACCACTTCTTCCCCCTCCACTTTTATTTGCATTGTTTCTTTTGTCCTATAGCTCACGCATAATTTCACACCTGCATACTTTTTGAAGAACTAGGATTTTGCTTATCAATTTAAACAATAAAGGCAGACCATGCAAAGAAACAGACAGACATTTCACAGGCTGAACTGAAGTGGCCTGGGCTGTTTATGTCACCAGATATTTCATTTTTGCAGCCAGCTGAGAAGCTTCATACTCTTAATTATAATGCTAAAAGATAAACAGTGCAAAAATCAAGTATATGTAGCCTCACATGAGATAAGAGTACAAATGATTTAATTCACTAGAGAAGCACAAACTGTGAGTGTTTCCTGTAATTAATACCAGGCAGTTTGAAGCAAAGGGCTTTGTCTAGAATTCCATGTGTTTTCTCTGGTCAAGTCTGTGTACTTTACACAGTTGGTGTCCAGTCAGGCACAGCACAGATTACATGCAAACTTTCCTACCTTGTTTCCTACCAAGACACCTGGTAGAACTTCTTTGATATGTCAGTCAACATCCAGACATGGAAGACAAGCTTTCTCCATGTCTCGTGGCACTGGCAAGTACAATTTGGTGCACACCCAGTGATGCTGGTAGAAAATACATGGTTGTCAGACAGGAGCTCAAAAGGAGACGAATCACGCACTCACAGAGAATGAACAAAGCAGCCCTGCAGTCTCTCCAAAGATTTAATATTACATAGATATAAAGAGTCAGACATGCTGTTACCTTTCCTTTATCAGAAATCAGAATTGTGCTGCTAGAAACAGGCTTCACCCCAGGCTGAATATGGGGTTCGTCTGTCCATCTCACCTCTGGTAAATGATATTGTCACCAGTACTAGGGGAGGAGGGGTCTGAAGCAGGCAAATAATACGAGGAGCAGGGAAGAAAAGACACTCTGAAAAACAGCTGTACTCTCAGGTATCAGCCAACCTGACATTTCCCTAACAGCTTGCTGATATTATGCATTGTGTGCAAGACCATGCTCTCTGTGCTTCCAATTGAGCATGTCTGATGCTGTGCTGTTTCTTCAAGGACTTTTGTCATCTAAAAGAACTGAGTTTACTTCCCCAGATTCAGGGCTATTGCCAAAAGGTGTCAAACATCTGAGCAGCTTTGGACAAAAAAGTTCAGCCTTTGAGATACTCTCCTGTCTATCAATCTTGTAAAGCTGTCTAGACTGTCCCAGGAGAGGGGGTGGAAGTGTAAATCAGATATATGTGTAAATCTAGAGGTGTAAATCAGATTCTACAAGCATGCCTATGCAATGTGGTACAGGCAAAAAATTACACAACATTACTAAGACAAAACCCCAAAGACCTTCTTGAAGCTCTGGTAAGAAATTATTTTTTCCTTCTTTGGAATTCAATAATGTCTAAAACCTTCTAGGAGCTCTGTTCAACAGTTCCACAGCTTTGATACAGTGCAGCTAATACCATGCTGAAATAGGATAGTGACATACAATAGCAGCACAGCACACCACATGAGGATAGGTCACGCCATTGCAAAATAATTTATGCGAGGAGAAGAACTGGCTTGTACTGTGGAGGTAATTATGTTCATTATCTGTGAGCCCATGGTGACAGCAAATGTTCACTGCAGTAGCTATATCTCACCAACACAGTAGTCACCCATGCTGCTAATGTAGTCATGGTCATTTTCCAAATTACAACAAAGTAATATGTGAAGAAAGTTATTAAACCTGCTAATGTTGCAGTGCCTCAAGCATGGGTTTAATATTCTATTATTTATTGTCTTAGTTTTTTTAATAACAAGCCTAAAACATCGTTTCCCTACCAGCGCTTCAGGTTGTGGCCGGGTTTATGCTGGTCCTGTGGGAAAGGACAGTTAAACATTCCAGTTTAACACCTGATTAAGTCTGAGTCCAGTTCCATGTGTTGAGACCACAGACTAGCTACATTTTATTTAGTTTTTTTTCAAAGATCCATTGTCATCTTGCAGGTAAGCTAATGAATAAATTATCCAGATGGACTACAGGTTTTGGATTAGTGTGTTTATGGGGTGCTTTCTAGAAAAATGAAACTGAACTTTCAAGGCTCCATAGTAGTGGCTTCAAAACAATCCTTATTTTTCTTTTGTAATGCATTTCAACTAAGAAGACAAATGTTGTTTTGATGGAAAATTATTAGATAAGTTATGAAGATCAGACTAAGTGATATGGATTCTCCTGGGGCAAGAATCAATGAGGATGTCGAAGCATATGCTGTCTTTGGGCTCTGTTCACATTTCCTGCTGCTGAAGTCACCCACCCAGCCAGGGCTGCTTCACTGCCTCCTGGCAAAGAGCAGGCAGTAAACAGACCCAGATATGGTTCTATATCAGATAACTTCCCTGCCAGTCTATTGGCAAAGTCAGAAGGAAAAATCAGCCTGTTCCCAAGGAACCAAAACCTCTGACACCTCTTGCTATACATTAGCTACTGAATCTGTATTCTGGACCTTATTTTCCTTAAGATATTTTGCCATTATGCAAGTCAGATCTTTGGACAAGATTTCATGAAGTGGTGCATGAAACTTTCCAGATCACTCACAAAGCCTTAAGCTGCTCTTTGGCACCTCCTAAAGTGCAATACCATTATGAAAGCAGCCAGTTCTGATGGGAATTCTGTTGTCCTTGTTTTCTCTTCACATACTGATGTGGTTTGCTCCTCATTCCTCTAGTATCTGCTCATGGATATGTATGGCTTATGGTATAGTACAATTAAATTTTTCACTGACTGAAGCCACATCTGTTTGGATGTTATTCTTTAGTTCTTGTTTCATTTCATCCAAGTACTCCCCCTGTCTTTCTTTCTTTTTTTCAGTCTCTGAGTATGCCAAGAAATGAATCTTTATGTTTTCACTACTGTGAAAAATAATTATCTATGGCAAACCTCTTTTGTTGCAGAAATGGTCACCAAATGTGTCAAACTGAAAAAAACCTGTGCAGTCATGAACCATTAAAAAAAAAAATAAAAATCAAGGATTGTCTTGGTCTGGTTGTTCAGTAAATAATAAAGAAGTCCACATTTAAATAACAATGAAGCTGCATTAAAAAATAATGAATATGCACCAAAGATAAAAATATTGGTTTATTTTCACCTGGAGGGAAGCCTTCTCTGTCTTTATGTCATCCTCCCCACTGTTTTTCTTCAGACCAATGTGACTATGGAATATTTTTGCTGTGGAACTTTTCCTCACTTACTGCCTGTACTGCCCCTTGTCATCTATTTGCTTTTCTAATCTCTGCAGTAGATGCTATTAAAATAGTACTGAATAGTTCTGTATCCTTTAACCTTGGTTAATTGGATATTGCTTTCCTCTTTTCACAACTGTTTTGTTTTCCCAGCCTTTACATAGATACTTACTTCTGACTTCATTTCCCCCGCACATTTCTCCAAGATCATTGTCTTCTAAATTCATTTCTCCAGTTACACCATGCCGTCTACTGAGGTGTGTGGGGAAGGAGGAGGAATTCACAAGCACACCTAAAGTGCAGTCAGTGAGTCACTTCACTCATCTATTAATTTCTGAGTGAGAACCCAAATTTTTCAAAATTGACTATGTCAGAAACTAATTAAAGAATTAAGTTCCTGAATGTACAGGGTAACATTGAAAATTACAGCACACATATTAAAGAAGGAATGCATTTTCATGGCATTAATTATTTACACAAGGGAAGAAAATGAGCAAGGGAACTGCTATAACTAAGGCAGAAAAGTTCTCACTGGGCAGTGAGCTGAGGAGTGGGCTGAGCTGCCTTCACTCATTAACAAGGGAGGTTATAAAGAATATTTTGCACTTTTCATGCATAAATAGCAGTGAAATCTACCATTGCATTTTGCATTGACCTCTGAGTAGTAGATCCTTGAATCCTCTTTAATCCAACAAATGCTGCAGCATTAACCATTTATTAGAGAGGAGGAGCACTGAAGTGCAAAGTGTTTTTCAGGAAAAAAAGGCTTAGCTTTATCTCCATGTTTATTTTAAATGAGTGCTTTTGTATCCAGGAGGAGCAGCACTGCAGCATGCTGTGTAGGAGCAAGCAAGCCATCGCATTTCCTTCGCTCTTCCTGCATTGCTCATCTGTCCCACTGGTATGTGTTGCAGTGTGCTTGATGTCCCTCTAAAGCCTCAACAGGTCTCCAGGACCTATGGGGCTCGAGGGTCTTCTGGATTCTCTGGGCAGGCATGTAAGAACAGCTTTGATGGGTTGGTCTGAAGGTTCATATGGACAGTACCCTGCCTGGAGACACACTGCATGTGCACTAGAATAGGATTTTAAAGAAAATTCAGTGGTTTATACAAGCACATGCCTACCTTGATTTATTTCCGTAATACATGAGCTTCTTTATAATACCCAGGAAGAGGCGTCAAAATGGAAAGGTGAGATGAAGCATTAAGAAGTCTCAGCATCCTTCATGTAGCATTTAGAAATACATAGGTAATTAAAACTCTCTTAATGGAAGCATGAAACTTGGTTTTAAAGTGAATTGGGTGTTATTACTCTCCTGATTTAACCATCATGAATCCTCTCCTTTGCTCCACACCTCAAAAGAATTATAAAGAGCCCTAAATCAGAAAAAATAAAGAATAAAAAAATAAAATAAATCCAGTTGTTATCTCCCATGATGTAGAAATAAGCAGTGGTCACAGCCCACTGCTGTCACAAGGTGATGAGAGCAGGAGCAGGGACCACCACAGCTTTCTGCCTACCTCCTTGGCTGGGGTGAAGCTATAACCACACCAGTGACTTTGACATTCTTCCATAGGGGATTTATCTTCTTTGACACTGATCACTCTTTCACCTTCTCCTACTACTGACTGCCTTCGCCTTCCCCGTGCTGCAGAGCAGCCTGCCCTCACCATGTAAACGTATGGCGATGTGCAGTGAAGCCAGCTGTCAGCAAGTGAACATTGTCTATGGCCATTAACAAAGGCTCCTGTTGGCAATTAGCTGGCAATTTAAAAGATTCAACAAGCATTTCTTTCTGCAGGCTTTGTTGTGCAAGGAAAATGCAATGTCCTCAAGGATGGGGATATTGATCACACAGTGTTGTCAGATGCTACAAAGCCAGAAGAGTCTTGGAATTGCCTGCTTTAAAAAAGGCAACATGATCCCACTTGCATTGTGAATATCCTACAGGTTTGGCCAAAGGCAACCACTCATACTGCTTTGTAACCACCTGCCCTCATGCCAGACCCTGGCACAAGCAGCAATGTTGAAACCTTCCTGTGATCACACTGCACCTATGGTATTTCTTCAACACTCAGACAGGAGGCCCATGGACTCGCTCACCCTTTCTGTGGTGATGCTGCCTCAGCAGCTGGCTGGCTCCAGACACTACAGTCACTAGAGCAGCACCATCTGCCCTGTATACAAACAATGTATACAATGTATGCATTGTTCGTAGTCAGGAAAGTGCCTCAGGTGGAGGAAAAGGAATTGCTTTACTTGCTTCCAAATCACATAGTGAAACCATTGCCGTTCATTCACTACTTCAGTGTGATGTATGATGAACAGTGGTTACCACGGAGATATATTCCAGAGGCAAGAGAAAAGGAGACAGCACTTTGCAGACCAGCAGCACTTAGCTCCACACTCTTCACCTGGTTGTGGCTGCTGGCTGCTGTACAGGGACAGTGAACCCTAATGTTACAGTCTCTCTGTGTCTCTGCCACAGTACACTTAATCATGGTGACTTGTGGTTCTGATGAGTAGTATGGGAAAACCTCAAGTGTTGTTGTTTTTTTTTAACAACTTGCAGACAATGAATTTATTCATGAACTAGTTAAGCGTTTACAAATTGTGCTAAAGCTAAAAATGCCATCCTTCTCTGACTACTACGTATTTGCATCAGGAAAGTGTAATTAGGACAATACTGATTTACCACACACTTGCAGTGTCAGAGATCAGTTATGCTACTGACATTTACACAAACACCTTTTCTCCTAGATCATGAAGCCAATACTCAGACAAGTTTCACAGTTAATCTATCTTACACTTCTCAGAGGTAGTGGCCTGTTATATACAATTAAAATTGATTATGACTTGATTTTCCAGAGTATCTAAGAAATTCATAGCTTTTTTCTAAGATAGAGAAGAATATTGCTTGATTCTCATATAAAAAGCCTAAAACGATGAATAATCTTTCCTTTCTCTATCAAAAATCTTCTCTTTGTTGGCAGAAAAAAACTGTCTTCCTCCCTTGAATATCAGCATAGACATGAAGAGATAATTCCTTTCTTCTTATAAACTACGGTCTCCAATGCTCAAGCTAATTTTAAACCTCCGCTTATCCTGGAATTTAAGATTATTATTACTGCTATTGATGGGTTTTCAGCCAAGATTTATATAATAGGCTACAATATTATTCTTTCATGATTTAAACAGAATCTCAGCACCTCCTGGTAATAGATTTCTGAACAGTTTCCTACAGGTAACAGCAGCATCTCTCTTCTCCTTTTGCCCTTAGGAACTCCTATCTAGCCTAGCTTATACTCTGTCTCCTTCTTCCATCTTTTTTTTTTTTTTTTTATAGGCTGCTATTTAAGATGGATTTGTGCTCATTTCAGTTTGAGATCAGTTCTAGATTCTAGCCTAAGACTGATTTCATGCATCATTTTTGTAAGGCATCACTACTCAGATGGGTACTGCTTTGTACATAGACTTAATCCCCAATAAAACAAGCCTTGTATGTAATACAACAGACGCACAGATACAAACTGACAAATTTGCATGTTTTCATGGCATAGCCAAAATATACTGAATAGGCTTCTCAAAGACTTCAGCTATCCCAGTGTTATCTGAAGTCCTTCGAAATGGAGATATTTAGCATTTGTATTGCCTACAGGTTCAGCATCCTAAAGGTTTTTAAAATGAAGAATTAAAACTCTTCCATGGAGAATTTACTGTGCATGTACCACTGATATGAATATCTCATTTTGAAGTAACGCTGTTGAAATGCTACAGAGAAAGAGCAAAATACAGCTCAGTTTGATAATATGCTTACAAAAACAAAGGCTTATCCATAACATGTAAAAATACAGGTGTCCATGTCATCCAAAATACAACAGTTGTAGTTTTGAACACATAGTCAAAGAGATCTTCATGGGAAAGTCCCTTGGTCATCTTTATAGCCAGGTGCAATATATGAATTTCTTGTGAAGACCCTTTTACAAATTGTCACGGTTTAGGGTCAGGGCAGCCCCTTAGACCTATAGCAGATGCTCTATGGTAATGCCCCTCCATCCCCAAAGGGGAAGAGAAAGGGAAGAAGGGAGAGAGACTTAGCGATTAGAAAAGGAAACTAGACCAGCTTTAATGAAAACAAAAATAATAATAAAAATAGAATATGTACAAATATATACAAAACAACTATGGAACCCAAGCCCCCTGATGGTATTTATGTCACCGTCACCACTGATGCTGTGGAGTAGGCACCGGAGGAGTCCCAGACTGGGCCCCACAGCAGATAGGAGCTGTGTTCAGGAGCTGAATTCTGGTACTGGATTCAGGAACACACCGATGGGGATCAAAGGCAGAATGGACAGAATCCTTCTGGGATGCTCTGAGGAAGGAACTGAAAAAGTACCTGAGCCAGGCCAAGCAAAACTGGCAAAGAGGTCTGAGAGGGATAAAGAGCCAGGGAGCTCCCAGAGAGACAAACCCTTCAGATCCCTCAGCTTTATACCACATATGATGTATATGGGATGGAAACCCTCGTTGGTCAGTTTGGGGTCACCTACCCTGTCCGCTCCTCCCTGCAGGTGCAGCCTTTCACTTTTCTGCACCCCACAGTGTGGTACATCCAGCAGTGGCCTTGGTCTGCACACCAGTCCTTGGTAGTAACTCTAAACATGGGGTGTTATCACTGACAGCAGCAGACACTGCCTGGGAAAACAGGCTGCTAACTTCAGACAGTGCAGTTAGAAGAGCTGAGCTGAAAAGTAAAATAACTGAACATAATTAGTTCTGTTCTCACTCAAACCAGGACACAAATACTGCCAGCTGACAACAAGTTTGCCATGAAGAAGACAGTTCAGAGTACGGAAGAGGGGGATCAGCCTGTAACCTATAAATGCATCAATATGAGAGGAAGATGTGGGTCTCACTCCAAACTGGTCTCTCCCACCTCAGATGGTGATTTTTCTGTTCTTGGAGAAGAAGCAGTGTGCCATCTCAGAGCATTTTCCCAATTCATGGTAGATTTTTGAATGTTTCTGCATGTTAGTGAGAGAGATGGAGAAGCTCTGAGTCCATCTTGGGAAAGAATTTATTAGAGTCTGGATTATCTAGCATAGGATGTCCTGTCAGTATTCTGATATGAAAGTGCTTAGTAATGTAAATGGAAAATCAAATCAACTTCTCTGTCTTCAGACCTGAAAGAACTAGATGGGTCAGAAACCATCAATTCATCAGGCACTTAGGAAAGAGAGGTGAGAAATGAAGCTAAGCACTTTGTCATAACTGGTTATACAGCTTAGCATTTCCCAAGGAAAATACATGAAAGAATAAATAAATAAATAATATTCAGTCCTAAGAATGGGAAGAAGTATTTACAGGTGGATTGGAACATGTAAATAATATCAGTAACAATGTATATGACCTCCTCTGTAACAACTCTGGTGTGTGACAACAGAGGTACTTCTTACCTGACACATTGCCACACTTGCCCTGGCTTGAGCTAAAATAGAATTAATTCTGGTCACCAATTTAACTTTTTAGCTCTGACTCTTCTAACCAGATGCACCTTCTGAAGTTTTCACAGGCAGTGCCTGCTTCCAGAAGTGATAATGCTCAATGTTTAGAGTTACTACCAAGGATCAGTGTGCAGACCAAGGTCACTGCTAAACCTTGTTTACCATGCTGTGGGGTGCAGAAAGTAGAAGGCTGTGCCTGCAGGGAGGAGCAGACAGGAGAGGTGACCCTTAACTGACCTATGAGGTATCTGTCCCATACATGTCATATTCGGTACAAAGCTGAGAGATCCAAAGGGTCAAGCTCTTCTTCTTCAAAGGTGGAATCTGAGGAGGACTCCACCCTTTCTGCCTTTAATCCTGATTCTTGTGTTCCTGAATCCAATTCCAGAATCCATCTTCTGAATGTGGGTTCCTGTATGTCACTAAGTACAGTCTGGGTCTTCCTCAGTGCCTGCTTCACAGCATCAATGGTGACAAGGACATTGACGCATTTATGTGTATTGGGTTTGATATTGGTTTTGTATATATTTTGGTTTATTGTTACTGTCTTATTAAGGAGTTTTTTTTTAGTTTTCTTTTCTAATCAATAAGTCTCTCCCTTTTTCTCTTCACCTCTGGGAAGGGAGAGGGGTTAATAGAGAGAGTCTGTCATTTGTCTAGTGGCCAGCCCAGCCCTAACCCGTGACAAGGCTATTGTCACCATGGAAGGAGCATCTAAGGTTTATGGATGTTCAGAACTGAGCAGCCATATGTGGCCAATCACAGGACTTTGTGACAGGGAATTGCCAGTAACATAATCAAGAGTCTTTTTGGCTTCCCGTACTGCTGTAAAAGTTTCTGAATACCACTGTTTTCTTGTGCAGTGTAATAAGCTCTGACAGCTCCAGACAGACAACTGAAATAAAAGCAATATTTGTTCTTTCACTGCCACCACAGGACAAGCAATCTATCTGGATCTGTGTATTGTAGGATAATATTGCTTTTCTGAAAGTAATTACAATAAAGCATGCTATACAAGAAATCACACCTAGATCAAGGGACTACTATCAACAGAAATAACTGAGCTGGGAAGAAAAAATGTGAATTACATAGTATTATGTCTGTTTCCATGGACTTAAAGAGACATTTTTAGGGTCAAATAAAATAAATCAAGTCATAGATTTACTTGCTTGTACAAGTACTAAGATCATCACATTATTTAAACTTCTTTTAATATGTCTCTGTACCATATGCAAACCTTGATTTTATCATATGTGAATGTACTTCAGTAGAAGTCATCTCGTACACTGATAAAAAAGGGAACTCTGATCTTATTCTGGTTAGCTAGTTTTCCTTTCAAACAATGTGATGTTTTTTTCTGGGAAATCAATTATAACCTCAGCATGATTTAATTAATTCAGTTTCCTGAATACAGTGTTATTTTATGGTATCTAAAATATCAACATGGCATTGGTAAATATGACCTGGGATCTACAGAAGTCCTTTGGCCACTTAGGAGCTAGAGGTGCATGCAAGGTGAACTAGGGCACAACAAACAGAGAAGATGTCTGTATTTAGGAAATCAAACCAAGATGTCTTGCACAAATATTGATAAATTAAATAACTTTCTTTCTCACATTTTTAAGAGAAGACAGGAGTGCAGGCAATGACTGAAGGCTCTTCACCTGTTGATTCTAGTGCTATGTAAAACAGGAAAAGACAGAGAATCACAATCTGGATGTGTTGAGATATACACTAGATGGCAACTCACCCTTCTCTCATTTTTTTATGTATTCTTAAGCTTCATCATTTTCTGCCTCCTTAGCATAACAGAGGAGCAAGAAATGTGAGCACTGTGCACTTTTTTTGATGGTGCTATATTCCCTATTCAATGATACAGTATTTCATCCAGCAGTCTTAAAATGTTTCATATACATGCTCTTTAAAAGATCCATGGTCCACTGCAAAAGAAACAGGTTAATTAAATAATTATGTTTCCCTTAAGCTTTACCTGCTGTCAGTAACAGGAATACATTAACTTCCTGAATGTTCCACCACTGGTAGTGTTTAAAGGCAGGTTGGATAGGGCCTTGAGCAACCTGGCCTAGTGGGAGGTGTCCCTGCCATGGAAGGGGAGTTTGAACTACACGATCTTTAAGTTCCCTTCCCACTCAAACCATTCTGTGATTCTATGAGTCTATGAAATACAAGTAATCAGAAATACACACAATAGTCCAGACATGATCCCAAAAGTACCTTATGCAATGACATCGATTTTTCCCTGTATCTAAAAGTAAAATGTGTCATGATTACATTAGACATTTTCATATGACATTAGTGGCTATAATCATCCGTTTCTTAGTCAGTACCCTTCTATCTCTTTTTCTTCTTCTGTCATTTCTAAATTATGAGCTTCCAGTTATACAGAAAAACCTGCAATTAATCCTGGCACACATTACTTATCCTTTCATCCTGATTCTATTTCATGTGGTCTGAAGCCAACTCCTTTCTTCCCTTATTTCATTTGGCTCTTACTGTGTTGATAACTCCCAGTTTTGTAACATCAACAGGTATCATTTCTCCTCTGTACTAAGCTCTTTAATGAAAATATTGTATCAAAATTTTCCTCAAGTTCAGTCTCTGTTCTACTTAGTCTGTGCACCTCATACATGCCTACATTTTAGGAGGCTAGTAAAACAGCATTAAAGTCCATGATATGCTGGTATATACAGAGTGGGGAAAATCATTTGTCTGGGTGGACTTACAGGAATAGCTCCTTTACTCAGTACTATTACCTTATTTTTTCCTGCCAATGTACTGAAATCAAGCAGGGATATTGCATGTAAGGAAACTTAAACAATCTTTTTTGCTTAAAGATGTGATTAACAATGTCTCAGACTTAATCCCACAATGCCTATGCTCCAGGTACTCAGGTTGAGTCAACACACAACAGACTGTTTTCCCCATGAAGATGATGAAAGAGCCTCATATCTTTCTTGCAACACCAATCTTGGCCCATCATTGGGTCTTCATTTATTTCCTTGGTCCACATGTTCTTTTTTGCCTAGGGATAGGGAAAGTTCTGTGAAAGATCACATGAAACTTGTTTGTGCTGAGAAATTTCAGCAGAAATCTACCTTTGTGATTATCCCCCAGTGAAGAACCAGCAAATGGCCTTTCCTACCCCAGATAATATACTTTTTAGTCTAAAAGCCTTACCTTGTATGCTTACTCCCAGAAGACAGCACTCCTCTTTCCCCCCAGACCAACATCCCAGACTCTTTTCTTCCAGTGTCTCCCAGATAAGAATATAAACCCAGACTTTAGAAAGGTCCACCTACCCAGCAACTTGTCTGCAACAATATCCATAAGGAGTGCTAAACAAGGGAGAGTATAAAAATGTATTACGGGACCTCTGCCTGATACACTCTCCCAGACTCCTGCAACACAGGATTAGTGGCTTCCTGAGCTGACAATAGCATGCAGTTCAACAAATTTAAAATCAGCTGATGAATCTACCCTCCATCAGCTTTTTTATTTGTTTCTATCTTAGTCTCTGAAATGTTCTGCTGGCAGTGAAAGCCAAAATTTGATTACATATTCTACAAAAAAAAAGTGCTTTCTATTGCAGTACTTGTTTTTAATCTGCTGCCTGTAACCTCATTAACTGTCCTCTCATTTTGGCATTGTAAGAAACACAAAATAATCATTTTCTATCCCCTTTCACCATAGTATTCAGAGATCTTTGTCACAGTCATGTCTTTTCAAACCTGGGCAATTCTTGCCTATTTAATTTCTAGAAGATATACAACAATTTTCATAATTGTTGTCGCTCTTGTCCGTACCTTCTTTTTTTAATTCCTATGGTATTCTTCTGTGCTGGAATTAACCTGGACTGAATATGGGTGTTAAGCTAAAAGCATTCCTTACATTCAGAGAGTCACATAAATGAGCTTTATTGGACAAAGTGAGATCTCAAAATATAGTGCTATGTTAATACGCAAGTAACTCAGTTAAAAAGACCCTGAGAACTGACTTTATCATAATTTCGTGGTTGACACACAGTATTCCCTAATCTATTGTGGACTAGAACTGACTCCCACATACCAGAGTTATTCAAATACTGGTCTAAATATTCATAGGTGAACTATCCTTCTCTTTCTTGGAAAATGTTCACCAAGATGAAAGCTTACTGTGGCAAGGACAAAAATCCCTGAAATTTTAGGATACATAAGACTTCACTTAGCTTGAGCTTTAGCCACATAAAAGCTAAGCACATTTGGTAATGAAATGTCAGAATCAAACTCCCCTGCCAACATTCTGAATTAATTGAAATCCCATTTTCTTCCAGTAACACAGTGCACAGAAAAATATTACAACCAATTCTAGTTAATGGTCTTCTGTACAAAACAGCAGATCAGAATGACTCATGGTCTCAGTTGGGGATACTGAAAATATGAAGAAGGAACAAAAAAATGGGTAAAACAGACAGTGTTTCTTAGTCTGATGATGTTACAGCATGCCAACTTCCTTTGCTCTTGAGTTGGTAACAGTCAGCTAGTGTTGATATTTCATTGTAACATCACCCATTCTCTTCTCCAGGTCTGGAATCTGGTTCTACTCTGTTGTTCTAAATAACTGAGAACTGAACAATGACTGTAAGAAATTAGCCATTATGGTATCATCCAAACCCGATATTTTCTTTCCAACAATATGTTAAATTCCTTAAGCAGCTCTCTACTAAAACTCCAAAAATTTAGTAAAGACCAAAGACTTTGGTAAGGTTTTTACATGGCAATGTCCCTAAAAACTTACATATTAAGGGAAATACATGTATTTATGCATCCAGCATTTTGATGCAACTAGGTTTTTGTTGTTGTGGGGGTTTTGTTTGGTTGATTGTTGGGTTTTGTTTGTTTGTTTGTGTCTTGGGTTTTTTGTGTTTGTTTTGTTTTTGTTCTATTTTGTGGGGTTTTTGTTTGTTTGGTGTGTTGTTTTTTGGTTTTGTTTTCTGTTTTTTTAACAGTACATTTGGATTTGAAGTATAAGGTGAGGTTTGAGAGCTATGGGTGAAAAGATGTTCTTTTCTACAAATATCTTCATTGATTTTTTTGGACTGTTTCCACTGAATTGGCTTTTGGTATGTTTTAATTTGGCATTCTATATGTAAGCTGTCAACAAAAAAATTGAAAATTTCAATGATTCATCATGACTTTCAAGAGACTTTTGCATGATTTATTGATGTAAATATACTGTAAATCACTGTCTGGACATTAAAGGGCAAATGAAATGTTTTTTTCTTTAACAGACAATTTGAAAATGAACAGTATAAATAGAACATAGTCATCACCACTTTATGTCATTCCAATCTACTGTCAATTTCTTTTCATATACAAATTCAACTTTTTTGTAATCTTGAATACCTAGAATTCTTGCATAATGAAACATGTTATTTACACTGTGTGTGACTCACAAATAATTACAAATAAAAAGTATACAAAATGATTAAAATGTATCATTACATGAAACACGAGGGAGCTAGAGTAGATGTTTTGATTAACTATAAATGCTTACATATTTCTACATATATTTCTAATCTGAAATTGCTAGATGATCTGTCTGATGACTTTTATCAGGAATAGTGCTTCTTATGCCTGCAGTACTGGAGAGGAAGCAATATTTCCGGACATAATGAGCCACTTAAGAAGCAGTTATGAAACTGCATAGGATGAAATGTAGTCATTTTGGAAAACAAAAATAAAATATTTGACATTGTAAATTATAATCAGTATAATTCATGCCATACAGATACATTATATATTAAACCAATACTGTAAGATGGCATTGTAAATAAAACATAACAGAGCTACAACATTTAAAAAATAAGCAATTCACATGGCATTTGTACCGTAAAATAGCAGATGTACAATATTATTTACATTGCAAACCAAAGAGATAGTAACCTCATGAAACCACAGCAAACAAATTGTTCAAAACATTGATCACAGACCTGATTCATAAAATATGTAAGAATAAGTGGAGAACACATGGAAAAATAAGTCCTTAAATATCTGAAATGCTGCATTAGATACTGGGTGTATGACTCCCATCTACAACCACTCGATGAGGTATGACTGCAGTCCCACCACCCCTACTCACAAAATTTGCAGAAGGCCTGGCCAAAGTACACTTTGTATAAGGCTCCCACATCCTTTATGTTACCTGTTCAACTGAGCACATGCAGGACTGCAGCCTAAATGGCCCATGTAACTAAGCTTTAAATCCAAATGTGGGTCAGGGGAAAGTGCTGTTTTGTTCCTACATGGAATGTGTTACACATTGACATGCTGGACTACTGTTCTGTTTACAGACTGAGCATTACCCAGAAAATATAACACTTACAGAATCAGACCACTGATGGTTTTATACAGCAAGGAGTGTAGGATACAGTTTTAATGCTCTTTGCAGACTTAGCCCAAACAAGGACTCCTATTAGGTCCTATAATAGAAGTCACGTGGTTTTGCTTTGCAAGGATTATGAGGAGGTAGGAAGTCTGTGATTATTCAGGATTTCTGGCATGGCAGTACTGACCAAGGTTTTGACTGTGTTGCAATAATCTGCTTTATTTGTGAAGGTTTAGGACTGCCAAAGATCAGTCCTGACTCACAATAATATTCAAAGTTCCTACCACAAAGTCTTTCTGGAAAGTCAATCCTATTTGTCAGGTCCCAACAGAGTATTTGGATATTGACCACTTCAGCAACGAATCTTTAAACAATGGTTATTAAAAAGGACAGTCATTTCCTGCCCCATGGCAGTATTAAAGCTACTCGGTACAAAATTTACCTGTGGAAACTCAGATACAACTCCTATGGGATGGATGATCAGCATCAACCACTGTATTTGAATGCTGTTAGTTCCACGTGTGATGATGGCAGAGAAGGAGGTTTAAGAGAACATGAAGTTTGATAAAGGAGCTCTACTTCACAATCCCCCTCATTTGTCTTCCTTTTTTCTTATCTTTCCTGATAGTTTTCACAACACGAGAGAGTAGGTGGTACAATCATATAATCCTGTCAACATCTGAAAGTCCAATTCCTGCAATTTCCATGCTTTCTCTCAGGATTTGCCAGACTGAAATGCATGACCATGTGTCTGCACTAGCTGAGCAATGTGCCAACATGCATTGTGCCAACACACATCAAGTCTACAGCATCATGGGAGTCCAGTATGCTTGCAAAGTTGGTCTGCCCCTAGCAGTAAACAAAACATAACCATACAAAACTCTTCTTATCCGAGACACAGAACTGTTCTGCACATGTTCAATGTGGCCTCTTACTTGGGATTTCTAGACATTGTGCAGCCCAGTTGAAGCTGTTGACGTGCTTGAAGAGATGTCAAAAAATTCCACACAGGCAAAAAATTTATCACAAAAGAGATAAACCAGTTACTCTTTTATAGGAAAGTAAGTCTGCAGCATACTACCAGAATCAGTGTTCACATATGAGAACTCAAATAATGCAATGATAGAGATTGTAATTTTTTGCCTTTTTAAATGATTGGAGAAAAATGAAAAACACAGTCTGGATTGTATCTTGAGCACCTAGCAGTGTAACTGAACTGGTATATTCCTTATCATGTTATTGCAATGCTTAGAAAACAAAGTGTCATGGTTTAGGGTCAGGGCTCTGTCAGTGACTTTCAGTGAATTATCTACCTTTTTGACCATTCAAGGCAGCCTGGATGGTCTTGGCATTTACTAAGTCAGTCAGACAAAGTAACCTTTCTTTTGCTTTAAAGATCTATTGACTTCAAATAAGAGAATATGAGGGAAGAAAAAATGTTTTATGAGCAACTGTAGGTGTATCAGCAGTATTCAATGAGGAAAAAAACCCACAATAACTTCACTATTGTACTACTTTTTTTTAACCAACTACACACATAACTTACACTGTAGAATTTTTGGATTTATCTTAATATACTGTCTCCTTTGATCATCTCTTCAGTGACTTAGCTCTGAAATAGAGGTATCCTGGTCACAGTCAGGAATAAAATGTTCGGTGGAGTTTCTCTGGAGAACAGTTTTTTCTGGATATTGTGTTACTAGTATGACAAAAAAATAATTAATGTGAGCTACCTACCAGAGGACTAGGTCAAATAAACCGTCTTGAAAGACACTTGCGTGATTATTAAATCCAGATAATTTCTCTACTACAGTAGACTTCCAGATAAAATGGGAAGCAAAAATCAGAACAATTTTTGATGAAAGGTGGTGCCAGTGTCTGCTTCATCAAATATGTCTGTTACAATGACTCAAGAAACTCTGCAAAACTGAATAAGCAATGCAAGATCTTCTAAACTCACACAGCTGTTCTTCAAAGGGATTTTGTTGTTTTACTAATCACTAATAACTCATAAATAAGATTTTGGATCTATTTATGAATCAGGTACTGTGCAAAGGTCATGCACTGGAATATCTCTTTACTTTTCCTTTTCAAATGCATTAATGGTGAATCAGAGAAGGATAGAACTTACCACAAGTTAACTAGAAGCATGAGAAAAGAGTATTTGCTGAATTGAAATGCTACTGTTATTATTTAGACAAAGCAAAACTTCTTTGCTTAGTCCTGTGAAGAACAATAAAACCTGTATTTTGATTATAAACATTTATATGACTAGTAGCTTAAGACTAGAGCCATTGAAATAGAAGATGTATAGTATATTGTATATTGCTTTTCTTATAGAGTGTATCTTATGTTTCTAATATGGTGACAAACAAGCAAAATCTTTTAGGACAAACTAAAAGGACCTCATTGTAACAAACACCATTATAGCAGGTCACACTATGAAAGCAAGATGTCAAGTCACAACGCAGTGCAGGCATGCCATTACATTAAAAGATCATTTGGAATACTCTTAGAAGGCTGTTTTATCCTTCTGCTATCTGTTAACAACATACCTGTATGAGGTTTATAAAGTTTTTTCTTCTTGTTTGAGGCTTTGAGGCTTTGGAAAAAGGAGGGGTAAAAAAGGCAAACTATTTTCCCTTAGTTAGACTTTGCAAAAATCATATCACCAAAGCCTACTCAAAAGGAGGAAGAAAAACTAAATTTAAGAAGTAGCAACAGAAGCTGAACAAAATAAGGCTGATTAACAGATTATTTGTTTCTTCTAAAGAAGGCCCAGGCCACTGGCACTGTTTGCATTTGCTAGAAAAAAAAAAGAAGTGGCTTATCAGGAGGAGATTCAGGAAAGGCATTCACTGTCTCTCTCGCCTGCAAGATTTACAGATAGCATCTGCTTTTCCATTTCCCAGCAACACATGGAGAAAGACCTCTTGCTGTGTGGAGGTCTGTGTAAACAGTAACTCGCAAAACAGTGATTTTAAAACAAGAAGAATAAACTCTAGATTACTTTTTTTTTTTAGAAGCTCATAAGGTCACAGCTATCAAGATATATATTCTGCTAGAGGAAGAGCAGTACAAATGTTAAAGCTTTTAAGACCATACATAGTTCACTGCACATACAATTTTCCCATGGCCTACACATATGGCACATCAATTTATTACATAGACTCATGTTCCCATAGAGGGATTAATACTGATTTCTGCTGTGTTATACTGGTGCTGCAGCCATGAATAACTTACTCAATGACACAACACAGACCTAGTTAGTACGTATATTATGCACTTCAACTGCTCGCAGTCAAAGACATAAAAGACAGAACCAAACTCTACTGTTTTGTTTTCAAGTAGATAACTCTTTGGTGAATAATATATTCAGTTGGTCTGGGGAAACAATGCTTAACTTAGATAGTAGTTTTCAACCAGAGGTACTTACTGTAACTTCCAGACGACTAAGACTGCCAAATGAATCCCAATTAAAAAAAAACAAAACAAAACCTGAAATGCAGCATCAAGCAGTTTGTATGGAGTCTGCTCCTGTTGGCAGGTGGATGTCTTTGCTGAACAGACAGGACAAGTAACCAAACTTATTTTGCAATTATTCCCTAAGTTTCAGAGTGGGAAGATCTTGGCTTATTTGCTTTGTTGAGCTTTTCTGTCTATGCTAGCTCACTGTAAAACTCTAATCTGACACATCCCTCCCCAGTAGATTACAGGCTGATGTTTAAAAATAATGTTCATATTTACATAGTACTAAAATGAATCTCTTATCCATTAAGTTGACAGAAATGTCTTGGGACACCACCTTACCTCCTCTGCATATTACTAAAATGGAAATACTGTCATTAATTCGATTATCCTTGTATCTGTAAGAACTTTTATATAAAAACTGCTTCACTTCCCAAACACCACAGTGCTCTAAACACTGACAGAGCTCTAGTATTATTTAACAGCATCCAATATCATTTTAATATGAAGCATCCTTTGTTGACAGTGCAAGATTGTAACTCTGTTACTTAGTGCAGAATCCTTGTTCAAGTCTCTTCAAAGAAGCTTTATAGTATGGACATACAAAAATAGTATTGCAGAATTACACAAAATCCATTTGCACCCAAGGGACATTGGTCCTTTTTCACAAGCATGCAGACTCTGAGGTGGTTGATCTTCACATTTTAGGTAGGAGTACCAAATACTTTTATTCAACTTGCAAAGCAGGAAAGTTTGAAGCGAGGCAAACATAATTTCTCAACATTTGTGAAGTTGAGATTAAAACTGCACTGCACTGAACTGCTCTTTCCCTTTATTCTGCTCTCAGTAAATGACAGACCACCAGTATGTGGCTCGTAACTCATATTAAAAATTCCCAATCCTAAAACTGAGCATCATGGACTCAGGTGAACATCCATCCTTGTAAAATAATCCATTTTTCTCCTCATATCAATGCTTTATCATCATAAGTGTCAGCCCTATTATTGGAGCTGTTTGTGACTTAGACAGGAATTAGCCCTCAGATTTTACTTCAGCAACATTGAAATCAAAGGGAAAAGTTGAAAGATACAACTCGTAAGGCATCAAAGACTAATCAACCTCTAGAATTACCTGCAAAGGAAATGAAGATGAGCCTGAAAGATCTGCCAGTTAAATCATCAGTTTCAGAATTGCAGCATGCTCCTGGAAGAAAGGTTTAAACATGAGAACTATGTTATTTTCCATTCACGATTTCACGAATTTCGTGGGTTTTGCAGTAGATGGGAGAGCCAGGATCACAGTGACAGACAACTGGAAAATAGTTACCAGTTCTTCTAGGCAAGATTCTGCACGCAAAGTTCAATTTGTCCTAAAAGGCTTTGGGAAGAGACTGAACAATGAGTCTATGGGTTTAGGCTGTGAAATTCATGCCAATAACAATAGCTTGGTGAGAGTTTCTCCTAATCAAGATTTTTTCCCACTGAAACAAATAAAAACCACCAGAAGATTTTTAGTACCATTCAGCTCCTTCTCTGAAGTTGGCCATAGGGTCAGACTGAAGCGGCAAAGAGAGTAAGGGGATTATTTGTGTCTGTGAAATATTAGTTGAACTCTCCATTACAGTAGTCTGAAACAGTTTAATAGTTGTGTGTTGCACCACAACTGGGTTGAACAACCAGATTACACACAGACTCTTCAAAACACTGTCTAATCCTGCAAAGAGAAACTGCAGAATTTTAATAAACTGGGAAAGATTAAGATGAAAACAGTTGGTCCTAGCAGAGGAGCCTACCATATTCAGAAAAATCCAGTATTACTTCTCCGACAATACTCAGCTCTAGTATAACTGAAGTAACAACTAAAGAGGTGATGATGACCATGAATCTCACCAAAGCAAGGATGGGTGCCAAAGATGCACAATTTTGTTCAGAGCAATCCCAAGAGTGGATGATAATACATCCATAGTATCTCAAGGTAGCTATCAGACACATAATTTTTTATTCCTAAATATTTTTCTACATATTTAACCAGCCATATTATGAGCTGTGTAATACAAATGTTAAAAAAAAATGCCATGAAATGTGTGCATAATGTGTAGGATGTGCAATGCTGATAACTGCTGGTGCTGCTTATCCTGACATTTCTATTTCACAACTGAACCTTAACGCTGCAGTAATAATGGTACACAGTGAATGCCAGATAAATGGTATCGATGCTAATTAAATCCCAAAATCAAGATTATTCTTGACCTCTTTCAGAATGATGACCAAAGACTTCTGCAAGAACAGAATTTGCAAAAAGGTCTCTAGCTTATAAAATATGTAAAATATAATGAGCATAAATACTTCACAAATATTTTTCACAGTGATTTGATTTGCTGACGTATGCTATAGGCTGAACCTGATGATCTTGGAGGTCTATTCCAGCCTCAGAAATTCTGTGATTCTGTGATTCTCTTATTATTTATACCCTACAAGTGTCAATGCCTCAGATCTGAAACACAGAGATTTTATAAAAGGTGTGAAGAAAAGACATATAATACAGAAAGAATCTCTGAGGAAAGCAGTGAAGATTATTCCTGAGCTGTACATGTCTGCTTCTGAACATAAAGATAAAAATAATTACTTAAGTCATAGTACAAACTGCATAAAACTACTGCCATTCATCTGAGACCCAATCTGTACCTTGCAGAACTTTTCACATTGGCCAGACCGGTTGAGGGTCCCTATTTGCAGTAGACTGTTGCTCCTTCAGGGTCATATGCCACATGGTGGAATTACTCTGCTATGGAAAATAAATAAATGAAGCAGAATGAAGAATAAAGAAGTCATTTGTTGTTTGTTTGTTTTTTTCTATGGGCCAAGCATGTAGTAACACAAATTTGCAAAGTCAAGGCATAAACAAGAATTAAAATGCAAATATTTTAGGTAAGTAAAAATAATTATCCACTTTTTAGTACAGGTATGATTGTAAAGTTGCTTTCACTGTAGTGCTTTTATTAGATTTGGGCTTTGTAAGTTTGTTTTATATTTTTCATTTGAATATGTTTATCAATAAATTATCTCTCCCCGCAAAGAAGATAGGAATGTTAAGATAAAGACTCTTTCAATATTCAAATAATAGCTTTAACATAATGATTTTCATGGCTTTACATGAGGTACATGACTTCCAAAGAACTGTGGGCAAAATGATTCAGTTGATAAAGCAGCAACCATAAGGTAGATCTGGAAGGTGAATAAAATGAATCAAGATCTAACCCTATTATTTTTTCAGTTGGTGATTCAGATTATTTTTACTGGAATTTTGTGTGTAGCTTGAAGTTGAGCTTTTTCTTCAGTTTTTCTCCATATGTCACTTTATTTTGATATACCTTCACCTTTGCTGCTGAATTCATCCTTCTCCTGGCAAATGCATAACGTCTATTTTTAGCTCCTGAGCTACTAATCCAGTTTCTCTGACAATTGTAATTTGTTGCAAGAAACAACTGGTGTGATGCTGTCTCAGAGCGATGAGCCCATTTGAGAAATTAGCTTCTTAGCTGACCTTTAAAGTAAGTGAGAACAATGTGCCTGCAATTCCACAGGTTTTGAATTTCATTATCACAGCAGTATGTATAAGATGGGATGCCCCTGCTGCACAGCTTTGCCTCTCTGTTTCATTTCCCTGGTAATTATAGAAACTGTTTACTGTACATGGAAAATCTGCAAGTTTTCTCAGCTGTTGAGGACAATGCTATTTCCAATTCCTTTTCTCTGGAGAGAGTGACAGTTCACAGTGCGGAGGACTGCATACTACTGCTTCTTCCCAAGAAGAATTTTCCCATGGCCTCCCTAACCACGTGGTGAAAATTGCCACAGAAGTCAAAGGAACAGAATGTCAATTGCAAGCAAAAGAGAAGTACTGGGGCGGTATAGAAGAGTGGCAGCCCTTGTCCTTCCCACTTGAATCTGATTCAGAGTCCAACCCAGGATCCTGTCAGAGAATCTAAGTACTCCAAATGCAGAATGACAGAAGTGCAATTTAGGACATGTCAGAAAGAAGCTTTAGTAACTATGATCGCAGTGAGGCAACATTCAGCCAGCATCTCCCTCTCTGCTCCCCTGTTCTTCCCCAAGCAATTGCAGAGACCAACCTATATACTGCTTCAGAAAAAAAAAAAAAAAAAAAAAGAGGTGGGGAAAAAGAATAATTTCAATATTAAGAAAACCAGATATCCATTTCTGGGAGGGCTGGACTCGTTAAATAGCTTGTTAACTGTCACTATTCTAAAAAGGAATCGAGCAATAAATAACATGACAATCTGGAGAGATAGCTCTTGGCAGAGCCTATGGGGTGGCACACTGGTATTATCTTAGATCAGAAGTGAGGCATTGGAACCAATCACCGATTGTGAACTTTCAGTTGACAGGAATGATCTTTTAATTAGGATAAACTTCCTTTCCAGACCTCTCATAACCTAATTATTAATAATTTTAACACCACAACCCTTTGAATCTCTGGTTAGAGCCTGACCATGGTGTTTCTCTCCATGTATATTTGCTGTTCTATCCTATTACCCCCTCACATTCTTATCAGCAGTGGAATTCATCTCACCTACAGTAAAGCAGCTAATCTGAACTAGTCCTTCACCTCCAGACTGTAGGCACCGGGGAGGCAAAGAGCACATTCAAGGCAGTAGTTTATCTCATCCTTTACACTTACATCAGGTTCACATTCTGTGAGATGCCAGGACGTCTGCACTGAATGTCAAGGGTACTTGAACTTAGGTTAGCTGGATTTCATTCAAGTTACAGATATTTCCCAAACACTTGGTGCTCTCAAGCATAACAAGCAGTGCAACTTGGGCAGAGAGACATAAGAATAGTAAGTAATATTCTAGTATTAAAGACACTAATTTCTGGAACTTTGAGAAGTGCTAATTTTCTAGTGAGATGATATAAATGCCATATACGGGGATGGAAATTTTGTCTAGACTGGGTTTTGATTATATTTCAGTAAAAGGCACAATGCCGACATGTTAGGAAGCACATTTCAGATGCATTATATCTCTCAACACACTCTAAACCAAATGAACATTAAATCTAGGCCTTACCTAACATAATCTGCTTGGCATTCTGAAATACTGCTCTCTTTGAAATTAACTCTAAACAAGTGTTGGTTGAATGTGCATTTGAGAACTCCATATATAGGACTGTTTCTGAAGGAATGCTGTGAACTGTAGATTATGTCATAGACTTTGCATCTTTTTCTTATGATACAACAACCTTCCAAGCTTTATTTCAGTTTAGGCATTTCTAAACAATATTTACTTACAAAAAAGAGGAACTTCCATTTATTTAAAGTGCTAGCATTTAAGCACTTATTCCTACATATTTTTTAAAAGGCATTCTCACTATGACCTTCAAATTTATGTCAAAAATGTCTTTCTGGCAAAGTACTTCAGGTGTACTGTTTCACATCTAGTTTTCCACTCAGTATAGAAACTCATAGAGGAATTTCTACAGAAGAGTCAAATGATGCAACAAAGTGAGGCATTCTTCTTTGCATTTAGAAATTTCAGACTTTCTTTTATCCCCACAATTTTTCCTTGCAACTACAGATTCATCTCTTATTTAAAATACAAAGCAACTTTCTTTCCTCTGAAAACAGTGAATTTCTTAAGCAAGACCACTAAAACTCTAAGGATTACAGACTCTAAAAGTCATCCTAATGCCTTCAGAGTTCATGACATTATGTACAGCACTTGCATTTTGCATCATACACAGAATACCCTCTGGGTCATCCAACTTCCAAATACACGAAAGCTGAGAATCAGCAGCTCATCTATGCATATCAGCTCTCCCCTACACACATACTTCACTTTCTTTAGATGCTTACTCTCTGTTGGCTTCTTACCTATATACCTGTAGGACCTGTGAGAAATTTCCTCTGGAGAGGAATGCTTACACACTGGCAAGCACATGGGACTTGACTTAGAGGTGTAATGAGAAAGTGAATCTTAGACTCCACTTGGCACTCTCTAAGGACTAAATTGGCTGGAATTGGCTTAGCAATGCTTTCACCCTTAAGATCCCTCAGAACATTATAAAGGTGGGTAACTAGCCGCATACCCATTGACAGTCAAAACATTAATACCCTCACAGCAACACATCTGGGAGCATCACCCTGAAAGAACGTGGAAAATACTGCACGATTCCACATTTCATCATCCAGCACAGATTAGCACCAGGAAAATGCACCTTTGCTGATGGTTGGATATTTAGAACTTGTTTTCATACATCATTATGAACAATATCTCAAAGGAACATCAATGATATGGAATTATAACACACATTTCCGAAACTTATTTAGGCATTCAGAACCTCAGGATCATTCAGAAAAGTTAGGCTCAACCTTCAGAAAGAGGCTGTGTTTAAGCGGAGATAATTCTGCTTAAGCAGAATTTTAAGCTTAATTCAGCAAAGAAGGATTGAGAATTATGTCCCTTATGTGGCATTTAAAATTTTACCTCCTATTTCTTAGTAAATGCAAATAATTTGAACCAGGCAGCTTTGCTTTGTGTACAGTTTCAGAATTATTTTGACCCATCAGAAATACCATAGAAACTTTAAAAATAAATATCTGTCCATTCCTCTTTTCTCTTTTCTATATGATCTGTTCTCTTAAGCAATGCCTCACTTTAAGAAAAATGCTCTGACAGTTATTTATTCCTAATAATGTTCTTATGCAATAAGTTCAGAAACTCTGATATTGATTTAACAGTGTGTTCCTGTCTCATTAGGGAAGGAAAAAATAATACTTTACAGGTATACTGGTAACAAACAAATGTCAAAATGGGTTAAAAAATACTCCTCCTCTCTGGGTATTCATCATTTGTAGCATCTATTTACTGTTGTGTATAAAGCAGAGGTATCCATTATATATACCTGCCTGTTTTATTGCTCATATTTATCATTCTTGAGTATATCTTAAATTTATTACTGGTACTGTTGTTTCTAGAATGGGAGACCAGTCTTACTAAGTGGGCAGTCTGTTTACAACTAAAACTCTTTTCTAACCCCTGTCTATAGTTCTGATTTTGCTCCTCCTTATTTAAATAAGTAGCAACATGTATTTTTAGAAAAGGAACAGAAAGACAACACCTCACAAAATCATAACATACTCTCCTCCCCTGGGGAGGAGGATGGAAGGACAAACAAAACACAACAGGATGTTACTCTGCCATTTAATGTTCTGATAACAGGCAATTTGTTAAGGTGAAAGATATTGTACAAGAATTGACATAGACTAGATTAGCATGGCTTTACTTATTGCTTCAAGAGTAGTCATTAGAGAATATTGCTAGTGAATAATTTTCTAGAAAACAAGTAGCTCAATATGAGACCTTCTGCTAATGAAAAGTTAATTTGAGGCCTAAAAATTCACAAAAGTTAAATAATAATAATTATTATTTTTTTAAGTATGTAAATTATAACCTGTCAAATATCTCCCTGCTCTTTAGAACACAAATATTTTATTACCATCTCTACTACAAGATAAATACCAAGGTTTACATAGGTATTATGGCATATAGTTCAGGTGAAGCTGGCACAGAGGTTTTGCATATTTGGGATAGGGGCTCAAAAGCTTTTCTAAATCACAGTCCTAATGGCATCCAGGAGTTGTGATTGGCAGTGTTAGTATCCTGTGTAAAGTGTTCATGCATCAGAAGGAAGAAATTTCCAGAACTGAAGTATTCCTTGTTCTTGACAGTCACTATGGCTACCATATGAAACCTTTATTTATCCTGTAATATGTTTATCATCCCACTTGATTTATTTTTTAATTTTGGCCAATGCAGAACTCTGAAAAGCAGTAAGACTAAAAGTTTTGAGACACAGCGCTTGGGCTGGAAAGAGCTTAACTCAGTGGGATTGATCTCACTTATCTTCAACATAAAAAACAGATGTCTAGTCTAAGTGGTGTCTAAGTGACCTGTGGTCACTGAGACAGTTAAGCATACTCAGGGATTTAGGCAGTTCCGTGTTGTGTCATTGTGTCTAGAGCAGAGGGGGCAAGTGCCTGAAGCACTTACTTGTCCCCTAGTCTGCAGAGAAAAATTGATTCTTTGTATGCTAAATCCAAAGTGGTCTGTAGATCTGAAGGTGGAAGCGAGCACTGCTGAAGCTGAGGCAACCAGTATTTCCTTTATGGTGTCCTTTCACTCCTCTGCCTCTCTGCTAGCTATAAATCAGGGAAGACACTTTTTTTTTCTCTGAAATACCATCTTTTCTTCTTGTCCAAAATAAAAGAAGTTCAGCCTCACTCTGCCTTTGGAAACAGTTGGTTTAACATCTGACTCCACTGATCCTTTTGATAAGGCTGCCAGCAAAGTTGCCACTTTGCATTACTTACTGTATTCGCCTCTCTAACGTGAACCCCAGCACACAGGCAAGCAGACTGAGATGCCTTTTGCTGTTTTTCAGAGGCCATTCTGTTGCTATAGTGACACAGTGATACTACACCTGGACCACAGATAACTGAAGGTCAACTTTTTGAAGCCACAGGAACAAGTGAGCATCTGAAGAGTTGAATGATCTTTTGCCTATGACTGAATTGCTACATTCCCCACTTGAAGTGTTTTCCTTGCTATCATGCATGATTAATAGCCAAGCCACAAATAATCAATCATGTGTATGAGGTTAAAGATTATACAGATATTTGTTGTAAGGTTGCTCATGCACTGCAAATTAATAACATTGTTAAGGAGTAACTCCTAGCTGCATGGATACATGTAGTGCTTGGGAAAGTTAAAAACATGCTGTGGACTGTTAATGTACAGACTCATCCACCCAAATCTAGCAGTGACAACCTGCACTGTGGTCTTCTCCCTCTCTATGGATGTGAGTTTTTGCCATGTCACCATAGCAGTTTTTTCTTTGCTGCAAAGAGTTAGATAAGCCCTTTGTTCCCAGTTACTCTTTAGACATAAGCAGTCATGTTAACAACAGATGCTAATAAGAACAGTAATAGGAATAACTCACTATCTGTGTCACATACAGGATGCTAAAGGAAGGAAAGTAGAGGTCTCTTGAAGAGTAGAAGCCTGACCGAGAGCAGGAAATGGCACCTAAGGAGATGAAATTATGAACGGTGGCAGGAGATGATCAACTCCTGCCTGTGAGTCTCCTGCACACTCAACAACTCCAACTCATCCACAGCCTCTACTGCCACCCTCTATCCTAATGAAGTGCTATGAATAATGTATAACCTTGAAGGAAGGGAATCAACTGAATTTGACAAGCTTTTTTATGCTTCTATTTTGTTGCTAATTTAAGTATCTTACTATTTCCAATATTACACATGTATAATTTTGAAAAAGATCACCAGAACCCAAAAATGAAGCTAGAAGCTGAGACTGCATTAGAAGAAGGAATTAGTTCTCCTCAGTGAGCTCTGAGCAATCAGCAGAGGTGAGGTAGTGGCCTAAGACTGGAAGAGGAAACCCAGAAAATGGCACAGGTTTGCTATGCTGCTGTTGGATTACAGACTTCTTGGCATTACAGTTTGCACAAAGCATGCAAGTGTGACAGCTTGTGGCAGCTGAAGAGTCTGAAAGCTGTCCAGCAGTTAAAACTAACCCAACAACTGATAAAGGTTTCATACTCATATGCAATGCAACACAGCAGTTGTAGTGTCTTGTGTTCAGTTTGTTTGTGGTTTGTTTGTTTGTTTGTTTGTGTTTGCTTTTGTTTTGTCTGTTTGTTTCCTTCCTTCATCTTTAAATTGTCTTGAGAGAAGGATGTATTCAGAGGAGAAATATACAATGTGAAACTGCTTAGCAGATTTAAGCCTCAGTGATACTTTCACATGCATGAAATGTCATGGTTCTGCACTGCTTGCTTTATATAGAAAAAAATGAAAGAAAAATGTTAATGGAAAACAGAGAAAAGGTGGTTATAATGCACCTGATACCACTGTTGAGCTTGGTAGGAAAAGCTGTAAGTATGGGAGGGAACAGCATTGTGAAGTGGCATATACACAGACATGAATTACAGTAGGACCTCCTAATGACTCAACTACAAGGGTTTCTTCTATGGAATCCCATACAAGGTTTAAAAAGTTTTGGTTTTCTGTTTGCAGAGGCATGCTTCCAGGCTCCAAAATGCCTTTCCAAAGAGACTCAGATCTGGAATTGGCAGCAAAGCCAAAGCCACAACCATGATTAATGACTAAATGAAATATCCTATGGGATCCTGTGAAAAAAACACACTTTGAGAGTCCTGGCTTAGCAGCAATTCTCCCATGCAGAAGCTGTTGGTTTTGAATAGAATATATTATCAAAGGTATGTAGAACAAAATTTATCCACCACTCTACCTCTTCCTTCTTGCTCTGAGTTCCTGGCCAATGTGTGATAAGGAGCTTCAAGCAGATGGAAAAATCTGACAAAAGATGTGTAAAAAGTGCTCTGAGGGAGTGACTGTTGCCTCTGTTTACTTAGGCCTCATGACTTTTGTTCAAGAAGTTAAATGCCTGGTCTGCCTCTCTGATCTTTCTGAGCCTGGATCAGAGGGAAGATGCACAGAACACGTCTGCAGCAAAGGGACCAATGATCCCAGCTAGGGTCCTCGCATCACACTTTCTTTGCCTTATACAGGCCATAAGCAGTAGACGTCCCTCTATCTTCAGAGGGGGTTAATTTGTTTCATAGAGAAACTCAGGACAGCACATGTTGCTACTTGCAGCTTTGTGAAGAAACACAGGCATGTAAATTCTTACCCAGACGAACAAAAGATCATCTGTTTAAAAGGAAGGAAAATAATAGAAGAAAATTCCAACTATAGTATGTGACTTCTGCATTGATTTCGGTACTTCTAACCTCTCCACCTCATCATCCTACAATATAAAAACTCTGAGAACCTTTTTACTTACAAAGACAATGGCGGGCAAGTAAGATTTTTTTTCTCTATCACTAAAAGTAAGCATTGTTGAAGAAATGTTAAGTCTGACTACCACCTAATTGACTTCACAGCATCAACCTTGATAATAAATTTCATTTCACTTCATAAAATTGTCCAACAAAATAAACTTGCAAGCTAATATTAAAAGCAACAGATGCAACTATTGAGTTAAAGAGTGCTGAGAATTTGTTTTATACTTTTCTCACACTGAGATACAAAAAACATCCCTGGAGAGCCCACACTTTTTTATTAACTTCCCTTGTCTTAACACAGAAACAAATAACACATTACCTAACATCAGTGCTGCAGTTCTGGACATGTTATCTTTACACAAGCTTACAAAAAGCAGAGACTGTGTATTCTTACACAGTAAATCTATCCTAATTTGGGGAGCTAGATGATTTATTTGCAAACACCATCTTTTTCTCCATGGTGATGCTGACACCAATTTTCAGGTTTTGCACTGATCTCTGTGATTATAAATATCATAGAATCATAGAATGGTAAGGGTTGGAAGGGACCGCTGGAGATCATTGAGTTCAACCCCGCTGCCAGCACAGGAACACCTAGGGCAGGCCACACTGGAACATACTCAGGTGGGTCTTGAAAGTCTCTAGAGAAGGAGACTCCACAGCCTCTCTGGGCAGCCTGTTCCAGGCTCTGTCACTCTCACAGTAAAGAATTTTTTCCTCATGTTGACGTGGAATTTCCTGTGTTTCACATTGCTACCATTACCTCTTGTCCTATCACAAATCACATTTCCTTAATGAATGAACAGCCTCTACAACAATGAGGATGGTGATACAAATTTTTTTAAATCACCTCTCCAATTTGTTATTGGAATTAGCATTTATCCATCATTTCTTATTAAAATGTTTCCATAGATCTACCAAGATCAGCCACATACTTAACTGAGACATTTCCTATTGACAACAGTGAGAGAGAACTTACTGAGCTACAAACTTCTGATCTGGACACCTATGTGTGTTTTTTTCACACAGGATTATGGGTGGTGAGGAGGGAAAAAGAGTGGTCAGAGTGCTTAGTAACTCTGACATCAGAACCTGCTGAAACAATGAGGAAGTGCCAATGAAGTCAGAACAAAATTTCTATCTGTTGAGAACTGTTTGAAAAATTCTCACTCTAGGAAGCTAGGTAATGACATCAAAACCACAGCTTTTTTTAGCTAGGAAGTGGTGTTCCTCTCCCAGTGCTGAAACATGAACTTTGCTCTATCTGTTTCTTGCATGTCTCACTGATGTTCCCAGGAAAAAAAGCGAATGCTACATCCTGTGTATATGTAAACTAATGGATATAGGCTAAAACTTGTTATCCTATGCATAAAATTCTCAGATCTGTAATTTGGATGGAAATTCTGCAAACCCAAGCTCAAACAGCTCTTGTTAAGTGATTTTTCAGATAATCAGTAGAGCTACAGATGCTGTTTGTCAAAGTAGATAAAAGATTAACTCCTCAAATCCCAAGGATGTTTTAATATCAGTGGAAGAAATCTTTAACATCAGTGTTCTAGAAAGCAAGGGAATTTCCATTTAAGTAAGATTTTGGGCTGATTCTCATGCATCTACATTCTTTAGGCAAGAAAAAAAAAAAAGTACTAACTTCAGATGTCCTCTACATGCTGAAGTCCCAGGTTCAAGATAGTTATTTCTCATTCAGAAAGGCTTCATGGAGAGGAAGCCTGAAACATGTTTAGCACAGGCTAGTGGTGTCACATTGACTTGCTTCCACTCCAACATAGGGTTTTGGTAAAAGGCGAGAAATACAGCACTGTCATTCTCTCAGCAGAAAGATCTACGGATAATCTGGACGTGTGGAGAAAGTTATTTACTCCTATTCAAAAAGTGACCCAAGTTATGATTATCCATAAATAAACTCTAATTTCTGGTCCGGGTTATAGAAATGCAGAGCTTTTCATGCTTCTTAGTGCTGTTGAGAGTCTTATCTTTGACTTCAGTGAGTTCTGATCGAGTCCACATAAAGAGAAGCCTCTTTGGAATCACTGCACAAGTGTAAACTAACAATTGGCAAGAGCAGAGCAACATCATCCCACTTCAGTATGACCCTAAAGGAAGTACACCTGCAGAGGAAAATTAACTGTCACTATTTTTGAAAAGGAAAATCTGAGAAATAAGGAATGCCTGCAAATGTGCCTGTTGGGGTACAAATCCACATTTTGTTTCAGTTCAATTCCTTTGAGATAATAAATCTGTATTCATTTTCAACAGCAAAGAACGGGCCTTTAAAAAAAAAAAAAAATGACATGGACTCATCTAAATCTTGAACTGTCATTTGCATTAAACCTGGGAAACTATTGCCATCCTGTTTTCAGTGTTTTGGGGTTTTTGTTGTTGTTGTGGGTTTTTTGGTTGGTTGGTTGTTTTGGCTTGGGTTTAGTCTATATTAGATAAAGCAGGGGACCTTTCAGATAACCAGAGGGAATTTTCAGATGAGCATCATTAATAACAGATAGGATTTTCAATAACTGAATTGAGTAGGAGCACAAGTCCTATTAAAAAAAACTGTGGAAAACCAGTATCCAGTGTCTGTTGGAATTCATCAGAATAAGTTTTCACAAGACTGATTTTTTTAAAAAGTCTAGGACTCTACCAAAAATCAGTTTGGCTGATAATTTGGTGGGAAACAAGCCCCACTGAACAGAGCTTTTCTTTTTGTTAACATATTGATCTTCTACAATTTGTTTGCATTGTCCTGGAAGTACTGAACATACAGCACTGTAGGACAACTGTTAAATATTATTTTGTACAAGCAAAACAATGCTCATATAAAACTTCAGAATAAACATCAGGTAGACATTTACCAAAGTGGGGTTTTTTTCCTGTAAAATACCTATATTTTTGTTGCCAAAAATGTAAAAAAAATGACTTTTTCCTACTTGTATAACTATAAGATATGATAGGTAGGATGTACGAAATATACAGTAGCCTCTTCTGAAAAGCTATCTAAGCTCACTCATCTTACAGTATGTGGAATGTAATTATCCAGAAAGTGAAATATGTATAAAAATAGGTAAAATTCCTACAATATTTGTACTGAGTTATAATTCCTCCTGCCAGGAAGGTTACAGCAGGTCTACAGTACATGTATGAAATGTTTGTTCAGAAAGTTATAAAACATCATTCTTACTGAAGAACACATTAAATGTAGGAATGCATAATCAGAACTGACTCTCAATTCTGCTTAGCTGGTGCAAATCTACAGAAAACCATCATCCCTTCTGCACAAAACAAATCCGACTTTTAATTTGAGAGTTGGGTTTTTTTTGTTTGGTTGGTTTGGTTTGTCATTTGGCCAGACTGAAGTTTATGAAAGATATTCCTCTGGAAGTGGAAGTATGTTGTATAATTATTTTTTTTTTCCCTATCACCACTTGGTTTACTGACAGCAGTCACCCACCTTTTAAAATTATTATTGCCTGATATTACATGGAGCTTTAACTGCTTGTTCAGAACAAGGCAGTGAAATAGAAAGAACCTCCAACTCCCCTTTCATGACCCAGTTCTGGGCTTGTGCTTTTTTGACGAGTCTTTGATCTGCAGCAGGCCTCATAGGCTGGTCTCCCGGAGGAACATGGTGCCAATGTTGTAAGAAACCTTTCTCACTCTGGCAGATGTGATGGAGGGTTTTGGCGGCTTCTGACCACTGCTGACCTCGAGGAAGTAACAGATCCCAGGAATTTCCTTTGGAAAGTTTTCTGGAAGCTCTTCACGGGAACGAGGGATAAAAATAAAATTTTCTTCCTTTTTCAAAAGCCTAGGAAAAAAAACAAAACAGGGGGTTATAAAAAACAGTACAACACAGTTCAGAAATTTCTTTTTGCAAGAGATTGATGCTATGTGGTCCCAAATTAAAAAAAATAGTTAAATATATTGTGTACCATTTAAAAAATGTCTAACCTAGAATCATCAGCTGATAAATATTAGTATCACAAATTTCAAGGAGCTCTGTTGACTGAGATCACTTGAGGAGATAGTTTCAGTAAACACATTCTCTGAATCTATGTCAACATTCAGAAAGTCATATACCATAAAGGGAACCAAATACATAATGATAATTATCCATATGTATCATTTGGATCACTTAATGCATTCCAGTGTGTCCAGCTGTAAATATAAAGAACATTTGAGAGTGGTGAACTACCACCAGGTCTCCTGCTGGATAGTAGGTATGAAGGTGATAGTACTTGGGAGCTCTCACAGGCAGAAACGGGATGGTCAGTTTGTGCCCTTCTCATACTCAATAGTATTGTAAACTGGGTTCAAATACAGCAAATCCAGCTTCAGCAAAAAACAGAATCAGATCTGATATTGTTCATCAAAAGAACCCATGGTTTTAATCTGGACCACCTGGTTGGGGACAAAAAGGGATACAGGATCATGGGATTCATGAAACCATCATCCAGGCATGCCTATAGAAGCGCTACAACATCACAAACAGGACTATACTGCCATTAGGCATTTATCATCTTCCTCCATTGCAGAGAAATCTCTGGCTAGTTCTGAAACAGGTAGGGCCTCTTCATCAAGTATCTTCCCTGAAACTAGCTGGACTTGTAAAATAAAGAAAATAACTCTATACATTTTCTTTCTGTTTCCAGTCCATTAAGTCATGGGTATTCAGTGCCTTGCAGCATTGAAAAGAGCAGTTTTTACATAATGAAAAATTCTGAGCACAGTTGGATATACACAAACAGTCCTCAACTTTTCCCTCCCAAGATACTTATCCTTTCTCTCAATCAATTTAAAGCTCAAAATCATCAGTGGGAAGAACTATATTATCTTCAATGGATTTTGTAATAGGTTGTTCATTTAATGTCTCTAAAGGTAATTTCTGGGAAGTAAATGAATGAATGAATCCTGTTCCGTGAGAATTTTCCAGGATTCTCAGCACATGCAATGGTACTTTACTGAGTATTTTTCATAGGTTTTGAGTGTGTGAGCTCATTGAAATATAAAGTTATTTTCTTCCCAGCTTTTAAACAACCAGTTGGTTATAAATCCAACAATGTTTCCACCTTTGAACTTCTGTGGTTTCTTGGTTTAGCATGTAGTTTGAATGTTATTATGTATTTTACAGACTGTCAATTTTATGATCACAATACTGTAATCTTTTTTAAATTGCAAGTGATTTTTCAGAGGTCTTTACAGAGTAGCTTCTCTCTTTTCATCTCTGCAATACTTGCAATAAATATTTTACATTTTAAAGCTACAGGCTTAATACACTGAAATAACTTCCACTGCTTCCCAAACTAGATTTATGCAAGCAACAGTTGAGCTCTTGGAACTTTCTGAGCTAAATGTGTCAGCTTTCACTTCACTCACTCTTTCCGAAACTGCCTATTCACTATGGAGCATCTGTCCTTGCTAAATATCAACTGTTTCCTTCCTAACCAACTATTCCTTTGGAAATTCCTCTAGAAGAAAGAAAGAAGTTATCAACTAATCCTCAGTGCTTACCAGTGAGGACATTCTTCTTCAAGAATCTTCCCTCCTATATTTAGGCCATTCATGATGTTACAAAGAAAACAGTATCAGTTGATGGCTATGGCCCAGATCTACATCCCTTTCTAAATTTCTTGTCTTCCTTTTCATGGGTTGTGAGCAAGTCAGATTGCCTGTTTGGAAATTCTGAGAACACAATCTATCCTGAGAGCACAAACTATTCTGAGAGCACAGTCTATCCTTCACCTTCAGGAAAATATACACAGAAGATTAAACACTACATAAAATGTCCCCAGATTATCCCATAGTGATAGAATTTAAGTTGAAGCTACACAACCTCCACAGTTCAGAAATATGAACATAGCAACTAGTAATTTTTTTTTTTCTGCATCACTTCTGTTTATTTCCCTTAAGAGCACAGTTGCAAAGGATATTTTTATAGTAGGTTATTCACAGGTTCAAAATTCTGAGTTCTGAGTTGTTGGATATACAACCAATTCAATGCTTAAATTGGGAGGGTCAGGCTACTCAAGCATTGCTATAAATTGCCTGCAACTAGGTCTGTCCTCAGATTGTCTTCTTTGTTGATGTTTCAGGGAAGGAAAAATTTCTTAAACACTGATTTGTAGTTGATTAATTTTGACAGCTTCTCTTCCTAACCTGAAAACTTCCAGAATTGTTTAAATTCTTATTCTATCCCTTCCCTAGTGGAAATGCTGTTGCTCTCAGACAAAAAGAGATGGTGTCTGAGGATTAGCCCATGAACTTTTATTATTTTCAGTGCTTCATTAAAAAAAAATAAAAAGAAAGGTGTCAATATGTAAACACATAATGTGGTTATTTTCTAGTGGAAACAAGAAGTATTTCAAGGTCAGGAGGTCTGTGTGTGAATGAATATTTAGTGAGAACCTTGAGAAGCTTTTAAAAGCTGTAGCTTCTTTTTGCATAGATGAAATTATATATATATATCAAATTATATATATATATCAAACAATTTTGGCAAGAAACAGTCACATCTTCATCAATGAGTTCCCATATTCAGAAAATGAACTAACAAAGATTTGTTACTACAGAACTAAATATTGCAATGCTTTTCACCATGATTCTTACTCTCTCCATGCACATTGGAAAGCAGTATGAACTTTTTATCTCTCCCTCTCTGATGTCAGACATTTGTATTTATAACTAGATGCTGTGAAGTTTAATTAATACGCATACAAAAAAAAGTGCCTCTGCTTACCCTCAGGCTCAGTAGGAAGGATGGCTACAAAAAATATTTTTTTTTTTGTGAAAAGTGGTCTAACGCTTCATTCCTTCGACAAAAAGATACAATATGAAGAATCTGTCCAAAGGGAGGAATAGGATGGTGAGAGGAGAAGCCATTTAGCAGTCTGGAGTCGCAGCTCCTTTGGCAATATGAAAGAATAACTCCTTTGGAAACACAAACCACAATCTTATTTGAGAACTGTATTTCCACAGGTAAAGGAGTAAATGTTTACTGTATGTGCTAAATCAACTCTAGGTGCTTTGAGAAATGGCAGCACTGAGGAAGAACTTGACTAGCTTCAGTGTGCTCTTATACTTTCAGGTTCGTGTCAAAGGCCCTATTTGACCTTCAGAGGACATATTGCTCATGCAGTATCTGGAAACCTTTGAAACCTCCTCCCCACTGCTGTAACCCTTGCTTGCTGAACTTGGCTAGCACAGGTTGCCACATCTCAGCAAATTTTGCAAATCCAGCCACATGATATCACATTTGTTCTGCTGCAGGACCCCAGCACATTGCATAGTTTGTAGAGCTCAGAGACCTGCCTTTTCTTTCAGCTTTTATGACAGGCTTGTCTTAAAAGCCATCTTCAGAACATACAGTCAGGCCAAATCCTTCCAAAGTCACCAGATAGTGAGAAGAAAGCAAGAGATCCCCATCTCAGTGGTGATGCAGTCCATCTTATAGATGTAAGGAAGTTCCTTAGCATGAGAGTGGTAGAGCACTGGAACAGGTTGCCCAGGGAGGTAGTTGAGGCCCCATCCCTGGAGACATTCAAGGTGAGGCTTGACAAGGCTCTGAGCAACTTGCTCTAGTTGAGGATGTCCCTGCTCTCAGCAGGGGGGTTGGACTAGATGACCTCTAGAGGTGCCTTCTAACCCAGACATTTCTATGATTCTATCATCCCCAGCCAGGATCCTCTTGCTTGCCAAACTTGCTACTCCCTGTCCCCTGACCTCAGGAGCAGTTCAGGAGTATCAGCCTCCACAGAAAAAAGTACAGCATCTCCAACTGACTGCACAGTTTGCTCCCCTTTGTCCTCAGGACCTCTACAAAGTGAATAGTGGACATACTTTACATCACAGTTCCTGAGATAAGTCCCATAAACTGATATATATGTATATAATATATGCATTATATAATAAACTAAAAATACATATTCATAACTGATTATCTATGAGGCTTATTATAGTATTGCTGCTTCAATAAATTGCATAATATGAATGTAATAAAGTAAGGTATTAACAACAGCCCGATATTTTTTCAGCTTTGGTTTTGCATATATATTAACCTCTGTATAATGAATATTCACACATCTTAAATAAAAGTCATGTTATGGTATAGTAAGGTTTGTCAATTTGTTGAATCAGAGTTTAAAAAGCACCCACTTATAACTGAACTTATTCTCCTTTATTGAGGTGCACTGTATTTCTTTTAGAAATATTCTCACATTTTGGTCTATACAAAACAATTATATATATGTAAGAAATTTTGTATAGACCAAAATGTGAGAATATTTCTAAAAGAAATACAATGCACCACAATAAAGGACTATATTCACTGCCTTCCTAAATATAGTATGCACCAAGAAAAGCAAAGTGGCCAGGACAATCTTCCATAAATCTTACCTTTCACAGAGATAACTGTCAACAAAAGAAACGTTCCTTCTTCCCCAACTCTTAAAGAACTTTAAAAATTGTAGTTAATTTTATTCACATCCACCTATTAAGTGGTACAATTAAGAGAAATGAATTAATGGCTTGGCAAACAGGACAGTCAGAAGACTGTCTCCTGCTGTATCGATGAGATTTTCTTTTATGGCAATAGGTGTTGGTTACTTCCCCAGCTGGGTATCTGATTTGATAACGTATGCCAGCTTCTTTGTTTCCATATGATTTCAGACAATAAATTATTATGACACTCATTAGAAATACCGGTAGGCTACTCATAAAATACACTGCAAAAATAATTTGCTATTGTAATGGCAAAAATCAGCGCAGTTGGTTCCAAATTTTATTGACTTTGGATTTCTCTCTAGCATTCTCTATATGCTAGAAAGATCAGAAGACTGAAAAAAAAATGACTAGATCTGTATCAATTAATTTCACATTGCACTTTACTATTTTTCAAACTGTTGTTCATGTATTGGTGGTTTTCCCTCATACGTATCAATTGTAAGAAGATTATGAAAGGGCCAGCCGTGATTTTTTAATGCAATATGTTGTATATCATATGCATCTCAACATGGTGAGTGTCTATCACTAACCTTTAATACCTTTATTTCTCACCCACCTAAGCAGAAGGACTACTGTGTCTCTGATCTCTGTCTGGGACATTAGAGAATTAGGCTCAGTGAATATAATTGTGCCATCACTAGTAAAAGGCCCCAGGCTTTACATTGATCTAACAGTGATGGCCTCGGGACTTGTCTGTATTTCTCTTGGCTTGAGGTTTTTGTAGTGTTAACAGTTGTCAAATCGCTATTGCCTAAATAAGTTTTAGTTTATCTGTATGGAACTGTGGTGTAACTTAAGATGTTAACTAATGAGAAGTGATCTAATAGTTATTCTGCATAGAGTGAACTACAGATGAACCTTGAATATAGTGTCATGAAGCACATGCACATTCAGAGGCCACAGGACCATAATCACAAATCACAGTGACTATTGAGGGTGCAGCCTTGGGAAGCAGATGACATTTGGAACAGAAAAACAAGAACGAACCAGTGCATTTTGACTACACTTTTAATACTTTAATTAGACTAAAGATGATTTTTTTTCTGTCCATCTATAAGCTGTGTTCCGTTTCTATGCATAGCTAAATTGCCCATCCATTAATATGTTCCATGAAAGCATACATGGTAAACTGACCAACATAAAAAGAAATATTTTTTAAGAGGATGCTTAGAAATAAAATTTACAATAATGTGAAAAGACTCTTGGAAAGAAATCCATTTGTTTGTCCCTATGAGGCAGAAAAACTATAGATGTAGATAAAGATTGAGTCAGAATCTGTTGGAAAAAGAATTTAATTTAAATAAATAGAAATTCATAGTTTTAATTTAAAATCCCAATAAAGAGAGATGTATATGCATCCTTCTTAATTGTCTAAAAGTAAAACTTCTTCCATACAACATTCTGTGAGTTAGCTGTTAAAATCTATTCACATTCTGCAGTTTTTATTCAATTATAAAAGCTGAGGGGCAACTTAAGCAGGTGAACCAGTAGTGGTCGCCCCCAGCTCAATAAGGAGGTGTGCTTGGTTGCTCATGCTCCTAAAGCAGACAAGAATGTGGGATACCGGCTGTTCATCTCTACCTAAGCTCAGGTTCCAGATATATTGGCCAGCATGTGATAATGGAAAGTATCTGTACCCAAGACTTAATGCCAGAAGCACCTTCTCCACAAGGGAAATACGTGCTGGAAAAGACCAGCAGTGGAAAGAAGTGAAAAAATAGAATTAATTTTTAAATACAGTTACTTGACAAATAGCAACAATTATGTTTACTTGCCTTTTATAACTGCTTAGAGATCCCAAGGCATTACAGTGTAATGCTATTAGGGAAACAGGATGAATGTAGGTATATTATATTAATATCTTATAAACATCATTATTCAAGGCTGAAACAAAGAATTAAAAAATATTTAATCTCTCTTCTGTGCTGAAGATGAATCTCATAAATCTCACTGTGCTTCCTTCCTGAGTATGGAAATCAGGGTAATTTTATTTAATTCAGGATAATGTAGATAAATTAAATAAACCTTGAGCTGGATTTGCCAGTTTCCTAAAGGAACAGAGAATGTGTTATTCTTTTCCTATTCCTTCTTAGCCACTCTTTAAGCAGGGACCAGTCTGGGATCCTCTACTCGCTCTCCAGTTTCTACATGTTTCACTGGAAGTTTTACCGGTGCTGTTCCAGTGCTATCTTTTTACAGTGCTTAGTGATTCAAATTAAATGGGTCTCTGTAATCCTTCACTCAACAAGATATTTTGAGCAGAAGTGAACTCTTAACAGATCCTTAGCAGATTCAAAGGCCATCATTGCAAAAGGTGCTGTTCCACATTGAAAAGCTCTGCCCAGGCAGGGGTAACTGAAGCAATGCTGTCCCAGGTTCAGTGCTGCTGCTAGGCAACACCACATCTTATATTTAGAATTTCAGATTCTGATTCTCACACAGGCAGATTACAGGGTCGTGGGGAAGTGTCTGAAACCAGTAATAGGCATTCTGAATTATGATTATCATTTGAATGCTCATGACGCTGCATAATGCATAATCTGTACTGTGATACGAAGGATGAGAAGTATTGGACACGTTTCCAGTATCTTCAAGGTTTGTAAGCACAGAACTTGTGCTTACTTGAAATTTAATCAGGGGCATGGTGGACAGAAACATGTAATTATAAATTACATCAGTTTTAATTAATTGACAATCCTGCTATTTTCATACTGAATGAATATTTACCTACTTTGGAAAACACTGCTTCTTAGAAGATGAAAATAAGGAGTACAGAGCAGCACAGTATGATCAAATGGAAGCATCTGATAGAATACAGGGTCAAGTAAATCAACAGATCTATCACAGAGAAACAGTCCCAAAACATGAGCAAAACTGTACTTCAGAAAATTACTTAATATACAGAATACTGGAAAAAGAGTAAGATTGAGATCTCCTGTCAAGAAAGTGAGTACATCAGTAGTAATCCAAGCTGCAGAAATTCTAATAGTCAAGCTGTCAAATTCGAACAATAAGGAATTACAGCTTTTTTTATTTCCTCATAACTAGATTTAATCAAGCTTTCTCCCTACTTGCATAATTCCTTCAAAGATTTAGGGATAATGCTTTGCCATTTTCAATCTTTTTTTGCTACATTACAAAAATGCTAAATAATAAATTTTGTCTTCAAGAAAGCATGAAAAGTTTGCCCTAACTGGCAAAATTAGACTTTTTCTGAGCCAATGGGAATACACTTCTCTCCATGAACTATGTCTAGTGAGTGGTACCCAAATCCTTAGCCTAAATCTGTAACAGTGCACAAAATTATCCCACTTCTGTTACATGTTATTTTAGGCAGGAATTGTTGACCCTCCTGTTGTGCTTCCTTGACTCCACTGACTTTGCACATCCTGATGAAAACTTGTAAAGAAAAGATGGACAGCCCCAGGCAACACCTCTTTCCAGTTGTCAAGGTGCCCTGTTGACTTTCTATTGAAGTTCATGTGTTGAGGACAGAGCATGTTACAAGATCATACGCAAAACAGGCTGAAATAAGAAACAGCACGATAAGGATAAGAGGACTTACTGGTATGTGGTTGGACTGACATTGATGCGGCGTGGGTGACTTCCTGACTCAAACTTGCTTGCAAGGGTGACATTGTTCCCAAAGAGACAATAACGTGGCATTCTTACACCAACAACTCCAGCCAGCACTGATCCTGAGTGAATGCCTATCCTCATCTGGAAAAACATGAGATCCATGTGAGTTCTAACCACTTCTAACACAGTTTTCTCAGCCCAAGTTTTCTCAAGGTGTCAGAAAAAGCAGTGAATTGGAATGAATGAACACGGTACTTCTAACTTCTTTATATTTTCTTCTTCCAAACTCCTCAAGGTCTATTAGGTCCTTCTCACGTTGTCAGAGGTACTGTAATGGTGAAGATGCTGAACATGAAGGTATCAATGATTTTAAAAATAATTGTATCCCCATCAAAATAAGGAGGAATAAATCCCCAGAAAATAATAATAAAAAAAACCAACCCACATGACTATTCTAGCAATCATCCCTGTATCTGTCTCAGATGTGGTGATTAGGTTGATCTGTAATGCTCAGAGTCATAATGCAAAGTTCTCTCGGGAGCGAACAATCAAATGCAGATGTATTCTGCATACATTTAGAAAATAATTTTTACTAATAAGAAAGTTCTTGTTAACTTTATAACATTATAAAAAAGAAAGTAACGTATTTATATCTTCTGTAGATACTCATAGCAACTGGACTGTGCAAAATATGAGAAAACATGAAGAAAATAAATAGCAGTTACTAAAACAGAGACTGAGAGAGTCTGGTCTGAATGAGTGACTTAGCTAATAGTATACTCAGTATGATTCTTTGATTTAATTCACAGTTATCACACTGTGCTTTTGTCTGTCAATTCCTATATTTTAATAACACAATACATATTTACTCAAGCACAAAGTCATTGTTAACATTTTTTTATGTTAAGAAAAATGCCAACATTTTATCACCTAGTGTCCATGAATTCTACGATCATGTAGGACCTCATATTATTTAATTGACTATAGTTTTTTCCATGTGCCCATGACTTGCCATGCAGCTAAGTACTCTTTAAATTCTGTTCCTCTCTTATATGTCACAGATAACGGGTAAAGCCCATATGTGCTGTACACTAAACACATGTGTAACCTAAGAACATGTCATTCTGTATTCAATAGGATGCTACTCACAAAATTCACAGGCAACATAAAACCTTCAACCTTCACAATAATGTTGTTAATTACAGACTGGGTATTTTTTTAAACAAATCTGTGAATAAATAGTAGTGGAATTTAATTGAGCTTTCAGATCTTTATTACTGTTTGGAAGCCAGATACTGAAACCTTTTAAATATTCCATCCTATTAGGTTGGGAAGAACCCAGAAACTTGCTTTGTCTGTGAACATTTGCACAAACCCATCACATCTACATTATTTTGATCATAGTTTGGGGCATGAAGATTTTCTTCTTTTGTCACAACATACATTTAAAGTCCATGGTTCATATCCAGTGAAAAAAAGTGCTCCTACAGACAAACCTGCCCTCAGCAAAAAATTACAAGCAGAGTCTTCGTCACACAACAGCAAGTATGTTGTCAGCTTTCTATAAATAATAAATAATTTATTTACAATGACTTGGGTTTGTGAGATCGAGAAGGACTAGTTATTTTGTGTACAGTTTTAAGAACAGAGCTAATGCTACATATTTGTTTCACTACTACTCTCTAGCTCTGGTGATTCCTCACCTGGACTACTGCCCTCAACACAGGAAGGACATGGACCTGATAGAGTGGGTCCAGAGAAGAGCCACAAACGTGATCAGAGAGCTGGAACACCTCTCCTACAACAACAGTCTGGGTTGTTCAGCATGGAGAAGAGAAGGGTCCAGGAAGACCTTATAGCAGCCTTTCAGTATCTGAAGAGGGCCTACAAGAAAACTGGGGAGGGGCTGTTTACAAGAGCATGTAGTGATAGGATGAGGGGCAATGGTTTCAATCCATTAAGAGTAGATTTAGACTGGATATTAGGAAGTTCTTTACTATGAGGGTGGCAAGACACTGGAACAGGTTTCCCAGGAAGGTGGTGGAGACCCTATCCCTGGAGACATCCAAGGTTGTGAGCAACCTGATCTAGTTGAGGATGTCTCTGCTTAGTACAGTGGGGTTGGACTGGATGACCTTTAGAGGTCCCCTCCAACCCAAGGCATTCTATGATTCTGTGATTTAAGAATGACAAATAAGCAACTTGCTGTGACCTCTTCTATGGTACATTAAATCACATGTGAAGGCCAGATTGAAACCATAAGGAATAGTATTAGTTTTGTTTTGCTGTTGAAAAGTGAAAATTAGAGTGGAAGAGAGCAAAAAACAAACTAAGAAAATAAAATTTACTTTTGCAATATACACAGTGAAAGCTTGGGTTTTTTCTGCTTTCACTATTGAAGTGCTTCCTTATACATGTATACGTTTTTTATCATTCAGTGCTTCAGTGACAGAGGACTTCAAATGGATTTCCAAATTAGCAAATGTTTAGGTTCTCTTGAAGAACCCAAACCCTACTCTCACAGTAAATGTTTTCAAGATCTTTTCTCACAATTGTCTCAAAAAGACACTGAGGAAATGGCTTTTCTGGTTATGGCTTTACTGCATGCTCCAAGGAAACCAGATGTTACACTGTCCAACTTGCTGAAAAAATAAAAGCTGATATACCATCTTTAATATTAAATATTTTCCTTTGCAAGGTTACATGGATGAAGCTAAAGCCGTGCCAACTTCCACAGAAAAGCTGAGGTTGGGAAAAAAATATTTTAAATTATATTTAAAATTTTACTCAGGAGTACATAGGTTAGATCTTCTGTGAACCACTTAACTTTCATAAGGGATGAGACAGATGAAGAACAGAAACAACTTTGCTGTTTAATACAGTGTGTATCTAAAGAGATTTTTTTAAAAAAAACTTCATTTGGCTGAGAACATAACTTTTTGTGTTCTGTAGTATCTTTGGTTTTTGTTTTTTTAAAAAATCTCCTATAATAAAAAAGGTAGATGTTCTCACAAGGACAGGTTAAACTACACAGAGCTACCAAGACTGTCAAAACCTGAAATTTTCATTGGGTGCAAGAAAGTTAATGCAGTTTTTCTCATTAAAGTATAAACACCTGATAAAGGACAAAATTACACCAAGAATGGCTTATAATAAAGCTTCACTTTTGCTTCACTGTATAGTTCTCTACAAGAAAAAGCCTGCAACACTGATGCTATTGCCATGAATTATTCCTCTTATGTCTTCTTATATCGAGAGTAGACATTATATTGGCAATATATTACTTTTTAGTGAAATATGCTTTTCATAAAGTTGTCTTTTCAAGATTTTATTTCATCTGTAGATAGGTTATTCTGAGTTGAATACTGTTCTGTTAACAGTTTCAAGGCTTTTTTTTTTTAATGAAGGAAGAAAATGTGTGATAAAATTATTAGCAGCAAGACTCTTACTGGGGCACATTACCTTCTCACATTGTCTTTGCAGCAAAAGAAACTCTAGCTAGAGAACTTGACTTAGAACAGTAATAACAGCTATATGGGTTTAGTTATTTTTCCCAGGTTATATTGTACAAGCAGCCCTTATGCATGCTTTCCCAGAACCATTACCATTAAAGATTACTAATAACATAAGGAATTCAAATTAGGTAGCAACACTAGGACGCATTATTTGTCTATCGTAACTATTTTTATTCATCTATGTTCTTTAAATGTGTCTAAGATGCATTATGGATATATTATATTTATACTGAGCATTTTTAATAAAATGCATGCTCTTCATCTGTGCTGACTGGTCCTTTATCTGTCCTTAATTATTTAGCTAATGATAAAAGGCCAGCGTATAATGGAGACTGAAGCTTCAGAGGCATTATGCATACATACTGAAAGACAGCTCTTTGGCAACTATCACAAAAAGAAGACAGCTGTAAGAAAAAACCCAGCAAACAAACAGAAAACATCAGACCTTCATAGTTAAGGAACAGTAAAGAGCTGGACAACAGCAAAATACATTTCTAGAGAAGGATACTGGAAGATGCAATGGAGAATGAAGCATGAACAGGTGTGAAAAAGAGCAAGAGACCTCTGAGAGGACTTTTAGATAAAGAGGAACAACTTGAACTAACTGCAATGGAATGATTTAGACTGGAAAATGACAGGTAGAATAATTTGATCTTTGCAGTAGCTGTGCTGATAGTGAGGTGGAGAAAAGCTGATGTGAGTGTCAGAGGCATAAAAGAAAAGCAGCCTGCATTGATCAAAGGAGAACAAGAGGAAAAACATAGCTATGTGGAAAGGAAAAGAAGCTTCTGACAATTTTAAATAAAATGTAGCAGTATTTGGATATTGCTCACAGGATAAGGCACAGGGAGCAGAAATGGCTAATACTTGAGAGACAGGAGGATAGTGTGTTTGTACAATACTAATAGATAATATAAGGAAAGTTAATGAGCATTGGAGCTATGATCATCCTCTTATGGGGAAACATGCTGCAATGGTATAAGTGAGAACTGACAGTCCAGACTGGACTGAGAGAGAAAAGTCAACAATAAACAGCAACACAGATGACCAACATAAAAATACTTTGTTTTTCTGAACATGCTGATAATGTGTTTTTCTAATGTACTGAATCTTAGAACAGCTGTGTGCTGCCCCTTTACAGCTTCTCACTGCCAAAGCATGAATGATTTTTTCTTTTTTATAGATGAAAGTACTGGGTTTTATTTTGTTTTTACCTGCTGTGCAATTTCCTTCACTTCCAATAGACCCAACGCATTCTTAGGCACCAAAGTCAAAACTGCACTCTTCCATCAAAACAAAGCCTATTCCAGATACGATAAAAGTAAATGCAACATTGAAAACTCACAATCCATCTACATTCACTTCACGGTGAAGAGGCAAAAATATTTTATAACGGGTAAAGGAATGCAGTGGCATGCCTCAAGTAAATTTCATCATGGCTAATTTATTCCTTAATAGCTTTTTCTGTTAATCAGTACTTTCACAAGAAGCAAATCTAGTAATTTGTTTTATGTTCAAAGCTCTTGAGCTTTTTCCTTTGAAATCCTGTTGAAAAATGCATTCTCTTTTCCCTCTCCTCATTTCCCACATAATTTTCAAGGAAAAAAAAAACTTTGACATTAAAATTCAAGTGGAAAGTCACCATTCTGTAGTAGTAGTCAGCTCCCCAAGAACATTTTATAAAACCTTCTCATATAGAAGATTTTTGACCAATATATGTCTGCATGTTGATAACCAACAGAACACATTAAAACCTGTATCTCCCTTCAGTCAAAACTGAGACTTTGCATTACAAGGCTTAAAAACCCTTCCTTTACTAATTATTCCACAAAAGAATTGCTCAAGTTGTAATAATTACTGAAAGGAAAATTAAATGGTTTTCTGAATTTTTCTTCAAGTTTCTTATGTACATGGTGCTGCGGAAAAGTATTTGTGATCTTGGTTAAGGGCTTACAAATCTATTTTAAGAAGCATAAGCTGTGCTTAATTCAGAAGAAGAGAAAGGAGACATCAAAACACCCTTTGTAATGGGTGACAACATGACAAATTGCAGAAGGACATGACAGTAAAGAATGATTTCTGACCTTAAAAGAAAAGGTTCTTTGTGGACAGTGTTGAAAGGCAGAATAGGAAAAAAAGAAGAGTCTGTGAGTATCTTTGTCTGCCAGTACAGAGGAGTTGATGTTTTAACATGCAAGCTGACTTTCCAATACAAACCAAAGGTACATGTAACCTGTCTTCTGATAAGCAGAGGGCAAAAATACATACTCATTTCCAAAATTCTCTCTCTGCAACCAGTAATTTCTAGTTCAGGGATTTCCTGAGCCAAAAAGAAATCCTTTCTGTAGAGGAAAGGTGTCTGTTGTTCACAGTTCCTCCTCAAATATGAACTATGATAATATTTCATGAGAGTGGTAGGTGTACACCACACACACAGAGAACAACCTTAATAAACAGTTCTCACACTGTGAAAAGCATACCCCCATAACAGAAACAGAAGTCTCAGATTGCTTCACAGGTTAACTGCATCCAGAAGGACTCAAAAATCATTTTCACACAACCGTCTGCCTTATACAGACACTAAACTCAGTAAGTGAGGGCAGGCTGGGAAGTAGGTAACACAGTCTGGAAAGCAACCATGGGCAGAAGTAATCCCCACTCAGCCTGCCTGGACCATTTCAAGCCTTAATAATGTGACTGACTGGCAGCCGCTCAAGACTTTGTGCAGAGCCAGTATCAGAGATCAGGGCTGATACAAAGAAGTAGCTGCATGGAAATACTTCCAGGCACATGCATGTCCCAAGCCAGCAAAGCATTTAAATAAAACAGGAAATGTTCTGCTGGATTAGGACTTTTGACATCAATTTCAATAATGTACATGAATGTCTGTACACTACAATTTCTCAAACAAATAAAGGACTCCTCTCTTTCTGCCCTAACATACCACATGATACTTTGTGTCTCAGTAAGGACTTGCTCCCTTCTGTCCTTGTAGTGTCCTTCAGAAAGAAAAAAAAATCACCTCACAGAGCTAAGCTATTAGTCCGTGATGCACTGCCAGATCCTTTCAAACAGAATGTGCCAAATTCTGTAAGATGTTATCTGCCCTAATATTTTGTAGCAGCTTCTACATCAGTGCGATCTCTAGATGTCAACATATGGTTTACAAAGGGACATTTATTTGTAAAGTGTATTAACACAGAATATATTCTACAGAGCTTAGAAGTCCAAAATCAGAGGCACACACCAGTGAGTCTATGTCTTTCTGCTCCTCAAAGAACAGCAAGTTGACAGTACTGACAGCTATGCCCTGACATATGCTTTAGTGTGTGGGTTATCTGTATTCTTAGATAGATTTATAAATATCACACTGTCTTTCTGGAAAAGGACATATGACAGTATAGCTCACTACAAAATTGTTGCCAAGGAACAGACCTGCTCAGAGGAAAATTTAGATAACTTTGAATTTCACAAGGTGTTCTACAGAACTAAACTACAGGATATATTCCCCCCATATTTGAAAAACATTTGGAGAAATGAACACAGCTTTTTTCTAATGAAAATTTTCTAGATTTCTTACCTATAGATTTAGAATTATTGAACTTGTCTAAAGCAAAAGATACAGAAAATTATATAAGGACAGTGAAAAATACACTAATAAACTAGCAGACTGAATTCCTTGGGATCAATAAATCCGTTTGAAATATTTATTAGGTAAAGCAATTGTGGTTTGCATAAAAGACATACAATTATAAACAATATGATGCATATTACCTATATACATCCCTGGTCTATGGCCTTGGCATACAGTCATCTCTACTGAATGTGGAACAAGGAGTATATGAAGCTCAAGAGATTAGTTCAAATGGTGGTCATCACCCTCTCAGAAGGAGTTTAGCTATGGTACCCACCCAGCAGAAAGTTCCGTCCTCTGCACTCACCAGAATGTGTTCGGCAACCCAGAGAGAGCTCCCACAGAACCATGCAGCTGTCTGGGTCTCAGGCTGCAGGGAGTTCCAGAGCCTTTCAATGGTAATGGGTGGCAGTAGTGAGAACAGCTGTTTGTGGTGTCACCAGGTGGACAATGTGCTCAGCCTGGTGGCAGAGCTGCAAGTGGAAGCAGTAATTAAGGATCTTCAGGGAGACTGAGAAAGAAATACACTGATGGAGCCAAGCTCTGTCCTCCTTGAGAGAAAAACAGAAGCACCCACCAGAAAATCAAACAAACAAACAAACCAACAAAACGAGATCAAGGGTACTCTGCATCACTCCCCTGACAGACTGAAGGAGAGAATACAGGCATACATGCTTGAGGCAGCAGGTGAGCCTCTCCTTGGCCACCTCACTCTCTAAGGTTCCCCTGTACAAGAGGTGTGAGGTTCTGGATGAGGAAGGCCCATCAATAGATGATGTGGATGAAAGTTCATCTGCAACAGAGGTGTCACCAAAGTCAGAAAGCCCTACCCTCCATATAACAACCACCTCCATGAGGAAGAAAAGAAGGGTTGTAGTTGTATGTGACTCCCTTCTAAGAGGAGCAAAGGGTCAAATACGCTGGACATTCCCTCATCTTAGGGAAGTTTGCTGCCTTCCTGAGGCCTGGCTTAGGGACATCACTAAAAAACTTCATACCTTGGTATGTTGGACAATTATCTGTTACTGACCTTCCATGTGTGTGGAGATGAAGTCTCTAGTCCAAGAGCAATAAAAAGGGCCTTGGGACAGTTGGTAAGGGAATCTGGAGCACAGGTTATTTTCTCTTTTTTCTTTATGAGTCTTATATTTAGCTCACTGCTGCACAGATTTAGCAGTTCAAGAGCTGAACTTTTACTGGCTCTTGCTCCTCAGTTTGAAGAAGGAGGTATCTGTTTTGATGATGACGGGAATAAAAAAGCATGTATCAGGGTGCACTAGCTTTGTACCGTTGTAAAAAATTCATTTTTAATACCAAGCTATAAAAGTATGTCTACCCTTTCGAATTCAAATGTGTAGAAATGCTTGCACTTAGCAAGTGCATGAGAGGACTTGTAAGAAAAATAAGGACAAACTTTTAGAAGGGATTCTAGCAATTGGACAAGGGATAATGATTTTAAACTAAAAGATAGTAAATTTGGACTAGTTATAAGAAAGAGAGGGTAGTTAAACATTGGAACAAGTTTCCCAGAGACAAGGTAGATGCCACATCCCTGGAACCACTCAAGGGTAGATTGGATCTGATCTAGTTAAAAATGTCCCTTCCATCCCCAAACATTCTATAATTCTAGGATTTCTGCATAAAGAGGCCCCAGACATGACGGAACAACTTCCTTTTCTCTTTCCTATTAAGTTCTTCCACTAGGATCGAGGTTAGCTATGATCTGCTTTGAACAGTGAATATAAAATAGATTACCTCCAGAGGTTCCTTGCAACTTCTTTAATTCCATGATTCTATATTTCATACCTTATGATTAAAAATTGTACCCTTGTGAGTCTTCAGCAGCAGCATGAAGTAGAATTAGATGAACTAAAAATCAAAACCAAAGAGTCAGACTCATTTTGGGAGCTCATTACTTCTAGCACCAAAGAGAAGTTTGTATTGGGGCAAAGTTTTGGGGGCCAAATTCTGCACTGATGCACCATGAGAATTCACTGGCACTGTGCAGGATCTAGGTTAGAAGGGGATGTGAGTCATCTGTACCAAAACATCTGACCTGAAATGATTTACTAGGGGGAAGGGTATAAACTATGGAAATGAGAATTCCTGGAGTTGCTGAACAGAACAGTAGGTCCTATATCCTTCCCCTAAGAAACCAAAGAAGAGACATTAATGTCAGTGTGCTTCTGCATAAGATGCCTCTCCCTCACCAGTAAAATGTTGCATTTCATTGCTGATATAGCATTTAATCAAAACCTTTTTTTATTGTTTTCTTTGAATAGTCATTTAAACAGCAGGAATTTAATTACTATGTGAATCTGTGTTCAGGCACTTATAAAATAGCTAATCATTCAAGCAAGCCCACATAGCAGTGGAGGATATTTCCCCGCCTCCTTTCCACTGACACCCAAAAAAGAAAAAAAATAATCAGAAAGTTCTGTTTGATCTTTAGTGTAGGAGGACATCTTTGTCTCACAGTGCCATCATATGACATACACTGAATGGGTTGGGTGATACTTTAACAAGGCTAAATGACACATGCTCAAAATATTTAAGGGAACAAAAAAAATGTATGCATAAAAAAAGTTGGGCATAAGGGTTTTACTCTTAGGAAACAATCTTCAATACTTCTGCTAATTTAGTAATTTAAGATAGATTTGCCTTAATTTCAGCCACCTAGAAGTTAGGCAGCTCACTTAAATTAGATTCCTAGACTACTAAATCAAGGAGGTAAATAACCTTGAGACCGAAATTCCTCACATTCCAAAATTGGCACCTAGGAAAGGCTGGATCAATCATTCCTGAAGGTGTCTAACTTTCTTGGTGGAACATTTAATGGCAAGTTTAGCCTAGACATCTCATGCACAGGTGGCTAATCATAGGTGAGATAACACACTTTCATCTTCTTTTCTTAAAATGAGCTACACTTCTGTACATAAATTATCAAAGAAGCAGGTGTGGATGGATAGGATACCATCAGAAGTTAATTATGTTTGTAGAACAGCAGGAATTTCTTCAGATGTTTTAACATAATGGTCTTTGAATCTAGCCTGCAGTTTTTGAAAGTGTAAAATGAAACCACTTTTCAATACTTCATCTTTTAATCACAGTATGTGCTTTGATACATATAGATTAAATTCATGTAGATCTGCTTGAGGAAGAGGTTGGAACTAATCAGCAAGGATCTGCTGCATAACAGCTTAAAATAAAAGAAAGCACTGACATAAAAGAATCTTATGCTTTTACTATTGGAAGCCACCTTATCTAGCCTATGGACAATAATAATGTATCCATATCTAGATTCTTACCAAAGGCTTTTACACTGTTAAAGAGACCTAAATTATTACCTGTGTCATTTAAACCTTCACCACTGCAAGGCATTTTAATATTTTTTTCACAAAGAGGGCATACATTTTAAGTGTGTAGTTTCTTGCAGTCAGCACCAAGAGAAACACGGTAAAGATAAAGAACTGAATGATCTCCCTCCTCCATATGGACATAGTAGACAACAAAAAAAATCACTGAGACAGGTTTTGCATCTTTTGGAATAGAGTAAGTCAAGGAATGACCACATGGAAACCTAAAAGGCTAAGAACATCCCAAGCTGTGCATAAGGAATGCTTAATGCTGCAAGTTATAATAGCTAAAAAATAGTTTGCTTCCCTGTGAGGAAAATTAGGGCTCTGCCATCACCATAAGAGATTTGAACACTGAATATCCAACACAACCACTTTTGCTCATGCTTCACTAAAGGATAAATTAGCTTGTGAAGTACAGGAAGTTTCCATGCGATAGCTAGGGTATACAGGTACTTTATACCATATACATTCCAATGCTAGAACAGCTCACAGTATTAGACCATCCCTGTAAATCTCACTCATCTTCAAAATTGTAATGGTTATAGAATCATAGAATGATTTGGTTGGAAGGGACCTTAAAGTTCATCTAGTTCCAATGCTGTATTCCTTTGCTTGTTCATCACTTCCTTTTTAAGAACTTCAATTTCTATAGACTTAATTCAAGAAAACATAAAAGCTAAATAATGATTATTTTTCTAGAACTGACCCTCCTCTTAAGCCTGGGGGAAGTCTCCAAAGCTGACAGGTAATGATTAGCCTAACAGGAAATGGCAATAGCACACAAAGAGAAAAGAGGCTTTATGATTATAGAGATCCTATAACAAAGAGTATAAGATTTCACCTTGGAACGGGTTTATTAACATTGGTCTTTGTACTTCACTGTCACAGAGCTTCAGAATTTTTCAGGGAAAGTGAATTTTCTCCTCAATGAAATCAAAACACATATTTGCATGTAATGCTTTTCTTTTAAGACTTTCAGGCAGGCAAATCCACTGAGTTGAGACAAACTCTTCCATACAACAAAGGGAATGAACATGAAGAGAAAGGGTATTGCATTGCATTGAACTGAAGACTTCAGCAAAGCATTCACAAACTCTCATGATTCATGTATAGCCCGCACTTCAGGAAGTCAATCTAACATTCTTGACACCACAAAACAAGGATAACAAAAACTAGCATCAGAACTCAGAGAATTCTGTACAGTTCTATTACCTTCCTTGAAAATCTTGTTTAAAAAATAAATTTGTAAATAAATTGATTAATAAAATCAATGAAAAATTGGTAACTTGGTAACTTGTGTAAAATTGTCTACTCCTAGATTTAAGCTGCAAGTCTACAAGCAATATATGATAATTATCACGTCAGATGTGCCATGAATGGAAATGAGACGCTATTTTACTGTTTGTTTCAACTGCTTCAGATAAATTTGTTAACTGCACTGTAATTTAAAGAAAAATATTTACTAAAAATCTGAATATTCCATTTTTTTCATGACTAGAAAGATTTCAGCCTTATTTTCATAGCAATTAACTAATGAAGGCCTGAGTATGTCAAGAATATGGCAAAATCCAAACAGGTAGAGACATTCTCAGATGAAGGTAAATCACTTATGGGAAGGAAAGACTTCAGTGTTAAGTCTAATGATTTTCCTTCACTTCATTCACTGATCTCTCCTGCTGTATTTCACACTAATTCCCCCCTTCAAGACACACTGATAAAGAACAAAGCATGGCAACACATGCATCTATTTTTGGCTTGGGCATTCTGTAAAAAATTACAGTCATAATAAGTATGTAATAAGAATTCATTTAATATATATTATGCATTTTACAAATATCAAAATTCAAACATGTTAGTATACTTAGTTAAGATTACCTCTGCCCATCTTCACAGGCTCTTATTAACTCATTTATTTTTCTATAATTCACAATGACACACACAAATAAAAGCATATTTGTACTTTTGTGTGACTGAGAAAGATCAAAAAAATAAAAGACAAGGAGACTTTAAGCCTAAATTTTCCTTACATGTTCTTTTGAAAATCACTAGACAAATTAACGACTAATTTAGTTTTGGATTCAGAAACAGTTGATAGCATGGCATATCTATAACCTTATTGCTTGCCACTGCTGCACAGCCAACCTTTAATGCTGCTAATTTGGTGCATTTGGCAGCAAAAGGACACAGTTGCCTATCCCTGGATTTTGCTTATCCAGAATTGTCATTACTTGCTTCTTTCCTTCTGTTGTTCTTGTCTGACTGTGCTTTATTTGGAAATTTCCAGTCAACTTCTTCACCCAAAACTATCTTTCTTGGTCCAAACTTTGCTAACAAAAGCTGACAATTCCATTACCTTTTAGTCCCATTCTTTATTTCTTTCCTACCAAATGCATAAAAGATGTGTTTTCATGGAAAGACTCTGTCTATTCTCTGGTGCACTGTTATTCTTCTTGCCCTACATGCATGTTATATATGTAACTGGTGGAATTAAAAGCAGGAGTAAAATGTACAAATTCTTCTCCTACAAATAAAAAGACAATCCTTCTCCCTTAAATTGGTAACCAAAAATAAAACATATTTGTCTTTAAAAATTAATTCAACTTTTATCAGATGACACGTAATCAAGTCAGTGGGAGAAAAGCAGAAAGAAGCACCAACCATTTGAATTACCTGAAATATAGTGTTATCCTCACAGTAGAAAAACAGAGGAAAAAAGAATGAGTGGAAAGTGATCTTTATATAAATGCAAAAGAACATTGAATTTTTTGACATTAATATGTATTTTTTTTGTACGATAGTATTTATTTAGTAGGTCATCTGCAGAGGAAATGCAGCCAAGAGAAGGAAACGAATTAGCTACCAACCTTACTAATAAAATAATATCTCTTCTAAAATTAATAAACAACAGAAATTACACTGGAAAGCTCAACATAGCTATGATTATCTACAGGAGAAATAAAAAGAAAATCGTTCTTGATTATTATTTCTTCAAAATCTATCCTTTAGCCTTAACAAATGAAGGGGAAAAGTTGGAGAGAAAGAAATCATTAGACATTTCAGATATTCTGGCTGTAGTTTTGTGGAGATTAAATTATGGCAATTTAATAATTTTTATTTGTATTTTACTTGTGTTGAAATCAGTGGATAAATGAAATAAAGGAGATGAAATACACATGATGAAGATGAAATACTTGTGCTTAGTAAATAAAAATAAATTATGCTGAATTTTATTTACTGTGTTCATTAATAAACAACAGAAATTTTAACTTAACTGATTACACAAAATGACTGCATCTAGAAATATACTCCAAACTAAAAATACACACTTCAAGAGAGAAAATTGGAAAATTCTGTGTAAGGTCTCCTGAGTGAAAACCAAAACGAACTTGAATTAACATGCAATCTGATCACATAAAAAAAAAAAAAGTAATTTGAGGCTATGAACAACATATGACACTCTAAAATAGTTCCTTCCTACAAAATTCTAGTTGAACCTCACCAAGAATATTAAGTTAAAACCTAGTCACTGTCAACAGCAGTGATTTCTGAAAAGATCAACAATCTGTTCAGATCCTTGAAAGGATTTGTTTCAGGGGGAAAACTCAAAGACCCGTAAATTTTCACAGCTTGGCTAAGTATTACTCAATAGGGAGAACATGATAATCATCTACAAATATCTACAAGGTTTTAATGTCAAAGAGGGAGATATGGCAGATGAGGACATAAGCAGAAATCATAAAATGGAAATGAAGACGTAGATAAATATCCTTCTTCCCTAGGCCATATTAATGACAGCAACAGATCCCTGAGGCAAGTGTGCTAAGCTACATCATGTAAGTCTGTTCTTTAAGGCACTAGTAAAACATTTGAAATACATTGTAAGGTGTTGACAGAAAGATCGACAGGATGCATTAATACAGGTATGTCTTTTTAACTGTTAACATCTTACTGCATATAAGGACAACTAATGAGAAAGTGGTGATACATCTGAGGGTTTCAAATGACTGCTGAAAAGCCTGTCTTTCTGGCATTCTTAGTAACAGATGGGGAAGGAGAAATATTTTTTAAAATCTGAAAACAAATAAACAGAGATTTCAACTTCAGTTTTAAATTAAGTTTTTAATTAGTTCATTTTTAAATTAAAATTTTACTTAAATTTTGGGCTGAAATAGGGATTAGCATTTTGCAAAGACATCTGAAAGAACTTTGAGAATGTGCTTTATCTCCTGGAACACTTCTATGTAAAATGAAGTTAGTGCTCTGCACCTAGTACATGCAACACTCAAACAGTCAGAGACACAGTGTTGTGTCCAATATCGGAACATCTTTATGGCTTTTAACTGAAAGGGGCTAGATTTAGATTAGATATAAAGAAGAAATTCTTTACTATAAGGGTAGTAAAGCACTGAAACAGGTTGCCATGAGAAGCAGTGGATGTCCTCTCCCTGAGCAACCTGGTCTAGCAGAAGATGTCCTTGCCCATGGCAGGGAGGGTTTGAATTATATTATCTTTTGAGACCCCTTCCAACCCAAACCATTCTATGATTCTACACTATATTTCTCTGGTAATAGCAGATGTGACAGTAAGAGGAACACATTCCTTTAGAGGAAAGAAATCTATGATTTTACTGTAATCTAGGTTGTAATATATTAATTCAGAAATAATGATTTTGGTATTTTGGAGAGCAGATGAGACCAGGATCCCAAACTCAAAAGCTTCAGCCTCACAAAATGTGTACCTTTACAGGTCCTCACTCGGAAAAAGGAGTGGCTCCAGAGACACCAGGGAGCATTCTTTACATTTAGATGTAAGGAAGAAGTTCTTTACCATGAGGGTGGTAGAGCACTGGAACAAGTTGTCCAGGGAGGTAGTTGAGGCCCCATCCCTGGAGACATTCAGGCGAGGCTTGATGAGCCCCTGAGCAACCTGCTCTAGTTGAGGATGTCCCTGCTGTCAGCAGGGGGTTGGACTAGATGACCTCTAGAGGTCCCTTCCAACCTAGACATTTCTATGATTCTATTATTCTATGATCTGAGCTATGTCTAAGAATATGGGAGCACAGCAAGAAGACTTGAGGACTAAAACTTTCTCCTATGATCAGGGGGCATTTAGATTCCAGATCTGATAGGTGAACTGGGGTTGATCAAAGGGTGTGAAATCCTAGGGTCATCAAGCAAGCTGTCATAGTTCTCAAAAATCTGCATTTCTAGAAAACATCTTAGGTGTAATGGAATCAAAAACCTCCTTTAGCAGAAAAATTCTGATCAGATCAGTGTATATGATTAGTTGCTAAAGATGAAAATGAAGAGAATGGTAATTTTGTTGAACCAGATACAATTAAAAAAAAGGATTTTTAACTTTTCTTTTTTTATACTAACACAATGATCTATGTCTAACAACACACTTAGCAGTATCAGGTATACCACACATAGCAAATCAGTTCAATCTTGACAAGGAGAAAAAATAATAGTATTTTTAGACAGTCATCCTTTAGGAATATGTCAGTTCTGTTAATACACTGCAATCATACATTGAACTAGTGATGTTATTTTGGCATTGGCTTGTTCCTCATCACAGATGATCACAGTTACACTTTATGTGGGTAAATATGAAAATACACCCTTTCATAGGAAATACTTTAGCAGTTGTACGTTCAGCCTCCGTGAGGATGAAAGGAACACTTCACTAAAGGGCAGCAACCTCCAAAGTAAAATGAACTTACATCCTACAGTGACTTTGGTTCAAAGAAACAGTGCAGTATTAAACTATATATGCCTCAGATGTCCCTGCTTATTCTACTTTGCTTCACTTTATGAAGTAGTTTTGGTCTACATGAACTAGACCCCTGTCAGAGGAAATTAAAGCAGTAGCTGTGCTCAAGATGTACACCAAAGTCAAGACAGACTCATGGGCATATCAGGGTGCAAATCAACATTTGGTCTTTCGGATCACATATAGTGGAGGCATTCAGTTAGAATGCTGTATTAGAAATGTTCAGGGCTGAAATGTAAAATGGAAACAACGACATCTTTAATTAGAGTGGTAGGGCCCATAAAATTAAGAGATTCACTTATATAAAAGCACCGCAGATGAACCTTGAATGAAATTAGTCAAAACACATTTAAGATTTCTGACTGCAAAACTGTTTAATCCCAGAAGATTCCCACATTAAGGGTTTGGCTTCATACATTTCAAAGCTGTAGCATGTTAAATTCCAATTACTTCATAAAGGGTAGGCAGTGTGTGTACAAAAGACACTTCCAACAATAGACTGCATTATGGTGTGTCTCAAAGCTCATTATAAAGCAGCTAATACAGTGGCCTGTGTCTGATAACTCACTACAATTTTTCTTCATTTAGTCTTTCTTAGAAATTGATCTTGCTTTTTAAGCAAATTCAGAGAAACCTAATGCACTTCTAACAATCCCCACAGGAAAGATGAATAATGTTCAGACTACATGTTCCACAGACTCCACTCCCCATTGTAAAGATGTGGGAAGAGTAATGAAAACTCCTTTCCCCTTCTCTGAAGTCAAATAATTATTTTCTACAAAAATGAACAGCAGGATTTCTAGAACCATCCAAACTTGTGTAGCTGAACTTAGTATGTGAATCTGAGTAAAGGGAAACAAATCTTTAAAGTGTAAATTTCATTAATGTCTGTCAAAATCATAGAACAATACACCTCAAAAAGCATGTTGATTTTTAAAAAATTATGCTTGTGTGTGAAGAACCTGTTAACAAGGAAGTGAACTTTCATAATTACCATGAGGAAAAGTTGCCAAGCAAACACAAGTTCTTCCTATCCCTAATTTTTGCTATACCAGAAAGGCTATTTTTCTATTTGAAATGCAAAGTGATATCTTTCCATCTTTCCTTGCTTCCAACCAGGTGTGACTCTGTCTTCTGAGGTGAACAATCTATCTATCACCTTCTTCTGAGTCCTGTCGTGTGATGCCCTCATTAGACTGTTAAGGCTGCTTGAACTAACTTCTGTAAACCTGGAGCAGATAACTCTGGTATTTGTTTCTCCGTTAACTGACAGCATATTTATGTTCTTTTTATTTTGATAGAGTTTTCAAAGCTTTGCAGGGGGTGGGTTCTTCAAACATCCATGGACTGAAGAGAAGCTTCTGTTATAATCATTAGGGGCTAATTAATAACAGCTTACTTGAGTGTAGCTCCTTTTAACTTGGTCTGCCATCCTGAATGCAAGAACAATGCTATGTTAAAATTGTCAGCAGCTAGAGTCCCCGTTCCCCCCTACATACCTTTTGACTTTTTTTAAAGAAAATAATTTATTGGAAAATTGGCCTACAATGGACTATAAGATATTTTTCATAGAACAGAACTGGTACTCCTTTGCTTGGAGACATCTGGAAACCCTCACCAAAAATGATTTCTAAAAGTAACAGTTGTGATAATGTGCCATTTCTGTGGAGGTCACAAGTAATGCTTCTGACGTCACCTTAGTCCAATCTGTTAAGAGTTTAAAACAGAAGGTACCATCAAAATGCATGATTTGGATGACTGCATTTTCATCCAGTTTGCCCAGTGCTGACACCAAGGGCTGATGGCACACTGCAGCAGATCAGAATTGCACAAAGAACAGTGTTTGAACCTTTTTAATGAACTCTCACTGACTCAAAGGCTGCCTGAAAAACGATTTGTGTCAAGAGCACTGCAGGACAGCAGAAAGCAATGCAAGCTGGTGAGTGGGCAGTATGCTGTGAGATGGTTAGGCTGCCTAGGTCTAAGGACAATTGCTATTGGAAAGGGAAGAGGAAGTTGTAGCAGTTAAGGGTCTGATACAAGATAAAATAGAGATCTCTTTTAGGACATCCATAGGAAGAATTCCTGCTTATCCATATTAATGCCCATTTGTCCATATTATCCTGTTTATCCATAATATCCTGTCTATCCATAGTAATCAATAAGGATTTTAAACACTGTAACTACCAAATTCTAAAGACTGTAACCAATATGCCTAAGCATAATCACTTGGAGTAATTGAGAATCTTCCTTATAGAAAATGCTTTAAAAGAAAAATTCTAATACCAGACAAAACAAAGGGACAAGAGAGGGGAGGGGTGATCAGTGTAAGAGTAAATTAAGTTTTGATAGGCTAAGCCCGTAGTGAGACATGCCAGCAACAAAGATGAATATTTGGTTTTCACACAGTCAGAATTCCAGATATGTCACAGCAAACATGGGAGAACTATTATCCCCGTAACACCATTGGGCTATGAAGGTATCATCTTCTGTTACCCAAAGTAATGAGAGAACACATAAGTCATATTCTCATCGTGGAATCTTGGCCCACTAAACCAGCAATATGCTTAAGAAGTACTTATCTCAAGATGTAAGGGCATTATTCATAACATTGTCATTACTGTGCAAGACACATCAGGACATTGACTTAGAAATGTTTGCAAACAGAATGAATTAAAATGAATGTTTTATCCAGATGGCAAAATACACTGTATTCATGTCTGCATAACCTCTACGTCCTGCTGAGCAAACCACAAGACCAGTTAAAGATATGCCTTTTCCTGGTGTTCTTGAGAAACAAATAGCAGAAAAAGGGTATTATAGACCTCTCTCACAGAAATTTCCACAAATTTCACTGCTTTCTACAGCCTATAAAGGTACTGTTTGTTTCTTATGCACATGGATTTGCTGTTTAGAGGTGCACAATCACCTAAACCAATGTTTTCCTGTTGGCTTTCTTCTCCTTTTCCTTTTTTGGGGGAGGAGGGTGGAAAGATAGATTTTAGGAAGCAGTCAGGGTTCCATATGACTTCCCTGTTTACAGTAGACCAAACCAAAAGTAGTCATCTGTTGCAATTTGGTCATAACTCCAAACAGAGGTATTTATAAAGTAATTTTTGGGCATCCAGATGTCCACTAAACATAGACAAGCTTCTAAAATATGCATTTATATCACACTTTCTTGAAAAAATATTTTGATTCTCTGTGCAAAACATTGTTTAGAGCTTAGATTTTATTTTTACTATTAGTGTTATGTGGGCTGTGCAACGATGATGCCTCGTTAAGTTTAGCAAGAAAACCATCATTTGGTTTTGTATAAATTGAAGTTTTAAAGCATCTTTTCTGTGAAAAAAGAACCAACAAACAAACAAACAAACAAACTGAGGTCATTCAAAGCATGAAATAAAATTATGACAGTCTTAAGAATAGCCATTATGCTATTTTGAGCTCACCTGGAGTGTGAGACATGCACCTTTGTCTGATGTAAACCATGGAGTCTAAGCTTAGTTTTCTACACTCCACTTGGTTAAGTGGAGCAGCACTAGCTGCTCTTAATGCCTTTTTATCTTTCCAGAAATGCCATCCTAAATCACAGAACTTTTTGTTCAACGAAAAAATCATTAAAAATACTGCATTGCACAAGAAGTCTTGGTTTAAAAGAATCTGTGTTTTCATAAGCACAAACATTGCACAAAAAACAAAGGCAAAAGAAATCTCAGATGTGTCTACTTATAGAATTGTCCAAAACAGCAGAAACATGATATACCTGACTCCCACTTTTCTATCAAGGTAAGTTGAGCTCTGTACTACCACTGTCCAGGATGCAATGGCTAGCTTCACCAAAAATTGGATTGTAAACTCTGCACTGTTTTACAGATTGCAGTTCATAGAGTGTGGCTCCGTAAGTTTGTGTAGCCGTAACTGGAGAGACTACTACAGGAATAACCTTTCTCCATTCTGCAAAAGATACATTTGCAAAGAATTGCTTCGATTCTGAAGAGCTGTTAATTTCTTTCTAGTCATGAACAATCAGACCAAAAAACTTAACTCACTGGGGAACAAAAATTTGCAAAATTAACCTAATCTCCTGTAAACAACAGTCTTTGTGTGTGAACAAGAGTAGACTTTATTAGTTAGCTATGTGCCATTCACTCTCATGCATTAACAGTTTTTCTTCTGTCCAGGAAGCAAGAATGTCACATAATTTAGGTAGCCAATACACACAATGCAACAAATCACAAAAATCGAGGAAGACCTCATGAAAAACAAAAAGGTTACAAATTCTTTGGCAAATGCCCAGAAATAATAAAAGCTCTGAGAACAGGAGGATGTTATAGCCTCCTCAATATGTTTATAACCAGGAATTTCATAAGTGCCCTATGTGTCCGTTGGGGAGGAAATGTCAGTGTACAAGCAACCATAAAATGTTGTAGGATGGCCAGATGGAAATAGATACTGTAACCTCAGTCAGAGAAGGCAGAATTTCTGTACTGTCCTTTGTTGTTTTTGTTATCTAAGCTACTCTAGCTATTATATGTGCTATTCCTTGAGGGGAAAAAAAAAAAAAAAATTACATTTATCTGCAAAGGTCTGTGACTAGGAACAGGCAATAAATTAGTTAAGAATGTAAGAACAACTGTACTTTATCAGACCAAAAGACCACCTAGTCCAGTACTGTGGCCCTGAAAGCAGACATAACACTGAAACACAGAGCCCAGTATGCAAGAAATGACACCCTGGAGACAAGTGGGGTTAAATGAAGGCCTCACTGAAGCCTGTGAAAATTTCTTCTAATTATGGTAAAGAAAAAGTTTCAGAGAATGCCAAAAAGAATACAATCATGCTTTGTTCTCACTGAAAGTTTAAGAAAAGTGAAAATTTAAATTTGAATATCAAATACCTTCCTAAATTATGTGAGGTTTTGCAGTAAACACAGTAAAAAAATGTTCGAACTCCACATAATCTTCTTTTAATTTTCACCTTTGAAAAAGTTCTTATTCACACATAGCCCAGAGAAATGGAGACTGCTATTTTGAAGTTAGAAATAATGGAACTGAATTCAGCTCACTACTAAATTTCCAGGGTTACAATACCTTCTCCATGTTAAAATTAGTATGTGTTGAAATTAAATTCATTAGTGTTTAAGAGTTTATATAGCGGAAAAGGGAAAGTCTCAGTCATTAATTTGGAAGACATTTCCATGTTGTTTTGGTGCATATAAGCTAAGAATAAAGTGACATCTTTAGAAAATATCCATCAATGTATTTACAGAACTGTATAAATTTCTCAGGCTTCCACAGGTTTTTAAAGTTGAAATTGTGATTATCACAAAAGCTAGGTTAAAAAATAAAATCACTAACTAAAATCACACTCTCTTGAACACTTACATTACTGGTTCTTCTTTCAAAAAGTAACTTTACTAGCATATTTTGAACATAACTTTTTTTTCTAATGATTTTTTAACTATGAAACACCAGAACTACTAAAAATGCCCCAAATTATATGTTCAATGATCATCCTTACCTGTAGTCAAAACAGTAGTATGTAAAGTTACAAACCACTCGTATATGCAGATCAGTCAACAATTTCCTTGAGGGGAATGGCAATTTCAGCATATGAATATGAATATTTCACAAAAATATATGTGTGTATACAAACATACACACAGGCACATATATATGGAATACCTATATATATTTAAGGGAGTGATTTCATTTTATTCTGATGATTTAGATTTTTTGTTATTATTGCTTGCATCTAAATATAACTGGGGCAGGGCTGAACCTGTCTATTTACTGACTTTCTAAGGTGAGTAGCTGTTAGCATTCATTTCAGTTAGTCCAGACAGATAGCTTTCTAAAGAGTCAAAATTACATCAATTTAGGGCTCGTAAGCATCAGCTAAATGTATAGAAATTTGAAGGTCTGCAATAATTTGTTAGGTGCAAGTCCTTCACTTTGCAATTCAACACAACTAAGGTAGATCCAGTTCTGATATAGTACAGATTCCGTACATGCATTAATAGTTGAAGGAAGAGCTTCTACTTAAATATAATTTATTTTTTAAAACATACTTAATAATTCAGGGAACCAAATGTCCTATAAACAAAAGTTCTCACAGATTGGATTAGACCTTCAGAACCCTCCACTCTTTAGAAAATTCACTCTATGAAAGTAAAATATAAAAAAAAAAAGGAAAACCAGAAAGCTGATGAGCAATTACAGCTTGTGTTGATTTTGATGCCTCAGAGACATTCACATGCTTTTGGTTTTACAAGATGATGCAATTGTACCACTTAGAGCAAATTCTTGAAGACAGGTTGATAATATAGAGAATAAAATGTTCAGTCTCTCTATATAAGCCTTACAATCTCTGTAATCTGGAGTCAGAAATGACAGTTTCACTTTGGAAAGTAAAAGGCAGCTAAATGCAGAAGACTTTCCACTCAAGTCAGAAGACTTAGACGTATGAACCACATAAATGTACAAATGTATAGTTAGCTAACTAAGTTTTAATGTTTCCAGTATCTATAAATCCTGGACTATTTTTTACTAAATGAATAAGAATTTTGGTCAAAATGACATCTGAATAATGAAGATATTTTCTAAATTCAAGCAACTAGAATGTTGTAAGTTGATGAACTTTTTGTAATACTGGGAAAGTGAAATAACCAGTTACTGAAGATGACCTTTATCACCAGCTCTGTAAACTGGACAAGATGAAAAGACAAACAAAGTATGCAAACAGAAATCATAAATAAATAGAAGACATCTTAAAAGGTGTTTATGACTAGACTACCTACTTTAAAGTTTGGAGTGAGTTGTGATTTTAATTGTCCTACTTGAGATGCCCTACTGATGCCTGATTTTCACACCACAAAGCTCATTTTTTTTTTCTGAGAACCAGTCACACCACTTTCAGATCACAGGAAACACAGAAACACTTATTGGAAAAACAGGGAAATACTTGTGTAATTTCACATTATGTTTTTGTCATTGCCACTGTCATAGATTAGTCAAAAATCAGAACAGACTTCTTTAAGGTAAGGTTTAGTAACAGTCTGCTTCTTTTCAATAAATCCCATTGATGCTCCCAACAGAAATGATAACTCTAATTCTGCATTTTTGTTTGTGGCTACAGAGTGATTCCTAAAGGACCAGCCTGCAGAAATAACAGTAGTAAAGCAGTAAGAACAGCAGTAAGAACAGCAGTTTGCTCCTTTCCAAAAGATCTTAAAAAAAATCCCTATTTTCAAGATCCTTTTTCTTCTGGTTTCATCTGTTTTCAAAAGGAAGCACAATGGACCTACTACAAAGCAAGCTGTCACGGAAAGAAAAACAGGTATTCTACAGAAAGATGACAGAAATTATATAGTTTTTAAAAGACAAAAGGGGATTTAATTCCTTTCTATTAAAAATAATGTAAGAGGTGTCACTACTTCCATGGACAACTAAAAGTTTGATTTTTTGTAAAGAACATGTTATGTCTCTCAAACGAGCATGAAATTTTAACAATATAACTGTATCATCACATTACCTGGGGCGGAATAACCTAAGAGTCTGGTACAGGCTGGGATCTGCATGACTGGGGTGCAGCCTTGCTCTCTGGAGGTCCTGGTGGACAACAAGCTGCACAGGGGTCAGCAGTGAGCTGCTGCAGCAGCAAAGGCAAATCAGATCCTGGGCTGCATCTGCAGCCCAGGCATCACTAGCAGAGACAGACATATGATCATCCCACTTTACTTAGTGTTTGTCAGGCCATACCTGGAGTACGGTGTCCAGTTCTGGTCCCCACAAGTGAAGAAAGACACAGACAGACAGTAGTGTCCAAAGGAAGGCCATGAAGAAGATCAAGGGGCTGGAGAAACTGCCGTATGAGGAAAGGCTGATGGAGTTAGGTCTTTGCCCCTGGAGAAGACGTCTCTGAGGGGGGGATCTCATCACAGTATTCCAGTACTTAAAGGGCAGCAACAAAGAGGACAGAGTCTTTCTCTCCACAAGGAGTCCCATGGAGATGACAAGGGGCAACCGGTACAATTTGCACTAGGAGAGGTTTCATCTTGACATAAGAAAGATATTTTTTACATTCAGAACAATCAATTACTAGAGCAACTTCCCCAGGGATCTGTGGAGTGCCCACTGATGGAGGTTTTCAGTATGCAATCAGATGGGGTACTAGATAAACTCATCCAGGATTCCTCTTCCAAAAAAATGTGGACCAGATGATGATTCAAGGTCTCTTCCAACCTGGGCTGTCCTATAATTCTATGACTTTTTATAAGCTTTGTTCCAGTATTTTTTCTCATATTAGATACTAAGATAATGGTGAAGGCTTTAACCAGTACTAGAATATATCAGTACAGAGTACTTCCTGCCTTCCCTCACCCTTGTCTCTGGCCGAGCACAGGGAGCACAGGGCTCTGGTGGTGGCACAGCTCAGGGTGGGGCCTGTTTGCACCCTTGTTAATGAAGTTGTGTCCCTGATCTTGACAAGTTTGCACCTTTTTTGTCACTACAGTCCCTGACTTGCTGTTACTTTGTGTCCAGGTTTCTGTTCCTTGCTTTGTATCTCTCTATATGTATACTGTTCATTGACTAATGCCTAGATGTGTATATAGCCACTTCTCTTCCTTTTTTTTTTTGTATAATAAATAAATTATCACAGGTGCCCTGTGATAGGATGAGAAGTAATGGTCACAAGCTGACACACAGGAAGTTCCAACTCAACATGACAAAAAACTTCTTCACTGTGAGAGTGACAGAGCAGTGGAACAGGCTGCCCAAAGAGTTTGTGGAGTCTCCTTCTCTGGAGACTTTCAAGACCCACCTGGATCTGTTTCTGTGTGGTCTGCCGTGGATGTTCCTGTGCTGGAAGGGGTGTTGGACTCGATGATCTCCAGAGGTCCCTTCCAACCCCTACCATTCTATGATTCTATTTAGCTAAATGTCAAGAATTATCTTTCTTGCTCTAGGAAAACTATATCCCAGTAAGAAATTATCCAGGGTCTTGTGTTCCTGGTGTGGAGATTTTGCAGGAATAAAAAATGTGATCTCAGAAATACATTATTTTCCATCCTCCGCTTCAGTGTTAATTCTTTCTCTTGTAACAAAGCTTCAAAAATAGACAAAAATCACATCTTCTTTCAGGATAATTATCACTTGGGCCACTCCAAGTTCTGCCAGATGGGAAAAATCCATGTCTATACCAATTTCCCTCTTTTTTCATTGACCTAATCAAATAGGTCACATGATAGGAAGAAGTCACAGTCCTTTCATTTAATTAACTGAACATCCTTAGATTATTTGTGCCTTACTTTTCCTTCTCCATTCAAACCTAATGTCTTTGCCTCTCCTCTCTTTTTAAAGTAAAAAAGCAAAACAAACATTAAAATATGAGATATACCAACATATGGAGACCATTTTGTTTTAAAAAAGCAAAGTTCTGGTTATTCAATATGAAGTCTCTGAAGATGATTATTTACACTGAATGACTTTTACCCTGGTTTAAATTTGAGATATTTGAACAGAAGAGGCAGTCACAAGTCCTTCTGAAGTATTGGCATTTTTTCCAAAATACTGTATGTGTCATATAAAAGGAAGTTGAAATACCATTAAGTCTTTATTTTATGGATTTATTTATGACAGGAAATGCATTCTTCCTTAGGGAACTAAACTATTCTAAAACAGTTGAACAATGTTGCTGAACTTGCCAGCTTCAAACAGAAGGCCAAGCACAATCCTCCAGCATCCACCCCACATCTGAACTGTTCACTCAAATATAGCACAGTGCAATGACTCACTGTTTAGCACAGAATAATGACAACAGTTATGCGACAGAGTTATTTAACTGGTGCTTAAAACTCAGACTTTGACTTTTCTTCTCAGAAGTGTGGATGTTGGAGAGAATGAGGGAAGAAAAGTAGAGAATTGCCACTAACAAATATATTTTCTTCTTAATCTGCAGAGGAGATGCTGGCAACTGCTTCTAAAAACCCTGTAACTGTGGATGCCACAGTATGGAGCCAGATCTGCATAAAGGTTAACATATTTACAGGATTATCCAGTGGGGCTGAGAAAGACACTGTTCTCCATGAGACAGTTCACAAGCAGCTCTTCTGGGACTCTGTGCAAGGCTCTGCTTGCAATCCAGGGTCAAAAAAGACAAGGCCTACTGAGGAGCTCTCCCTTGCAACATGAAAAAGCTTTGTGTCAAGGGGACTCTTTCCTGCAGTGAGGATAATCTGCATAGTAAAATGATATTAAAGGGACACAATAACTAATGTGTCATGGAGAGAAAAGCTATGCCCTTTAAGTGTGTAACAGAAGGTATACAGTATTAAAAAGTGCATGCAGCTTAGCTCTGTTTTTCTTAGTGGTTATGTCATTGCTACAGTTAAAACATAAGCATTATTTCTAAATTGAGTTGGCATGACTTTACCTCCAGCCAATGTTGAATTGGTTAGAGTAATTCCTATTTTTGTTAGGTACCAGTTTTTCATTTAAAAAACTGTGAAAGTGCCCATCGTGCCACAGAATCCCATTAACAAGTGCTCTGTGTACATAACAATATCTTAAAGCTGAATCAGGGGATGTTCAGATTGGATATTAGGAAAAAGTGGTCAAGCACTGGAACAAGCTCCCCAGAGAAGTGGTCATGGCCTGTCAGTATTCAAGCATTTGGACAATGCTCTTGGATATATGGTTTAGATTTTAGGTTGTCTTGTCTGGAGTCAGGAGTTGGTCTTGGTTCTATAATCTGCCTGAAGTTTAAGGAACCTCTAGGAACGTGTAACTGTTATTATGGACTCCGCTCAGAACCATTAATAGGAAACTTATTGCATGACACATTTTACAATTATTCCTTGCTGTTAAAATATTCAAATACTTATTAACATTAGATAAAAAGCACACAATGAAGGCTAGAAGACATTTATAACTGGACTGACTTCTAAAGAGTGAATTAAATTGTATTATAATGTTGTTTCTTAGATAGGGATGGCAAAATAACTTTGTATTTTGATTATATTTTGACCTCAATTCTTATCTATGATTCACATTAACAAGCACAAGTCACATTTCCCGAGTCCTTTCCAAGTGGGTTGAATATCAAATGCTGTCATAGCTTTTGTTTTTCATGTATTAAAAAACCTACAACAGCATTTGGACATTTAAAAAGAACTTGAAATCAGAGGGTAGTTTTCCTCATGCACAAGATATTATATCTTTGACAACTTTCATGAGTCGCTGGGACTGAATTCCAACTTTATTCTTCAAGATAGTCCAGTAGGTAGTTTGAAAAAGTAATTCAATTACTTCAGTAAGTCTGAGACAAGTTCTCAAGATCTAATTCCTAAAAACAAGGGACCTTCTGACCTTCAAGTGTTCTGTTTCCCACCACTGCCACCAGAAAAAAAAAAAAAAAAAGGCTGATGAATCTTAATTAAATAGGAAGAAATCATTCTCAGCCATTTTATATACTACATGACAACACAGTTACTTGAAGATCAGTTTCTGTTTGTAGGTGAAATGTTACAGCACACTTACTCTTTTCTGATTGTGTTTTCTATTAAGAAGAAAGTATGCTAAAGTCTCTTTGGTGTTTGCAGAGGATTTCTTTTCCAGAGGCATATCTCTTGTTTAAGAATCTGAGGTCAGCCCTGGAAACTGTGAGTTCAGAAGTTATTCCCCAGGTTTCTGAGGTGTGACTGATAAAATACACATTTCAGAGTCTATTACTTAGGGGCCAACATTATTTTAGACAGAGTCATTATGAATGTCTTTGGGTTGCCCTGGTTGCAGAGATTTCATCTCTAGGGAAACATAACTGCAGTTCTGAAATGTAGTACTTTTTATTTGATGATTACTCTATTGGATATGTCTGTCTTCATGATTTTAGTTTATGGGATATATGTATTTTATAAAGTACTTTGATGGATAAATTTTGTTGTCATCTGAGGATGCAAATGTTCACTTTTTGTAGTGCTTGAACAGTTCATCCCTATAATAACAGCAAATATCTTATTAAATGACAGAATCTCATAAATTTAAGAAGAAAAAGTAAATGAATGAAAAGTATTGTATCATGTAAGGAGGAATTTAGGATAAGATTTTCACTTATGAAATTCATTAACGGATAATGAAATGAAATTTGTTATCCACATACACTGTTTTGTGAAAGTATTCATTTTAGTGATCACAAAAATGTCTTGTTTTAACAACCTGGTACACTTTAATAATCTGCCTCTTTGAGCAATGCTCATGTGTCCAGGAAACAGTGATGGACCTCAGGATGGTGACAAGTTGTATGAAGCAGGTCTGGCTTATGTCCAGATGATGGCTCCACCCCCTGAGTCAGAGCTCATAGGAAGCTGATGAGAGCACTATAGTGTGCTGCTGACATGTACTAGGGCATTTGAAACTTCCAGCAGAGCTGAAGGCAGCAAAAATGCATAAGAAGAATGGAGATCCTAAGCCTGCACTCCTTGTACCTATGTGAATAGCCTCTGTTTTACAGCGTAATGAAAAAATGTTGTTTTGCAGCAAGAGAGTGAGCTATATTATAGCAGCCTCCACAAATCCTATCATCAGTGTTGTAACACACTCTGCTCTTCTCAGAAGAAATATTTGTAACAGAAAATAGGCTGATCATTCTTCTCTGAGTGATGGAGGAGGATTCAGGTCCCTGTATGATTTCTTTTTAACGTTCTGTTTGAGCCAAAATCCCATTACTTTAGCATGAGCTGAGACCTTAGTACAAAAGAAGGACTTTTGGCTCAGACATTGCATGTAGAATTGGATATACATTTTTATCCTTTCAGAAAAACATTTTTTACTTCAGAAGAACTCATTTGGTTTAGGTTCTGTACAACTACTTATACTATGACTGTGGTTTGGAAATGTTAATTTAAAATTGCCTCCTACATTTGAGGGAGTGTTGTGTGAATTTAGGATATGCTTCATATTTTACTACATTTTTTTGGATAAAGTGGAAGTATATTAATTGTAATAGCTTTAGATAATGTTCTGAGAAGAATTCTGTAGAGCATTGACCTTTAAAGTTTGCAATGCAGATCTCATTTGATGTATTAAACCCCATAGGAAATTATTGGTGGCATCACTTTTTATCATGCTTCTTGCCTAATTAATTAATGTGCAGTTTATATCCCAAAGAAAAAGAGAGTTTTCCTTTTCAGTTTATTGTTAAAAGGGCTGCTCTGGCAGAAAAAAAAAAATAGTCTTGACTAATGAGATTTCTCAAGAGGTTATTCTCTTAAGTTGATCTGCTTATTTTTATAGTGCATGAAGGTAGTCCAAGTAGGGTTCTGAAGAGATTCAGAACTGGGAACACACAGAGAAAAGTAAACTGGTTACATAAAGCTGCTGAAATTAACTGCGATTATATAGATTTGTTGTTTAAAGGTGTTCCTGTCTAAAACATAAAGGCTGGGCCCTACATGGTATTTTAAAACATATTTTAAAATATGTTCCTCTACATCAGAAAAATGCCAGGCATCTTTCAAATGATTATGCTGAACATGAGAATTAGGCCTGTTAGTGCTGTAAGCACAAACTGAAGCAAATACAAACCCTCAACTTTCTTTTTGCTCACATGACTAGTTCATGGTTGAAATAATCGAAATAGAGTAGTGCAGAAAACTTCTAGCTGATACTTGCTTCATTTCATTTAATTTTTTCTCAAGTAGGGTAGACAGGACCTTGTATTTGCAAGGCACACAGTCTAGTTCTCGGTTCAGTTGTTTATTACCAGGATAGAGGGCTTGATGCTCTTGCAGCTTCTAACTTTCAGATGTGTGTTGCCAAGCCCATTTTTTTTACTAATGAGCTCTCAGAAGGATGGACAATCCCACTGACACACAGATTCAAATCTTTGTTTAGTTACAGCCTTTCCATCTGAATTTTAGATGTTATCCAGACTTTCCCTATATAGATGACAAATAATCTTTTATGAATAGAACAATTCCTGTGGCATGTCTAATCTGTGTGACTTCACACACATGGTTCTGCATTAGTTTTGGTTTGTGTTTCCTACTTAAACACCTGTGGTCTTGCTGACTGTAGCAATGAAAGCTTGAATTCGATAAACTTCTAATCTCTGCTTGTCAAGTGGTAAATTTTGTGAACTCTGCCTCATGAGTGACTGTACAGAAGAGACAAAAGTCTTCTTTGGTTTATAATGGCTCACATCCACAGTGAGTGACACTTTTCTAAATAACATGGAAATGGGCAATGAATTCTAGTGTGTGTGGCATCTTCTGCCGGCTCGTTAAATATTGCCCTTTGCATTATGCTAATATGGCACTTGGGCTTATAACACAAGTAGAGTGAAAGTGCCAGTATTTGTTGAATGTATGCTTTTTTCAGTTTCTAAATGAAAGCGCCATTCTCAAGCAGACAATGAGGAAGAGTAGTTTAGCGAGTGTTGTTTGTGTAATCCTTTTCAGTGTTTCTTGCCTTGTTTTTAATTCAGACTGTGGTGTGCTAGTTAGTTTGATAATAATTAGTGACCCTCACCAAATGTACATCTTTATGTAAGCAGTAAAAGGTTGTCTGGTTTGCTTTAAATTGTGAAAGGCTGACTGCTGATGCAGGCATTTTCATCAGCCCTGTGTGAAAAGCTTCTGCGTTACTGCGATGCTCCTTGATCCATCTGTGGTCTCCTAGCAACTTCACCTTGTATCTAATGTCTGCATCATACTCTGGAAGGTATATAATATCCTATTTCAGACAACATATCTTCAGATTAGAAATGTCCTTGTGTTAAAAAGAAAAATAATGAACAATTCTAGAAAAGAAACACATTAAGAGACTTTTTTACTAAAAATGGACAATAAGCCAGGATAAGAGTCCTTAGTTTCACAGGGTTACCAACATGAGGGCAGCACAACTCCTTTGGGGAGCAGTCAGAGCTGCATGTCTGAGGGAGAAGTTTGGTACTTTCTCTTGAGAGATGTTTGCTAGGTGGTGAGCTAAAGTCAGACCTGATGACAGTTTCCTAGACTTCAGGAGAGTTCATGATGCCATATCTCAGCATGGCCCAGGTCTTTGGAAATGTGAAATGAGAGGAATTGATCTGTATCAAAGCACAACTCCCTGAGCATCTGGGAAATTGCAAATTTTGTTAGTCTACCCTAAGGAAAAATCCACTTTCCTCAGCCATCCAGTCATTTTCACTCAAGTGCTTCCTTTTGTGTGATTTTAATAATTATCAATTGCTTCAAAAAAACAAACCCACTTCCATTATTTGTAATTTCTATTCTTTTGAAGGGACTTTGTCATATCTAGTTGTATGTTACACCCACTGTATTGCAATAACAAGGGTAAGTGGGTTTTAATATGACTAGTGGGTGCACAACAGCACCTTTGTGGAAGAGGCTGGTCTGAAAAATTAGATTGATAATTATTCTGTTGAAGGAGGAAGTTGGTTGGTTATTCTTTCAGGTGACCCACATTTCTTGTTTTAATCAAGTACATAGGTAAAGCCTGCAGTAGATGATAAAAATAGATTTGCAAAGCTACCAGGGCTTGATCCTGCACACCTTGTTGTGCATGCAATTGCAGGGCAGAGACATGATACCAGTATTGACAATGTAGTCTAAGCTCAGTTTAAGTTAATTAGAAAGCTATAAAGATACCTTATTCTGACTGCTGGAAGAGACCTAAAAGATGAGCAGAGCTAATTAGTAATGTGAGGATCTCTGAAAAGAGGTTTTGTCTTCAGACCTGTCTATTATTCTCTCATGCTGTGCTCTCTCTGACATGGTTTTCATGCAAGTAAGAGTCACAAGCAGGTCTCTATGAAAAAGGTAAAGAATACTTGTAGAAACCATGTTAGTTACCCAGGGTACCTTGTGGACTTTTCCATTGTTCATTAGTTCATGGTGACTACTGCATGTTCACAACTCTGTGACTCACAGTATTTCGATTTAGCTGTAATTCAGTCATATGTCCTGTTCTCTAAGGCAGACAAAAACATACTACAATGACTTCACCTGGATTGGCACTTTGTCCTAGTGTCTCACAGTGAGAAGATATTTTAATTTCCTAATATCCAATCTGAACATCCCCTGATTCAGCTTTAAGATATTGTTATGTACACAGAGCACTTGTTAATGGGATTCTGTGGCACGATGGGCACTTTCACAGTTTTTTAAATGAAAAACTGGTACCTAACAAAAATAGGAATTACTCTAACCAATTCAACATTGGCTGGAGGTAAAGTCATGCCAACTCAATTTAGAAATAATGCTTATGTTTTAACTGTAGCAATGACATAACCACTAAGAAAAAACACGTGTTCTCTGCCATTTGGAGGAGGAGGACTCGTCTGACAGAGTGTAGAAACATACAGTCTAGAAATCCACATTTAGGATAAGTCCATAGACTTCCCTTACAGACAGCTGAGCAAATACACATTTTTAGGGCGTGATTCATCTCATCCTAGAGTAGGTACCTAAACTAGCACAAATTAAAGCAGACTTCTCCCAAAGTCCTTTTTTTTTCAATAGTTTTACAAGGTAGATATCCATGTGAGAGGAATCTTAGAGTTAATGTATTTAAAATCAAATGAAGATGCCTCCAGGAAAGATAGGCTTTTTTATCCAGGTTACGTACAAAGGTAACAGCAACATTCTATGATATCACCACCCCTCCTGCCCTGAAATCTCTTACACATAAAACTGAAGACAGGACAATTAACATCAACCGAGGAGCTTCTCACTATTTCTACTTCCAGTTTAAGTATGATGAACTGACTTTTTCCTTCTGAATTTTAAAGGAGGCTTATTAGCACTTTTTGAAAATATTTGGTTATTCCTAGCATTTTATTATATGCAACCGTTTCTCTTCTGCACTGTCTTTAAAGTCTTTCTTTTACAGGTTTTCTTAATGCAGTCACAGAAAAAATGAGGAATTTTCTGAAAAAAATAATGAGTGGTAATAAAAACAGTCACAAACTGTGTCTCTCAGAATAAAACATATACCTTCCAAATTTCCCTATGATTTCAGTAATCACTCAAAAGAAAGTGAAAAGATGGAGCAGATCTGGAAGACAGCTCTCCCAGCCTATGCCAGTGTAGCTGGAATACATTAATCAGCTACAGGCATTTGAAAAATAGCGAAACCATCAAACAACTTAGAAAAATCTATTTTAATAGGATTACATTAATACCTATTTGAAACAGTTTTTTATTTTTTATTAAAAGTGAAAACACTATTCTTCTGGTATCTTCATGCAAGATTTGTCTTTTAACATTTATTTGGTGTTTGATGAACATCCACACGAAGCTTTAATTTTTTTTTAGTCCCAGACATAATTTCAGAAAGTTATTCTGTTGAATATGTGGACATTTTTCAATAATCAAATAAATATTTTATTTTTACATTAGGAAAATAATTAGCAGTAGCAATAGCCAAAAATAAAAGTATTTTATATATTTTCATTTGAATATTGTGTTGCCATATTTTATGGAATTTTTAGCTTGATTGCTTGCATCCACACTCTGCTTTCTGGGCAGAACAATTAATTTGGATTAAATCTCTCTTCATTCACCATACACAAACAAGTCGAGGAATATAGTTCAAGATATGACATAACTAATAGATAGAGAAAAGATAGAACTCAGAAGTATGCAATTTTATTGCTCAAGGAGCATCTCAGCAACATCCCTGTATATATCTTGTAACATTTTGCATCCTTTATATCAAGTTTTAAACTGTCAAAAAAAATTTCCATTTTTGAAACAAGAAAAAAAAAAAAAAAGAGAAACATTTTGGATGTAACACTCACTTTTTAACAGACATGAGGAACTCAGTTTACAAAGTTCACCACAACGTACATCATCCCATGGAAAGTCTGTTCAACCTCCTTATCCAGCTACATATGGCTTTTGTTACAGACTTTAGACAGTGTTGAATAATTGTTCTACATAATACCCCCATTTTCTTTGAAAACAAAATGTTTGTATTATGGGAAGAACAATTTAAGCAGAAACAAGAGTGAGTACACATAATGAAAACAATGTGTAATCTGACCCTTGAAAAAGAGAGGCATATATATATGTCCACATTTTTTCTTTCTTTCTGAATCTCCATCTCCTACATAAACATTACTAATTCCACATGCCAGCAGCTACAAAGTTGATATAAGATCAAGAGAAGCAGAATAGCAGCAGAACTTTAAAATGGTACAAAAGGACGTGTCATTTTCCACCTCGTGCTACCTTCTGTACCAATGTAGGAGAAGAAACTAGAGTAGCGTGGGAAGGAAGCATACTAACACCGAGAAAGAGCAGGCAGTCAACACATTTGTCTTTTATACAGATCATCAACCATTTAGAAAAGAGGCTTGTGCCCCCTTTGAGCATCAGAACTCTATGAGTGCCTTTACAGTAATTCTGAAGTTCAGATCAGGAGCCTATTTCTAAAGCAAATGTCCCCATTGAAATTACATACTGTGCTTTGGCTTGTAGCATGGGACAGTGAATGCATCATGTCAATTGTCTTTGTCTCACTAAATTCAACTGGAAGAAGGGCTCCAGGAGCTCACCTAATGGCCTTCAGCCACAAGTAGGCATTCAGTGCATATGACAAGGCAACACCAAGTCTGTGTGGTCTTACATTATTGTTGATGGGCACCAGTGAAATACATGTCCATAAAAAATCCTGTGATACATTGATGCATTTTTAAATTCTCCTAGCAATAAACAAATTTCTACTAACAGAACACAGTGGAATAAATCAGGTCCAAGTACCATGACTAGCTGAGAATAAAGAGCAAAGGGGTTACCTTAATAGGGCTCCCATCTGGAGTGAGAACCTCTTCTGAAAGCTCCATCATCTTCAGTGCCATCAGGGCAATGGCTTTAGCATGACTAAGGCTTTTCTTATGGAGCCCTGCCGCAACACAGTACGCATCACCTATTGTTTCCACCTGCAGCAATCAGAAAAATCGAATGTTAAAGCATGATAAGAGAACCTTACCATTAGTTACCTGCAATCAAAGAGCATTGCTTAAAACATGTGAGCAAAACATCCATAAAATGCAATTAGACAACGGAGCGCAATTACCTGAGTTTGCAAACAGGTGCAGTCAAAACCTGACATGCAATTGCATAGCAATTCGTCAGCATTACAACCAAAGAAGATCATTACATCCAGAACAGTGTACGCCATCAGCTGAGAGATCACAACATTCTCCCAGAGCAGTAATACAGAGTATTTTCCAAAATGAGAAATTGCTTGCAGCTTTGTTTAACACTATCCTGGTTGAATTTGCTGTTGGGTAAGACTAGTGTTACATGATTGTTTTTCATTATTATTATTTGCTCTGCTAGAAAAGTGTATCAGGAAGAGAACTAGAAAAAGCAAAACATCACCATAACAAAACAGTGAAGAATCCATAACTTCTCATTATTAGGTAGCTCTTCCTGGTATAGGGGTAATTTACAAATAGATGCTATTGCTACAGAGTTTTGAATGGATCAGTTTCTGTTATTTTCAGATAAGAACTGTTGCCTCTCTCTACTATGCAGCTTACATGACTGTAAATTCCCTACCCATCAAGTTCAGCAGACTGATCCCTCTGGTCTCTTCAGACAGGCCTTACCTCTCTTTTATCCTTGATCTTTTTTTAGAGAAAGCTATCCCTCAGGAGAAAGCAGGAGAAAGCAGGAAATTGCAGAAGCCCTCTGGGTCTGGATAAAAGCAGCATGAGAAACACTGAAGCCCTCAAGTTCTGCAGCTTTATTGACAGCAATGTTTTGCAGTCTCCAACATGCTCTGTTAACATGTCTGTTAACACAGGCCCAAGCAGCCTCAGGCCTCAAGAATGAGTTTGGCTTTTGCTACATAAGTAACCTGGCTTTCACCCTGCCCACAACACTACAGGAATTCCAGAAAAAGCTGGAGCAAAGACTAGGGTTAGAACAAAGCATGCACTGAGCCAGGAGTTATTCAGGCAACAAATACAGCTGATTCTTCTCTCTGCAAGGATTTTCCTGATATTAGTAGACATGGACTTGCTCAGATTGATTTCCAGTCCTGATAAACAGAATTGGAAATAGTATCTCGAAAAGTAAGCACTACATGTACAGGTACCCAGAGCATGAATCTAGAACAGCAGTGTGAGGAAATACTTCCCACCATCAAACTTACAGAAGCTGCTCCAAGCCCATTGCCAAGTTTGGCACTCTAGCCTTTCCTGCTGATTGTGCAGGAGAATATATACAAGAAGTTGAGGGTTTCTCACGATCTGAGACAGCTGTAAGAGCTCCCTTGTCACTTTTGGAAGCTCCTAATACTACTTGTATATAGAAAAAACATGTAGGATCAATCAATGTAGCTGTCTGCTGGCTTGTTTTACCCAAGCCTTAACTCAGCATCTCTGTCCACAAGAAGTGAAGACTGACAACTCCCTGCAGTTTAGAAGGTTGCCTTTCCAGTCTTGGATTGGCAAGAATATTGTGATGGCTGGTGAAAAATGTAGAAACTACAGAAGAAAATACACAAGTGAGAAAAAGCATCAGAAGTTAAAAAGACTCTGGATGACTTAGAAATAGATGGCAAAAAAATCCTCTACATCAGAAGAAATTATTAGCAGAAATCCACACTGTCATTCTTAAAAAATGTGGATGAACATAAACAGTTTGAATACAAATAGTTTACTACAAAACAAGGTGAGTGTATCATGTCAAATACTAAACTGAAACACAAATTCTTTTTTGAATGTTTTAAAATCGGAATTACTTTTCCACTAAAATTAGTTGCATTACATGACTATAAGCAAGCATAAATCTGGGTTCATATACTGTTCATGCAGTGTTCAGGTAAACCTACATCTTTTTTTAGTTTCTTCCCCTTTGGAAATTTTCACAGCTGTGTAAATTGACAGCTAAATTGCACTCTGAATGAGTAGCATCATCTGAGTTGCACTGTACATATCTGTATGCTACCAGAAAAATGGTACTGAAGATGCCTCGTGTTAATCTTACTCTGAAAATAAAAATTATTATAATACCATAGTAGGATGCTCTTTAAAGTTTTTGTCCTTACAGTGTTCCTCTGACAGTGCTACTGGAGAACCAGGGGAATGATTAGGACTGTTAAGACTGACCTGGTAGTTGAAACTGGATCTGATGAGGAGTGATAAGCTTGTCTAATGATTTACCACTCTGTAACCCAAGTAAGCATTTAAGCTGAAATTTGCATGCTGAGTATCTCCAACAAACTTTAACCTTGGTTCAATATCAGATTTGTCAAATTTTCCAATTATCTGTGGTTTTTTTTCCCCAACTCCTTTTTTTCTTATGGAGTCATAGAACCATGAAAAGGTTTGGATTAGAAGGGACCTTCAAAGATTATCTAGTTCCAACCGCCCTGCCAAGGGTAGACATATCTTTCACTAGATCAGGTTTCTCAAAGCCCCATCCAACCTGGCCTTGAACACTTCCAATGAGGGGGCAACCACAACATCTCTGGGCAACATGTTCCAGTGTCTAAACACCTTCACTGTAAAAAAATTCTTTCTTAGATCCAATATATATTTACTCTCTTTCAGTTTATAAACACTGACCCTTGTTCTGTAACTACAGGCCTCAGTAAAATGTCCCTCTCCATCTTTATATATTGAAAGGTCACCATAAGGTCTTCCTGGAGCTCTCTATTCTCTGGGCTGAACAACCTCAACTCTTTCAGCCTTTCCTTATAGGTGAGGTGTTGCATCCCTCAGATCATCTTTGTGGCCCTCCTGTCAACCCTCTCTAATGGGTTTGTCTTTCCTATGCTGAAGACCCCAGAGCTGGACACATTACTCCATGTGAGGTCTCACTAGAGCTAAGCTGAGCAGGAGGATCACCTCCCTCAAACTGCTGGTCATGCTTCTGATGCAACCCAGGATATAGATGGCAAAAATACATTGTTTTGAGTATTTCAGACACTTTTCCATATGTCTGACAGTTTTTCCCTTATTAAGATTTAGTACATTTTTGTTCTAAATAATAATTTCTTACTGTTCTTATTTTTTTCTAGCCACTCACTGATCGCCTGACCTACTCTTACCTACTTCTCATCCTTTTTCACTGATTTACACTCACCACAGCCAGCTACACTGGAGCTTTCATTAACTGGGAACTAATATATAGCACCATGGAAAAGAGGAGAGGTTGAATTTAGATTTCAGAATTAGACCAATATATTGAAACACGTAGGATATAATTTTTATTCTTAATTATCAAACAAAGAAGGGAGGAAACATTGTAGCTACTTACACTTCTATGCAAAGACGTTCTCTAAAGCGTTATGTAACTCCACATCAAGTGATTGGAACTGTCCAAAAGATTTTCAGTCAGGCATTCAACAAATCAAAGATTAAGATGTGTAATTAATTGAAGTAGTTGTGTGTACCCTACAATTCAGAAGAAGCTTCTTGGTAGATATCCCAAGGCTGCTAAATACTGTACAGTGACAATGCATAAGATCTGCAGCAGGAAACAAACAAAAATACCTTCTGCTTTTGTAAAGCCATTTTTTATGTATCCAGTTTCTGTTAGTCCTCAGCAGGCACCATATGTCTGGCTTAGACATGAACAGTACTTTTTATAGAAGTTGAGCTCCATGGTAGCTGTCTTATGGTCACTTATTCTTAATTCATACTGATTTTAGGTGGAATATGACTTGCAGGTGGGTCTGGTAGCCCAGCAGACACAATATAATTTCTCTAATCCTAGTATGTTCAGAGAACAGGGGTAAATAAACTTTCCTCTGGGCAGCTCCAACAAGTATCTTTGAGCTACCAGTAGTTAAACATTCTGTTTTGTTATGTTACTTAAGTGAGAAACTGGAAGTTGTAGCTGAATCTTGTTCCCAAGGTATAAGGTCAGGGTGTTGATGCAGTGACAGTTTAGAAGGGAAAATGTGTTGTGTTGAGGTAACATCCCTGCTTCTGCACTCTTCCTAGTGAATTCACGAATATGCAACAGTAATTATGTGTATGAACTTCTAGAAGTAATGAAGGAACTGAAGTTTCACTTCATTTCACAGGGTTACAGATACAGAGGGAAATACCATTTTGTAAGTGAAACCTGCAATGGCAAGTTCAAGATTTAATCTAAAATATTCAGGAATCCCAGCAGTCTAAGGAATCTCACTAGCACCTTTTTCAAAGCACAGCTTGGAAATAAACATAAAAAATGTAATAATAAGTGTCAATCTTGTGGCAGTTCTGATCTGAAATTCCTACAGCAATCACAAACATTAAATCCATTGAAAGAAATAGCTGGAGGGAGAATTTGCTCTCATTTTAGTCTGTCTCTCCCACCAGGGCTGCTGTAAAAGCCTAATAGGTGACTTGTATTATAACTGGTTTATAACTGTTACAGTGGAGTGAGCACTCATTACTATATTTTTTTTTAATGTAAGAACTGTAAGTCTGTATGTGTTTGTTCCTTTTTTAATGGGTTAAACTATAATCCTATAATCTTCTTTGCTTCTGATCAAAACTAAGTACACACACAAAAAAAAAAAGGTCTGAAAACTCAAAATTTGCTGTCTTTTTTTTTTTCAGAAAGAAAATATACTCTTAACACCATGTCCCTTGTAGATCCTTCACCTTCCTCTGAAGGGTACTTGTTGCTATTGTTCCCATCTCTAAACTACTCACTGGGTTGCACAGGTATTTCTTATCTCATTTCTACGGGTTATAATATTTAGTACCCATTTACCCTAAAACAATCGATGCCACAGTCTCTATGGACTCTTCAACACTCTTTTGTGAAATAAACACATAAATTGGAAATAAAAAGTTGGGTTGCCTTCACTGTAGAGATGAAAACAGTTAAGTATTGCCTTTAACTCAAAGTGTCATGGATAAATAAAAGCCCTTAATGCAGGTTGCACTGCTGATTTTAGTTTGAGTTGGCTGTGCTGATAAGTTAAAAAGAATATATTAATGTAGCCCTTGTCAAGCCAAATCCATTAAAGGGACATTCAACATTCAGAGCCTTCCTGATATATAAATGTACATACACGGGAAGAAGACAGGCATGGGTAACAAAAAATTACAGTGCAATTCAAGATGAGGAATTACAGGATACTCCCAGATACCTTGATGTTATACACATGTGATCAAGGGAATACAGGACTACTATGGAAAGTAAATAGAGAAGTATTGCATAACCATCCTTTGTTCAAGGGTGCTCTTTGTTGAGGAAGGAAAATCTTTCAGTGCTGCATATATGAGGAAAAATATATTATGCCATTCAAAGTTCATTTGATTTGTTCTAGCAATATATACAGATCATCTACAAAACTGTAACACACATATGGACTTTAGGTATAGTAACTAAACATAAATATTCTTCATCCCTTTCCACATCTTGATTTCTTATCCTCATTTTATAGAGTAACAGATATTTCTTCAAATTCAGCTGAGTATCCACATGCATCAGATCCTGCTTGTGCTCACATGTTTCTGTTACTTTAATCACCAAACGTTTATATCTGCTTAAGTATGTGTTCATAATCATTGTAATTCTAAATTGGCAGGAAAACTTGGAATATTAAATAGTTTCTCTGCACTCCGCACCCTGTTTACAGCCACAGTATATGAAGTGTATATGCTATATTTAGCTGAAGAGAAGCTTATTACTAAACTGTTTCTTATCAATTATGAATAAAATGCCAGTAACATGAAAATCTCCTACTGCCAGGAGATATTCTATAAAATCTAATTTTATAATATTGAAATAATAACAAACAGCAGTTTCAGTGACAGATCAGTTTCTTCTTGAAGAGCATGAGAGTAAAAAAAAAATAAAAATAGGCAGCAGGGAGATGGGTAATTAATGGCCTTAGTTAATCAGAGTTTAATGCTCTTTGCTATCCTGTCTTCCCTGAGAAAACTCACTTTTCTGTTTTAGATGTGGGTTTTTTTTCCTTGCACAGAAGAGCACTATTCTCCATCTTAAAATACCTGCCTCTCATTTCACCTATTGCCTATTCATGTTTCCCATCTCCTACCCAAATACGGACATATTGTTCTAAGTGCATGCAATGTGCATATAACTAGTTAACAGATTTCAAAATAGAATATGCTAAAAAAATAAATCTAGAATTTTACTGAGTAAATATATCTGCATTTAGGACAAAGTCTGTGCATCTTTTACTGATAGTAACATTACTTGCACTCTCGTCAAGCCTGCAGTTGATACCAAACTCGGGGAACAAGTCAGTTTGCTCTAGGGCAGGGCAGCCATCCTGAGGGACACTGACAAGCAGGGATAAATTGACAGGCAGGAAACTCATAAAATTCAACAGGGACATGTGCAAAGTCCTGTCTCTGGGAAGGAATTTCCCTGAAATTGATACAGCCTGGGGCCAACTTCCTGAAGAACATCTCTGTGAGAAAGACCTTGGGGATCCCAATGGGCAGCAAGTGGTACATGGGCCAGCAGCAAGTCCTGGGAGAAAAGCTGGCCAGTGACAGCCTGGGCTGGATGAATAGAGACCGGGGAAGTGGTTATCGCCCCCTTCTCAGCACTCAGACTACTCCTAGATACTGCATCTAGTTTTGGGTCCTCAGTACAAGACAGAGATTGATAAACTGGATCCAGGTCAGCAGGAAGCCTTCAAGATGGTGGAAGCTGGAGCTTCTGCCCTGTGAGGAGAAGCTGCGGCAGCAGTGGTTGGTCAGACTGGACAGAGATNACTGCAGCCACTGATTTTGCATTTTAATACTGTAATTTTTAATACCAAGAAGAAAAATCTGCTACACAAATTACACTGGAAAAAAATAAAGCTGAAAATTATCCACACTTTCTGAACTTTTCTTGATGTAATAATTAAACTGCCTAAGGAAATATTAAAGAAATAGTAATTTTTATTTTATTTCATTTTATTTGTTGGCAATAATAAAATGTTTTCCTTTTTTTTCTGATTTGTGACCTATATTTCTATGAAGGAGGGGAGAGAAGGGAGGAGAAGAGAGGAGAGGAGAGGAGAGGAGATGAGAGGAGAGGAGAGACAAAACAATTTTTGGTAACAAATATGCCTTTTTTTCTGTGTATGTTATTACAGATAACTCTACTGCTGAGCTGAGCCATAGCATTGTATTGTTTGGAGATGCAACATTACAGTTTCCCTGGCAATCTCCCAACAGATTAGCATCAGCCAAAATGTCAGTCTTTCTTATCTTTCTCTAATGATCATCAGTAAAATTACCACCTCAGTTCCCTTGGTTGCTGAAATGCTTCTGATATTTCTCCTCTTGGCTAAAAGTGAATAGAATCAGCACTAATGTTAAGCACCCTTGAATATTCCATTGCCTTTTACAATCAATCCCACATGTTAGTGACTGTTTCAATGGGAGTAAGCAATACATACTTTTTTTTTTTTTTTTATTACAATCATTATATGGATTTGCTAAAGACATGTAAAGTCAAGCTTTGAATTAATCTCTGAAGTATTCTAAGCGACCCATTGAGATACAGCACAATACTCACACTTGGTGGTGATGGGAGTTATTCCCGTGCCAATATAACAAAA
>VWZY01007456.1:0-16114 GCA_013399075.1 Chloroceryle aenea | reverse complement strand
AAAAAAAAGCAACCAAACCAAACAAAACAACAAACAAACAAACTAAAAAGATTTCGGGGAAGAAAAAAAAAAACTAAAAACCTTCTTCAGCTACAAAGTAGCCACAGTGGACCTGTCTTGCTGATAGGTGGTCTGTGAAAGGAAGCAGGGAGGCTCAGGGGACATGGGGGAGTAGGAAGATGAAGGAAAATCCAGGATGAAAGGATCCGAGAAAGAGCTGGCTGTATTAAGGCAGTAACACTGGAGAAATGTTGTTAGAGTTGTAAGACACCCATCCATACAAAAATAGGTTTTGTTTATTCCTCTGCTAATAGAATTATATGGGAGTCTTAACTTTTTGGAGTATTTATTCCTTTTCTGAAGGCATAAATCCTACCCTCCCTAACTCAGCAGCCATCATCTCATTTCACTGATCAGGGCAGTATTTCTATACAGGAACACCTCTCTATCTAAGGTGGCACAAAGTTAGATAAAAGCAGAAAGCCATGATCTAAATGATATAATATTCAAGACCTATGTATAAATATTCCTTCTTAGTGTTCTCATAGAACTCAACCAACCTTCCTTCCAAACATGTCATGGAGTTTTCTATACTTTATTTCCTATTCCCATGCAACCATAATTTTCAACAAAAAAAGTCCTGAATGCCTAAAATTAATCACCTGAGAAAACACTAATTACACCCATATACCAGATACAGCAATTGAAACAGGGTTACTAGATATCACTCTTGACTGTGCATAAGAATTTCCTCAAGTCCCTTTCTCAGAGCTGGCTCAAGATCCAGTGCAGCAACATTAAATTGATACAGACCAAAGATCAAACTTCCAATCTTTTCTGACTGCATCACTGTAACAATTTTCAAATGAGCTTTGGCGCTTTTCATTTTAGTTGTCTTCCAACATGGCCTTTGGCTTCTGAGTGTTAGTAATACAAATTTCTAGCACAAGAGGACAAAACTTATTTACAGTGTGATCTTTTATCTTGGTGTACTGTGGTAATTAATATTTGTGGATTCCTTTTAAAGTGTATTGGAGGCTAAAAATGAAAGGGACAGCACTCTTGCGAAGACCTTTTCTTAAAAACCTGTCACTGTTTAGGGTCAGGGACGCCCCTTAAACCTATAACAGATGCTCTCTGTTAACCTCCCTCCCTCCCCAAATTCTCTCCCCAAAGGGGAAGAGAAAGGGAATAAGGGAGAGAGACTTAGTGATTAGAAAAGGAAACTAGAACAGCTTTAACGAAAATGAAAATAATAAAAATAGAATAGAAACAAATGATACAAAAAATGATACAAAACAGTATCAAACCCAACCCCCCTGATGGTAATTACGTCACCGTCACCACTGATGCTGTGGAGCAGGCACCAGGAAAGTCCCAGGCTGGGCCCCACAGCAGATGGGAGCTGTGTTCGGGAGCTGGATTCTGGTACCGGATTCAGGAACACACTGATTGGGATTGAAGGCAGAATGGACAGAGTCCTCGTTGCATGCTTCGAGGAAGGAACCAAAAGAGGACCTGAGCCAAGCTGAGAAAAGCTGGCAAAGCAGGACAAGAGGGGAGAAGAGCCAGGGAGCCCCTAGAGAGAGCTAGACCCTCCAGATCCCTCCACTTTATATCAAATATGATGTATAATGGATGAAATACTTCATTGGTCAGTTTGGGGTCACCTGCCCTGTCTGCTCCTCCCTGCAGATGTGGCCTTTCATTTTCCTGCACCCTCCAATGTAGTACACGAGATCCAGGAGTGGCCTTGGTCTGCACACCAATCCTTGGTAGTAACTCTAAACACGGGGTGTTATCATTGCCAGCAGCAGACCCTGCCTGGGAAAACAGGTTGCTATCTTCAGACAGTGCAGTTAGAAGAGCTGAGCTGAAAAGTAAAATCACTGAACAGAAGTAATTCTGTTCTCACTCAAACGAGGACAAAACCCTATCAACAAATGCTATTTGAAATGGTTTGAAAATGTGATTTAGTTTGCAAGTCTCAGGCAGAAAATGAAGTCAATAGAAAACTTTACAACTGCTTTTTTTTTTCTTTGCTGCATTCAGTTATAAAATGAAATCTGCTCTTCTTTCACTAGCACAAAATTAAAGGTATTCCATATACCAAATGTATTCTCTGTAGATTTCACAGGATAATTACACAGATAATATCTTAAAAGCATTTATTAAATTCTATCTCCTCTTTTTTTTTTCTCTGAAATACATACTGGACATCATCCACTGAAGAGAAGTGAAGGTGATAAAGTCTCTAACAAAACCAACACATGTGTAATCTCCCTTTCATCTGAGCAGTAAAGGAGCATGGGACCCTAGTGTCATGTCCAACTCATTCCATTTACTATGAATGAACATCTGCTGTCCTCTTCCTTTTTTTTTTCAGTGGAAGTTTAAATCTCTTACAGCAATTTTTTTAGCAAATGCTCTGCTCTTGATATAAAATTGTAATTCTTTCAAGGGGAAAGGTAAGTGCCTAAACACTAAACCATTCAAGTTCAAACTGAAACAGAAAGTATTTGTGTGTATTCCAGGAGCTGCAGCTTGGGCCAGAATTATCACTGTGCACTTCATCATCCTTAGGACACAGTGGCTGATGTTGTCACCCAAAGAAAACCAGGCTACAATGTAGGAGGTGTATGTTCTTATAGGCAAATGGGAACATGAGGTGTATATTCCCATGGGGGAACCATGATCACAGCTCATTACTGAAGCATTTGATTTTCAATGGTCATATTTCAGATATATTTTTTTCATGTGAAACAAAATTTCGTCTTTCCATTTTTATAGGGAAGGTCTGTAATTTAGGAAGATGGCTACTGGAATTTTTTTCTTAGTTTCAATTAGATTTTGCTAATTTAGGACTTGAACTATTACCTTGTAGATATCCAGGAATCCACACTGATGGTCAAACCGTGTGTACAGTTCATTCAGCATGCTGATGACCTGCATGGGAGTACACTGTGCACAGATGGCAGTGAAGCCAACAATGTCTGAGAAGAGCATGGTCACATCATCAAACTTCCTGGCCTGAACCTGCTGCCCCTGCCACAACTGCTGAGCCACTTCTTCAGGGAAAATAGAAATAAGGAGATCTACTGTTTTCTTTTTCTCCTCTTCCAGGGCTTGGTGTGTGCATTCTAGAGTTGCTTTCAGCTTATCCATTCGTTTTTTCAAGCCATCCTGGGCTTTCGCTTGCTCCCCAACCAATATGACATCACGAGTAGCATCATGGATAGGAATATCCGAAAGATGGAGGCCTCGTCCCATCAGTTCATCCAGCTTGTCCACACAGGGGGAACCCAGAAACAAAATCGAATTTGATTCTGGCACATGAATCATTTGTCCTTTAATCTCCATCACCTGTAAAATTAAAATAGAGTTTAGAAAAGGAAAAATTAGCTGATAGATGTGGATCCCGATTCTACATTCCCCATCTTTCCTCTTCCACTAAAATGATAAACATAGACTGTAGCTTTTTAGATAGAAGCCTCTTACACTCACCTATTCAAGTAATGAGACATAGTCTGCTCACCAAGGTGAGTCAGAAAATAGCCTATATGGACACAAAAGTACTCCCAAATCAGATGTTGGATTCTATTTCAACCCAACGAAGTAAGATAGCAGTTACAATAGCATGTAACTCAGAATGATGTCTAAATTATGCCTCTAAATTTTGCTCCTGGAGTGTACCTGGCCTTAAAAGCAAATTCCAGAATAGCTCCTTCTCTGTCACTTATCTATATAAAACCCACAAAATTAAAGGGAAATGACAACTATCTGAAAGCAGGTTAGTGAAATGGTGAAGTAGCTCCTATTCTTTTTCATCAAAACAACTACTAAGTCAAATGTGGCCATGTTATAGAAGAATCATATTAAATGTGAGAAAGAACTCCATAAAATAATGAATAGTACAGGAAAAATGTACCTGTGCACCTATTTCCCGTTAGCCTTCTCATACATGCAGCAGAGTTGAAGGCTGACATTCTGTTAGACTCTGCACATTTCTTGGTGATACACATTCATGTAATTTGTATTTGCAGAATAGCAGAAGGAGCAGTAGGAAATGAGTAACAGGCAGTTCATCACACTGGGTTATAGATTTTGCCTGTTAAATGGCTGGATATTTTTAGTCCAGTGGCTGACACCATTGAGGTCCTGGCTTGTTACCTCTTACTCCATGGTGGCAATCAAGCACAAAACTACCACAATAAAAGGGACATTAAAACAAAATGTAATGATGTGTTTGACATTTGGGGCTACATACATTCTGATTCTTATTAACTTAATCAAGTCACACAAAAGTAACTCTCAAATACAACAAAGGGACATTTCTCACCTGGATATAGTATTTAAGAAAACAAAACCAAACAAACAGAAACCTAAGGTGAACATGTTTTGTTTAAGTAAGAATTAAATCAGATAAACTGGACCTCTTTGTAAATACAGCTTTCCATAGCCTCTGCCATCAAAACCAATCATTGTTAATGTTTTCATTACAGGACTGCACAAAGACCAGGGCAGTACTGTGCTAGGTGATCTAAAAAACCCACGGTCCTTAACCAAGGATCTCATAGTCCTAACAGGCACAACACAAAAACCCTGTGCATCTAAGCACAGAGTTAGGCACCATAATGCCTTAAATTTGTATTTTTCCATTCCACACGATCCACTGAAATAAGAAGGTCTCCTCTAGGCATCCTTTCTTTCATCATGTAGGCATTCCCTCACTCTCACATGATTCACTGTACCATTTCATCCTCCTTCCATCCATAATACTTCCAAGCAAAACTGGAAAACCTCAGGGTATCCAGAGGTGTCTGTAATAAGGCTGTGATTTAAGCATGAAGAAGCCTGGAAGCTCCTGCTGTGCTGACAGCTACCCCTACATGGTACTTGCCATGTTTGTGCAAGATGGTGGGAAGCTCCTGTTTCTAGCGGGGAATTCTTATATCAGATAATATGCTTCATAAGCAGATCCTACTGTCAACATGGGGACTGAGCCTATCCTGTCCCCACACCCTTCTTCTTCCATATCACACCCTGCTAGCAACCCCACAGATGTAACTTCTGGTGTTAGCCTGGGAACTCAGCAAATAAAAGTAAATGGAAGTAATTAAAATTGATTTTTTTCCTAACTTATATTCCTGCACACCAACTAACCTTGACATTCTATAAGCCTTGTTTCCTCAGTTTTGTTCTTGGACAGCCATCTCTGGGAGAAAGCTAGCCAGGTACCTGGATGGGAAGATTTAATGCTCCAAGACTAATTGTTCTTTTTCATTTTTAAAACATATGGGTCCTTGCTAAAAATGTAGGGGAGCTCAGTGTTTTCTTCATGCATGCAGCTTCAGGCTTTCAAAGTTGTTTAACTCTGAAGGACAAATTGCCAAATGTGAAATAGATGGTACAGCATTTCTAAATTCTCTTCTTACTTTGTTCCATTTGCCAGAGAGTTTTTCTGTTTTCTGTTCCTAGAACTTCACTGGTGTGCAAAATAAAACTATCTCATATTGTCACTTTGCTCTTCCACCTCCAGGTGAAAATAGGGTGTGGAGGAAAGAGTGTGACTGCAGACCCTGGCTGAGCCAGTCTGGCCTGAGGATGGACTACTTGTCAGCAAGGCAAGGCACCTGGCTTGGAGCCATGTTTCTTCTGTTAACCTGCTGTGAGACTAGAAGAAAATTAATGCATCCCTCTGTGCTCCCACTTCTCCTTTGTCAATTTGAGGTGTTAAACTCTTTGATGTTATCTCTGTCCGTGTGAATATAATGTGCCAACCTTCGCCGGGTGGACTTTTTTCAGGAAACACTGATCGAGTGAATAAAGTACTAAACAGTCATTCTTGAGTACTCTGCTCTCTGCTTCTGGATAACCCCAGGCAAATTACCAACTCTGAGTTTTTATTTGGCCTTTCAGCACAGCAGGAACAATGGTATTGACCACCCTATAACACACTTTGAAATTTATGTGTGAAAAGCAATAGAAGACACAGACAATCCTGTAAATGCCTAACTAACAATAACCTGTTCTTCTGCCCAAGTGAGCTGAGCCCTTGCTTCAACAAGGTTGAGGATTTCCTAAGCATTTTTAGAAACTTTTGCAAAGATACTCTCCCTGCACAACTGCATAGTTTCCTAAAAGTGTCAAAGGTTCAGTGTTACTAAGTTTTTATCCTCTGAATATGATTATCATTTGCTGTGCTTAACAGGACTTGCTGATGTTTCCTATCACACCTTTCATGTTACGTAAGTGATTCTGATGTCCTGCTCTTGATGACTGAGGGTTTTTTTTAGAAAATGGCCTGCTACTCTCTTCAAGTTGCCAAATCAGGGAACTGGACAGCAGAGGCAAAGCTGTTCAAGCTTGCGTGGGGAGAAACATTCCGAGATTCTAAAGCACAGCAACAGAGAAGAGCTAAGACTGCATCTCTCTTCAAAGTTTTTCCAAAGCCCTTTCCTTTCCAAAGAAGTTTCTGAGATGGCTTGGGCTCTTTCTAGAGGACTTTGGTCTGCAAGTGTGTCTTGGTTTGAGTGAGAACAGAACTAATTCTGTTCAGTGATTTTACTTTTCAGTTCAGTTTTTCTGAAGAAGGGTCTAAGGGGCCACCCTGACCCTAAACCCTGACAAAGTGTCATCCAACATAACGTCCATCTCTTTTCTTTGGACTCTTTTGCCTCTTATATCCTTCTCTGTATCTTACAGTATAACCGAATGAAATGGGACATCATATTTGAATCTTTCCACAGCAAGTGACACTTCTGGGCACCTCCCCAGAGCTGGGACTGCTTTAGACTTGGACCATAAAGCCATCACAATTACATCATCTAACTTTCTTGTTACATAGGGAAAGATTGAAACATTTCTGTGATCAGATGGATTTCATTGCTACTATATTTCATTGCTTTCCTGTCTCTTTAATTCTCACTGAATAAAATAAGAATAATTCTACTGCTTTCAGAGGACATTCTCCTGATCTACTGTGGTATAAGAGAACAATTTGAAATGAGCAATTACATATCATATCTTACAGGATTACACTGCTGTGACATGATGGTGCAGCCTGAGTAGCTCTAGGATGAAAACCGAAAAATCTATTGCTAAATTTTACTTTCATTTCAAACCTGCTGCAAAGAAAGGGGACCAAAGAAAAGATAGGCCCTGTTTCTCAGGAACTCTTTCAGCCTCTATCCCCAAAGACTGACCAAAGGAACACTGATAGAATCTAAAGTTGCTGTTTGAGAACACGGTCTCCTACTGTGTCTGTAGACCAACAGTTACTTCATTAGGTACACAATATCCAAAGCTCTGCATGCTCTGGATGCATGCCACCCTAGGATTAAGTATGGATCAAAAGCTTGTGAATTAAATGCCAACTCCACTGCCTAGTCTTTAAGGAAAAACAGGGAAAAGCCTCATTTTTGCACTGATGGAAGGCAACACTCCTCTGTACAAAGACAGGCCTTTTGGAATAGTGACTGAGAAAAGGTGTACACACTTTTTGGAAAATATTAAGAGACATATGAGATGGTATTTTGGAGAAAGAATTGGAGGTTTAAAAAATAATCTTCTTTGTCAAGAGGCTACACTATGTATTCTACAGCCTCTGCAATTAACAGATTTTAATGAAGCTGCTGATCTGACTTTGATCAGAACATAATCCCTCCCAAAATGTGATTATAGCCTTCTTTTTTTTAAGTTCTCTTACTACGAGTAGGTTAGGAAACTTACAATACTAGGCTACACTTTTATAAACAGTTATGAATGCATGCTTGACTTCATACAGTTAACAGACTCAATGAGAATAAACAAAGCTGCTTTTTTTAACAGCCCCGTAATTATTTAGAAGGCTGGAAATATTGGGGGAAAATCAGCTTATGACAAATCAACCTGGACAACATCAAGAAAATAACATAAGTTCGGAAAAAAAAAGCATCACTGCACACTAAGGATGAGAGTATAGGGTGAATTCTGGAGAGGTAAGCCAGCTGCTAGCCTGAATTTTAAAACAGCTGGATTCACTTCTATGAATGTCCTATAGGATACATGGCAAAGTCTCAGCAACATTTACAGCAAGGTATTCCAAAGTATTTTATCAGTTAGGGGCTTAGGAGATTTTGTGAGCACTGGGCAAGGCAAGTGGACACTTCCAGAAAAAAAAAAAATGTAATGACTCTGCTTGTTGTGTTTCGAGGTGACACATCTAGAAGAAGGGCTTAAAGTATGATGGATAACACTGGAATTTAAAAAAAAAAAAGCTTAATTTTTTTCCAATCAAAAAAGATTGGAGAAATGGACTAAAAACAGAATTCAAAACAAGGCCAATGAATATGCTTATGCAGAAATAATCAAAAGTGAGACATACAGTCATGCTAACAGTTCCTAAGAAGATGGCCCAGAGTCTACAGAGTGAAACAGATGAATGTAATCTAAGAAGTCATGCTGCTATTAAGAAAAAAAACCAAACCACTATATAGAACTATGTAAACAAGAATATAGCTTGCAAAACACAGGAAGTAATCCTTATGGTCTGACCACCAGTGTTCAGGCCCCAGAGGAGCAAATCTGTTCCTGTTTGGTATAACTAAGAGATGATAAATTACAGAGTCTGGTGAAAAGTAATGAATGTTATGAAAGGTCTAGAAGATATGACCTACCAAAAAATGTGAAAAAAATTGATTATTTACTCCAAAAAAATAAAAATCTCAGGGGGCAGGAGGCAGAAATGAAACTCGTCAAATACACCAAGAGCTGATGTTATGAGGTCATATTGTTCTAGAAATCCAGTGGGAAAAGCTTTTCAGAAGAGGGACTGAAGGTCCTGGTGGACACCAAGTTGAACATGAGACAGCATTGAGCCCTTGTTTGTGTGGCTAACAGTATTCCGGGTTCTATTAAGTGAGGTGGTCCAGCAGGTCAAAGGAGGTAATCCTTCCCCTCTGCTCAGCACTGGTGAGGTCCCACCTGGAGTACTGTCTAGTGCTGGGCTCATCATTACAAGAGAGACATGGACACACCAGACAGTATCCAGCAAAGGGCAAAATGGGATGATTAAGGGATTGGGGCACCTCCTCTATGAGGAAATTCTGAGAAAATTAAGACTGTTCTGTCTAGAGATGAGAAGGCTCAGGAGGATCTTATCAATGTATATAAACACCTGAAGGAAGGCTGGAAAGATAATGTAGGAAGGGTCTTTTCAGTGGTGCCCAGAATCAGGACAAGAAGCAATGAGCACAATGTGACACACATAAGGGTCCCTCTAAACACCAGGAAACACCTTTTAAACAGTGANGTGAGGTCCCACCTGGAGTACTGTCTAGTGCTGGGCTCATCATTACAAGAGAGACATGGACACACCAGACAGTATCCAGCAAAGGGCAAAATGGGATGATTAAGGGATTGGGGCACCTCCTCTATGAGGAAATTCTGAGAAAATTAAGACTGTTCTGTCTAGAGATGAGAAGGCTCAGGAGGATCTTATCAATGTATATAAACACCGGAAGGAAGGCTGGAAAGATAATGTAGGAAGGGTCGTTTCAGTGGTGCCCAGAATCAGGACAAGAAGCAATGAGCACAATGTGACACACATAAGGGTCCCTCTAAACACCAGGAAACACCTTTTAAACAGTGAGTGACCAAGCACTGTCACAGGTTGCCAAGGAAAGCTGTGAAATCTTCATCTTTGGAGACATTCATAAGCTGTCTGGACACATGCGTGGGTAACTGGCTCTAGGTACCTCCACTTGAGCAGGGGGTTGAACCAGGTGATCTGCAGAGGCCCCTTCCAACCTCAACCTTTTATGACAGTGGAATGCAGAAGAAATAAAAGACTCAGACTGAAAAAATAAGTTTAATGTGGGATAGTCTTCTATTCCTAGGGACAGTGAGAATGGAAACATCAAATGCTGAGGAGCTGGATTCTTCATTACTGGAGATTTGTAAGACCTGTCAAGGATGATCAGTCTTGTTGGGAAGCAGAAGAATGAACCAGTGACTTAACAGAAATCTAGGTGGGAAGAGGAAGGAAAGAGATAGGAGGATATAATTTGATCTTCAAACAAAATCTCCACAACTTATTTCTGGGATAATTAATGTAGCACAAGTGTACATAGTATGGAAATATTTGCTTCACTCAGTTTACAACTAAACTAGTCACTCCTCTTTCTACAAGCAACAACAGAAACAGGTTCTTCTAGAATAAAATTCCTGTAATCTATGGGAGACATCTAAGTCAAGGTTAGTTGAATGACTCATGTCCCATGTGTAGAAATACTACATTTCTCTACTGCAAAGGGAGCGCAAGGCTTGGACATAGATGGTTACACTGGTCAGATGAGTCTACCCCCTACTAGAATAAATTTACTTCATTGCAGTAAAGATATTTCTCTGTATTTAAAGACAGCTTAATGCCATTATATAAGTGTACTGAGGGAAGTACAAGTCCTCTACTGGTCTAACAGATTCGTATGTTCAGTGCTCCAAACCTGAATTCAATTAATTAAACAAGAAGTTGATATACCTATAAAGTTAACTCCACTCTGTGGCTAGCTGACCATCAACACAGGCAGAAGATGACTCTGACTTCAGAGAAAAAGGAACAGCCATTACAATCTGTCCCATATTCCATCTGCTTGTAGAGTGGTGTAAGTCAGAGCCACAGAGTGAAGAACTAATCATGGAGAAAGACTCATGCAAATAAGAAAAAATACACACAAATACAGCCCTGAATCACCATCTTATCTGTAGACAAATAAAAAAAAGCATCTAAATTATATATGAAAATAGTAACAGAACACTAGCTTCAATTACACCTGTTTTATTGAAAAAGCTAAGAGAAATATATATGGTCTCCAAAGAAATGAAAAAATATTTTTTCAATGGATGTCTAATGCAACTGAATAAACTCATCAACATTTGCTCAGCACAACTCAGGACATGCTCAGGTTCTTGCAAAATTATAACTCTCAGCATTTGCTTACAAGTTTGAATTTCCAGCTCAATGCATTGTCAAAAGAACATTATTCCAGAGTGCAGCACAGTGACTGTTACAAATTTCTGCTTATTTATAGAAATCCCTGGGGTGTTACATAATGTGCAACAGTCTCCAGACCAAAGTGACCAAATTTAACATTTTCTATCCATCACAGATACCTCACAAACATAGAATAGCAGAACAAATATTGCCAGGAACCCACTTTTAGGAAGTCTAAAACTTTGGTGGGAAAACACTCATGTTCTATAGTGTAAAGAAGAGAGAGTGGTAATGAGAGAATCATTGAATTCCTTGAGTTGTAAAATTTGACCTCCAAAGAGATTTCTTGATATCAAAAGAACAGATTAAAAGCAAATAAATTAGGGTTAGATAGGACCTTCTCCACATGATGCATAGGTATGCATGGCAAATCAAAGCTTGGAGCCATCTGTAAGTAAATGCAAAAGGAGAAGAGGTAAAGGATACGGTTCTATCCTTTCCACATTAGTCTGTCAAAGCAACTAGACAAAGAAAAGGAAAAAGTGGATCACACCTGAAGATTATGGTAATTTATGATTTCTTTTCTTGATTCAAGGCACAGAAATTGCTTTTAGGATGGCACTTCAAAGTAATCCTTGGATAAGTCCAAGATAAATCTAGCTCTGAGGCATAAAATAATGAGAAAATGATTCCTTCTAAGGAACCCACTTCTTCACAAGGTAGCAAAAAGTCATAACTCAACCCTGTATGTGCCTGAGTCAGTTCCCCTCACAGATGCTTCCAACCAGAGGAGTGGGTGAACCCAGCACATGACCAGATGTGCAGAGCAGGATAATGAGGTGCTGGTGCCAGGCTGCATGGCACAGAGGAACAAAAGGCAGTTGCTAAAACAAGAGGAAGGAACTCACCAGTGTTTCCAAGATAATTTCAAAATCCCTTTTAACACACTGAGATAAGATTTGATTTCCTTTGCTGAACGTTCATACACTTATCTGTCAGGGTCCTGAAGTTGGCCTGACTGTACCTGCCTAGTCTCCAGGGGCTCCCCCATCCCTGCCCACAGCCCAGGACCCTCAGCAATGCTGCAGTAGGGCTGATCTCCAGCTCTCACAGCCTCGCCCTGCCCAGCCACAGGCCCCTTTGGGCTGGGACAGCCGTGATGCAAGGCCCAGACACATCTTAGCCTTTCCCCAACCGAGTGCCAGGGAGGTGACAATGCCTGGTGCTGGGGCTGTGCCCTGGCCTGGACAGCTGGGACAGGTCCTGGCCGACATGTCCTGCCCATCTGCCCTTGGGAACCCCACAGTTCCTGGCATGCAGGGAGCCTTGGACCTTGCTGTACCCTGACACTAGCTCAGAGAATTACACATTTCCAGTGAATGTATGTTAAACACCACTTACTTAGTCTTTCTTGGGAAAAAAAAATGGATCATTTTTGTTGCATTTTTATTTCCATTTTAAAAAAGGGATGGAGAATGAAAATACAAGAGTGTAAATTTGAAAGTCATTAAAGCTTTCTGAAAAGTTGATTCTTCAGTTCAGATCTCCATTAGCCTGACAAGGCAATGAGGTGGAGGGTGACACAAATGCACATTCAGTTTGCCAACTTCACAGATATAAAAATCATGCTTGTTACAATTAAGTTACCTGAAATAATTATGTCAAATTAATAGGTTTAGTCCCTAATACAATACTTGTCAAGTCTTTTTCTGAACTTGCTTATATTAAGAACATTCATATGCATTACCACTTATGATATCATTTATAATAGTTATTCCTCGACTTCCAAAGGTTTCTTCTGTGCACAACTCTTACAATGTACTTAGTCAAAAGAAAATCTGCTAAATTCTGTAGTAAAATTATGAGCCTCAAAGCAACATATTTTGCTTTTGGTGGGGTGGGGGCAGGGGGAATAAAGAATCTGTGGAAAAATGAAACTGTGATGTCAATTCTTGATTTGTGGAGAGAATGTGAGAGCCCACAGCTCCTGGCCCAAAAGAAGGTCTGAGGGTCTGTACCACAGCCTGGTCCCCAGCTAGATAACAGTTCATGAGGGAAAGCTCAATACACATAAGGGTGAGTCTCTGGCTTGTCACTTGCTTTAACGGTGCCCAGGCTGCTCCTTATGTTAACTTTTACAAAGACAGCTCTGAACATGCTGAATTACAAGCAGGAAATTCCACTTCTGAAGGAAGATAATGTATGTCTATTAAGTACCTTTTTCTGCTCAAATGCTTCTTTGAAACCTGTCTTTTTCTTTTTTTTTGGAAATTAGCTTACAAAGCAGCATAATGACCAGCTCCCAGAGCAAGGTAACACTCAGCACATTCCACTAGACCAAATTTTGCAAAAGATTATAGCATCTGCAGGAAAATCTTTTTGTGATATGTCTAATGGAAATTGATAAGAATAATTTAAGGTTGCCTTTAAGTTATGAACATGTCCTTTTATTTTACCTTTTGTTTACATCACTCAAACCCAGCATCAAAGATCTTTCATTTTCAGTAATTTAGCAAAAAATGTAAGAACTGTTGAGTTACTGTAAGAAGAGTAGTACATGACTGAAAGACACTAAAGGATGGGCTCAATCTTTCTTACAGAAGAAAATTTGTCTTGTTGTATTACACCTAGACCTTCCTTTTGTTGTTGTTGTTGGGTTTTTGTTGTATTTTGGTTTGCTCGGTTTTGTTGTTTTGTTTGTTTTTTCTTTTGTGGTGCACGCCATACAGCACTCTACAGTGATGCCAAAGCTGAAACAAATGCCAGAGGATGAAACTCTCCTGGAGACCCTGATCTGAACTGGTCTTTTTTTCTGTATGTTGTGCAAACACACTAAATCACAGCTTTGCTTTTCTACTGAGCTTATGATGCAACGTTCTTGACACTTAGGATAATGACACTAGTAAGATCACTAAGACTATATATCTGGTTAAAATAAACACTATAGAAATGTACTTGATCAAATATCTAATTATCTCATGCCTGTAAAGCTTTTATAATTCATGAATATTATTAGTTATTACTGTGCTAGTTGAGTTTGTTAAAGACAGATATTTTTATTTATATCTAACAATGACAACCAAGCAAGACTGCAGAGGAATGTGCCAGTACACTGAAAGCAGTGGAAAGGCTCCCATTTTCCACAGCATTGTTACTTTTTGGATTAGTTCCTACTGTTTTCACCACAAGATTTGTGCAGGTGCACAAATCAGTCTTGCACCTTCCACTAGCAGTATTCAGCTCCTACCAAAAGCTTCTCTTTTGAACATGATCCATCCCAGCTGCCTGAGATGACCTGCTAGGAGGAAGCATTCTGTGATATTACTTGCTAAATATTTTAATTTCTCAGACCCAGGTTAGGTTGTTCCTTTGTGGAAACTGGTTTTATCAAAATGCAGTGAAATGGTTAAATGAGAAAATATGTTTATTCATGAGAACAGCAGGCAAAGAGCAGCAGAAGCAGCATTCCCCTTTGATCTGTGCAGAACAGATATATATAGCAACAATTAGGAGATGTGACATTTCATCACAAACCTAGGTATCTTAAAATTCCTGTGATTAAACGTTCTCTTAGCCCATGCACTAACTAGCTTGCAGACATTTTTCTCCTTTAGGACTTAGAGGCTCCAACTCTTTCCCTGTTTCATCTTAAGTATATAAATCTCCTACAAATTCCTGCCAGCACCACACCAAGGAAACTGATTCGATGTGGAGTCCTCTGTTGGTATTTTTACTTTGTTTTTCTCTTTATTACCCCATATATCAAGTACTTTTGAAGCTTTGATAAAAGACTCTATCATTAGAATTTGATATCAAGATTAATCAATTCTGATCTCTTGATGCAGTATAAATTTTCAGAACACCAGGAGAAGAAATTTCTTCTTTTCCCAATGCAATCATTCCTAAGTCAGATATAATTAGAAGGAGCCATTCTACCTCTCATTGAAGTCACTGTAAATGTATCCAGCTGGTTTTAGTGGGAACTGTAGTAGGCCTTTAAAATTAAATTTTCTGTACTTTTCTTAAAATGATTGAATTTGTTTCAGTATGTTCAACATAAGATGTAATAGCATTTAGAGACCTTTCATCTGTAACTTTTTATTAGCTACCATATTTGACGTGTACCAGTAAAACACAGTGTGTTAAAATATCTGTTTAGCTTCCATTTTCTTCACTGCAAATAACTATTTTTTTAATTGAAATTATAACAAAGGAAATTAAAAGAATTAGGTGGATGATGACATTTTAGAATCAAAACGTGGTCTCTGTTGCCTTGCTTATTCTAGGAGAAATTTAAGAAAGCAGTTAAAGCAAATTGCTTCAGTGACCCAGGCTGAAAACAAGAGAGAAGCAGGAAGCTATCTCCAAGGTCTTAGCTGCTCAGCATTGCTGTCTAGAGGCCACCACAGCCTGGAGGGAGGTTGATGGGATGAGGCAAGTGTGAGTGTGGATGCAAATGAGATTCCTAGCTGTCACAAGGGAAGTGATCATTCTAAAAGTGCTGAGAACTCCTGCCTTAGGAAGCTTCCCACTCAGCTTGCAGAATTCTGTCCTCAGATACATCAGGGGAGGTTTGCACAACTGTCCAGTACTTGCTGTGGGTCAGCAGACCATGAGTCAACCCTGCCGCTGGAAACACAAGACTGCCCTAATGCAGTGGTCTGCCTCTGCTGAAGCACCCTACTGAGAAGCAGAAATGCTTGTCCAGGGACAGCATGATACTAACACAGCTATTGGATAAGGGCAAGCTCTCCCATGAGAGGTTGTGAGAGCAAGTGGAGCTAATGAATAGCTGTCTGTACACACATCAACAGGACCAGCTTCATCCAATTTATGCAAATACTGACCTGCAGCTAATCTGGAGCTGTGTATTCCCTAAAGGGCAAAGCACTTGATGAGCTCCCCAGTATACAGCATTTTGACTTCTACAATTCTTTGAGTATTAAAGCCTTTAAGCCTAAAATCCCAATTTCAAAAGTCCATTTTAAGAACAAGATCTAGATATCTTTGAGATTTCACACTTTGTATATCTTTTCCCTTTGGCAGAGTCAGAAGTCCCCAACACTATTGACCAGGAAGTTTTTAAACAGTTCCTAGAGTATTCTATCGTAAACATTAAAAAAACCTCAACAACAACACCCT
>VWZY01007455.1:0-24169 GCA_013399075.1 Chloroceryle aenea | reverse complement strand
CAAGAGAGCCTTAATGCTGTACGAGCCCTGGCTATCAGCAGGCACAACATGGGTGTGTTATCATGCAAAGCACAGCGCTGGGAGGGCTGCTGTGGGGAACATTAACTCACGCTCACTCAGACCAAATAGAACCAGCTACAGGTTGGTTCTAGTGTAGCTTCTTGTATATAACTGTATTTTCCTGTAGCAGTGTGTTTATACTGATTGGCGCATAAACATATCTTGAATGTAAGAGTTACGACTCTGTCACTGTGAAGTATTTCAGAATACTCTTTTAAAATTTCCAGTGATGACAAGCCTGATAGCTCAAATGATGCCGGAGAAGCTAGTAAACCTGCAGAGATGCCTATGCAGAGAAGAAAAAGGATCTCCACCGTGCCCAATCTTGTCAAACCCAGAGCTGGACCTTCATCTGCTCAGCGTTCTGCATCAAAACCACAGAGACGAGCGTCACAGGCTCCTGACAGCAGTGCTTCACTTCAGAAGGATTCCTTCTCATCAGAAAAGAGTAATGTTGAAAGCTCTGTAAGGTCTCCCATGCTGCCTGAAAAGAAAACACCTGTTCCACAAGTGCCACAGTTTTCCCCACTAAAAAAATCAGTGAACAAAGAGCAAGCTGTAGGTGTAGCTGCTCAAAAAAATGATGATAGCTTGCAGAAGAGTGTACCCTCCCCACTCAAGGAGAGACCAACCCAGGAAAGATCAGGAACACAGGAGGAAAAACTGCCTATGAAACCCGCTCCTGTAAAAGAGAAACGAACATGTTCTGACCGTGAAAGGATCCTCAAAGCTCGGAAGTTAAGAGAAATGCTTAAAGAAGAGCTGAAGAAAGAGCGGATGGTAGGCCTCTGTGTTGAGCAGTGCTAATCTGTGAAGGGCAAAGACATAAAATTCACCTGATAACTTGATACCTCTTTTCAGCAGTGTTTCCTGACAATCACCAGCTGCTTACTGCTAATAGTCTGTGACATCTCATAACTCTGTATGGTTTAGCCTGTTTGTAAGCAGTAGTAGCACTGTGTTTCCTCAATACAGATTGCATAGCAAATTATGTATCTTTTTATTAGACCCACAAACCTTTTTAACAGGAGAATGTCAGCATTCTAATTTTAAATGTTTCACAGTTGGTAATACAATGGGGAAGTGTGTAAGAAGCTTAGGGTTTGGGGTTTCTTGTATCTTTTCCACTTGATAGTTGGCTGGGTTCTGTAATTTTGAACAAGTTGTACAAAGTACAGATTTTTCTCTGAGATGGTAAATCATGTAAGGGTCAGTCGTGTCCTCTCTGACAACGAGACATTTTTAAGATAAACTTATTTCAGTTGTTGGGTAAAATGACAAAACTCCCTGAACAGGGAGTAAACAAGAAAAATGTTCATTTATGAAATATAAAGTACTTTCAGGGTGAATTTAAAGTTTGCTTTTTTCTTTTTCTGTGGAACCAGTTAAAACACAGGCCTCCAGTAATTGAAGGTCGTTCTCCACCTGATCGTTCTAAAATGATCATGAGAGACTTGATATACTATCTGCCAGAAAACAATCCTATGAAGTAAGTATAACTTTCCTGCTCTCTGCTTAAGTTAAATGATTTTGCCTTTTCTACCAATTTAATAGTTTTGAAAAGGAGAATTCCTAAATCTGGAGTATTAACACAGGTGTGGTATTGTTGCAATGGTAACAAAAGCTTTTAGACCTTTTCACAGCTACTCAATCTTCATAGAGAAATGAGAATGGAGATTAAGGTACTTGTTAACATAAAACTACGAACCTTCCCCCAGTGTTGATTTATCTCTGTACAAATGCAGGATAATAGATTTTTTTTTTTTTTTCTTTTACTGGCTACTAGAGATGTTGACTGCCAAATTTAGTGCACTATAGGAGTCTAAGCATTTTTCCTCCCTAGGTGCTGAAGTGCAAAACACACTGCAAGATCCTCGAGGTCTCTCCATCCCAGATGGATGGATGTAACTGCTATTGTTCCCTTTACAGGCTTCACCAGTAGCAAGGCTGAGTGAGTGCCTGAGCGAGCCCCTCAAAGTGCACGTACACAGGGAGCGGTAGCGTAGCTTGCTGCACAGGCTGCCACGGGTAGAGCAGGGACTTTCCCTGCAACTACCAAAACTAATCACATAAACATAGGTATAACTGCCCAAGTCCCTTTCTTCCTTTTCTGTTACCATCTGTTTGTTAATCTTTTTGAGTGCTTTTGTGCTTTATTTATTACTTTGCTTGGTTTTTTGTTTGTTTTTTTTTCCTGCACTGCATAGTTCTTAAGCAGATAATGAACCAGGTGCTCTCCACCTTCCCTGTAGCCTCACAGTGAATTACTGCTCAAAATATTCTTTTGTCCTTGCTTATGAAAAAAAAAAAAAGGCAAAATTCATTAAGCAGTGCTGTTTTTTCAATTAGACCCAAGTCTTGCTGTGGTACAACAGATTGAAAAAATCTCTTTCCATGTCTCCATTTATGGCTCAGGGCAGGCCCGTGTGAAACACGGAGCAGGATTAGCACCTTCTTCCCTCCCTTCCAGGGAAGGATCTAAAGGGGAATAAGGAAAAATTAAAAAATGCCTCACCCAAGATTGGAAGCTACGACTATAAGACATTTAATGAATAACAGGAGAAAAACAGAAGAAAGGAGTATTAAGGCAGAAGGATACAGAACTCTATACAATGTGACGTCAGGCCCAGCCAGGCTGAGCTGTCCTTGGAGCAGCAAAGCCCAGGCAGGAAGAGTCCCCCAAACATCCTCTCTGCCTGTTATATGGAGTCTGGCAGGGAAGGCAAGGGAATAACAGCTGCCCTCTTCACTCCTCCGGATCCTGGGGTTACCACCTGTCTGTTGTTCCCCCCACCCTGCCCTCAACACCCTTCAACCACAGCAGTCCATTATTCACTAAAAGCACATTTTGTGGAATGAAGCAAAAAAGTATCTGTACAAATGTTTATCTTCAGCTTTTTATAAAATTCTAGGTCTTCACTGGCAGAAGAAAAGAGAACAGAAAGAAATTCTGCACTGGTTCAAATGAAAGAGTAAGTCTTGGTGATGAAGAATTTTTCTGGTGTATTTTAAAAAAGCAAGTTTCTGTGGTAATATTAACAGTGTAGATCTATTTTTTGTTGTTGTTGTTTCAATATCATATCTCTTATTTATAACATCAAAATTGTGGTGGGAAGGATGATTAAAGAGCATTTTGCTTTCAATATTAATGGGTTTTATTTGTTCATTATACAATAGAATTAAAAAAAAAAATCATCCCAGAGTTTATATGTTGACTGACTTGCTGATGGGTTGCTCTGCTGTTGGTTAATTACATTGTTGAAAGTCTAGCATACAGAGCAGTAATATTTTTGTTTGGTCTCTTAAAATTGTAGACGGGAAGAGAAAAGTACTCCTGACCATGAAGATGATGATGAAGAGGAAGGAGCAGAGAATGGGGAGGAGAGTCAGGATGCTCCACTTCTAGTTCCTCGTGTGAAAGTAGCAGAAGATGGTTCAATTATCCTGGATGAAGAGAGGTAACACATTCTGTGCCTGACTCATGGACGACATACCATGTTGCTGTTTAGTTTGTGAATAGAGGACGGTTACTGCAGTGTAGTAAATACATGAGTGTATTTATGTGTTGGCAGTTGGGCTATCCTATATTAGGAAACAGTGCAGAAATGTGGCAAAATACAAGCGCAGTTATCTGCATCTCAGCAGTGTCAAACCTCTATAAAAAATGTTTTTGGAGAAGGAAATAGAGAGAAAGATGTCTTATTTTATTGCACTGAATTTCCAAATGTCTTCTATTTAGTTATCTTCTTTGTTTCTCACAGCTGTGTCATCTTATTTTTACTTGGCTGTCAGTATGATTTGCTCTTGCATGTTGCTGCTTTATTCAGCTATCAGCATCTTCAGTAATGTTGCTTAGAATATGTCTTTTTAAAAGTATCAAATTATTGAGTTTCCCAAATATATTACTAGCATGAGATTTTAGGCCAAGCTGTAAGGCTAGAGCAGTCCTACTAAAAGAATTTGAAAATATTCTAAAAGGATATGGAGAGGCTTTTGTGGGTTTGCAAGAAGTTCTTCAATGTTAAAAAGACAATCTTTTTTATTCGTTTGTTTTTAAGATGTTTAGATATGTTTATCTGTACTGTATCTTATTAAAATAGAAAAATAAATTTACTTCCACAGGCTATGGAGGTTCATTATTTCTTGCCGCATTATCCCATTAAAATAGTTGTTATGTAATTATTAAATTTGATTACACAGGATAAACTCGTGACTTGTGGCAGAAAAAGTCTGAATAACTGGCTTAGAAACATCTACTATCTGTCTTGCTAGCAGTATTTTCTGATAAGTCTCTTTGTGTATTTTCTTTTCCAGTTTAACTGTAGAAGTTCTAAGAACAAAAGGTCCACGTGTTGTAGAAGAAAATGATCCCATATTTGAGCGTGGCTCTACAACTACATATTCCAGCTTCAGGAAAAGTTTTTACACTAAACCATGGTCAAATAAAGGTGAGTTTACTTTTGGTTTCAAGTTTTGAGTCTACAGAAAAATCTTTTCTATCTATGCTTTGTACTCGGCAATTTATATTTGCAGTGCAGTAAATGAATCTAGTTATGTGTGATACAGTCTTAACTCTCCAAACTCTTAGAATAAGCAGAGCTCTTATGTTTACTGTCAAAATAGTCAAATTTAAAATATCACAGTGTTACCTGTGATTATTTTATTTTATTTTTATTTATTTTATTTTTGTCATGGATGTTTAGATGCTGTGGAAATGCTAGTCTGCCTTATCAAAAGCATAATTCTGGCTTCTGGTGTCCAGATCTTTGAGCTTCACTAGGAACAGTTAGCAGTTAAGCATTTCTTTATTTCATTCTTACAGCACAAGCAACAATAAATTATATAATCCATCTTCATGTGGGCTGATTTCAGTGCACATGAACAGCTGTGGTTTTAGGAGTGGAATTTTTTATCATTATTATTATTATGTCTACTGTGAATTCATTATTACTTCTAGGCTGATGATAACCCTCTGTGAAACTTTTTACAATTAGAAATGTTTGTTTGGTCTTTTTTACAACTATGGATGGAAAAATTATCTTCAGAATTAACTCTGCTGCTTTTGAAATGTGCACTTTTCCTGTTAACAAATAATAATGGAGATGGTATTTTTGTATACTTTTTTCTGTTTGTGGTTGTGTCCATACTAGAACTGAGCATTTACAATTTGGAGTTGGATAGATTTGATTTAATAGCTTTACAAAATGTATTTCACATTCTGCAGTTTTGTAAGAAATTAGGCGGTTAGTAGTTTATTCAGCAAATGTTATTAGAGGTACTTAGGTAATATAATACATATACTTCAGCTCAGCGGAATTTGCAGCCATGGCAGATAACCTTAAAATTATGGATCTCTTTGCATTAAGTTTGAAAGGTACTTTTATTTCATCAATTAAGAAGGATGGTTAACTAAAATGCTTAAGTGTGTGTATCTTTTTGGGTTTTGTTGATGTCTGTCTTTTTTTTTTTTTCCCTCCAGAAACAGACATGTTCTTTTTAGCTATCAGTATGGTGGGAACAGACTTCTCCTTGATTGGACGGCTGTTTCCTCATAGAGCAAGAGCAGAAATTAAGGTAAAAATTAAAGCACTCAATAAAATGCCTGTTTTCACTTTTCTCATTTGCTATTGCTATGCTTCCTCAATTAGTATTGATAATTTTGATGCTAATCTGCTCTGTAGCAATGCTTTTTAAATACCTGTTTCTAAGATGTAGTAGCTGAGACATTATTATGCTGGGTTGAATTCCAATCAACATATCTAGTAAATCCTGCACAGCTAGACACAATTCATTCTGATTTATTTTCATTGGAGAATGGTGATAAGCACAAGTGGATGTTTGGTGAGGGTCATCTGTGTTGCCTTTTCCATGGTATCCAGCTGGGAAAGCCTTTCATGTGTCAAACTCCGCTTAAATTGGAAGTAAGGACAAAAGATGTTGAAAAATTTAAAACAAACCCAATATGACCGGCAATACCTGTTAGTGACTGCGTGAGCTGACACAGGAAGGATGCAGAAAAAGCAAGCACAGCAGCACCTGGACAGAGGCACGCAAGCAGGGACTCAGGCATCATGGAGCTTGGTCCTTGAATCTGCTGCTCTCTCCTGTATATCATGGATATATCAGGGGTAGTTTTCTATTGTACTTTCATCTTTCTCACAGCAGGGCAGGCATCTCAAGCATGTTCAATAACCTGCCTCTGAGTTCTTCACAGACCTATGTTATCTAAACAGAGATGTTCTACTTGGGTAAACAATTAGAATGATAAAAGTCTTTTTCAACAACCCAGCTGCATGTCACTTGAGCATGTTTACAATCCTCCTTGCTAATCTTCAATATTTTCCCACAGTGACATTTTATATTTTAAAAATTAATTATAAGCTTGTGTTCTGTGAGTTTTCTTGTAAGTTATAGCAACTTTAGTTGGTAGAAAATTTTGTTGCATTGAAGAATGCTTATCTTGAGCTGCCATTTTATACAATATATTGTTGCATTTCTTGCTTACTGAAAAGGTCAAATATACCTTTGCTTTTAGAACAAGTTCAAACGTGAGGAAAAAGCTAATGGGTGGAGGATAGACAAAGCTTTCAGTAAGTAAAGTAAATATGCCCTACACTACAGTGAGTCATTATATGGTAGTCATCTTTTTTCCATGGCAATTTTTGTGCTTTGGCTTGCTTGAATTAATTATGAGAAAAAGGTTTTGCTCATAGGTCAGTTCAGAAGCTGGGGAATCTTAGGTGTATATATAACAAGCATGGTTCATAGCAAAGATGTCTAGGTTTAATTTCTGGCTTTTCTATACATCTGATAAACAAGGTCAATATAATCTTTCCTCTATATATATTCAGTTGAAAATTATTTTGATTCCTGGGAATTTCTAGCATAGTTATTGTTAGCTACTTTGAGAATCCTTAAAGGCTTTGTCTGTTACTTGAATGATCTATGTATGTCACAGACCAGCATGTTAATTCATTATTTGATAATATGATACAATTTGTGTATTTGTCACTTAAATTTTCTAAACTACTAAATGCTGTAACATTTTTACTGTTTGTTTTTTTAGAACCCAGCTATCATAACCCATACATACATTGACTCTAGTCCCTGCTCAAGTGATACAGAAAGTTATTTTGAAAAAAGAATTTTCTGTTTAAATTTCTACAACCTTTGCTTTTTATTATCATACGTACCACTGAAACTTGGAAAAGTTACCAACTTTGATTTTTTTATATATATATATTTCTTTGCTTTATTCTTATAGAAGAAAAGCGTCCCTTTGATTTTGAATTCTTTGCCCAGCTGCTTGAAAAGGTCTTATCAGAAGAGGAAAAAAGGAAGCAAAAGACTGTTAAAAGCCAAAAGCCAAAGGAAAAGAAGCCATCAAGGCCTCGAAAGAAACCAAAAGGTACTTCAAAAGAAGTCTTAAGATAGTGTTACAGAGTAGTTATCAGTAGTATGTTGCTAGCAGAGGAAAATTCACATAGGGAATCTTTTCTTGCCTTGTTCTAGACAGGGCAAGAGGATGCTGGCTTTGTAGCATAACTTTTTCAGATGCGGTTTACTGGTGTGTGGGATGGTAGTGATGAGTAGCAGCATCTTTCATAGATGTGTTTAAAATATAAATTGTTGCACTCTCACTATTTCATTAATTCCCTCCTAATTTTTTGGGTTGTTCATTTTTTTGTTCCACAATGACCCATTTTATTTTAAGTGATAATATTGGAACAAACAGTGAACAGCCTTTTTAAAGTGTGTGCTAGCAGGGGAGAAACATAACTGTTTAATCCATAAAATTGATGTAGTTGCTGCTCTTGTACGGCCTTGATTTTGGATTTAAGTACAATGTCCCACCTATTAGGTTGTAAAGCCACGTACAGAAATTCTGTTTGTAGACTTTAATGGTAAAGTTACTTTATGTGTAAAGCAACATGAGCATGCTTTTCTTCTTTCTTAATTACAGGGGGAACAAGATCATAATAATAGCAAGGGCATGGAAAGGTTCCTAGTGGTAGATGTTCAGCATTAATACAGGGTCAAGATAAAATGTTTTGAGAAGTGGAGGGTAGAAGAATGCTAAGAAGTCATTAAACCCAGAAAAGAACTTGTGAATTATTAGCTAGATAATAATTCATTTTTCTTATGTAAAAGTGAATTATTAACTGGTGAAAATTAATTTCTGCAACCATCATCACCACTTTCTGCAGAGATATGATAATTCTTTCCAGAAATAGCAATGCCTGTTTTTCCTGAATCCAAAAGTGATGGTGTCACCTGCTACCAAGTATAGGAACAGGAACATTTACTAAATTAGCTTTACATCCTATATTGACTTTACCCTGGTGAAGAGTCTTCTCATGTACAGGATGTATTTTGCATTTAGTATTGAAGTTAATCTACGATGGGGCTTTTCTGACTTAACAGTCAGTGACTGACTTGTCATGGTCATGCCTTATATGCCTGGCAGTATATTGGCAATGATTTATGTATTTCATAAAATGTTGTTATTGGAAGTATCTTTGCGATTTACAGCTCCTAGTATTCTACCAGTCTGTTAACCAGGAACCATATTGTCTCAATAGCAAAAGCTACCAGCACAGAAGCTGCTAATGATCAAGGTGATCTTCAGGAAGTCAGAATTTCTGATGGAGAAACAGAAGCAGATGCTGTGACAGCTGAGAAAGAAAATGAAGGATCTTTGGGCATTTCTGAACAGGCAGAAGAACGGGTTGCATTAGAGCCAGCATTAGCAAAAAAGAAGAGAAAGAAGAAGAGAAAAGGTGATCTTGAACAGGAAGTGGAGAATCTTCCAGAAGAAACGGCTCTTCCTTCAAAAACTGCTGAAGGAGGGAAATCCTCTAAGAAAAGTAAGGGGCAAAATTGCTCATTTTCAAGTGTCCACATTGACATAAAGAACTTGGGGTTTGATACATATCGCTGATCTGCCTTGGGATAACACTTAGGAATTTTCTATTGTAATTTTGTCTTAAATTAACTCCTGCTTCACTGCAGCTAGGATTGGAGAACTGGAAATCTAAGATGTTGCCCATAATGTCCAAACTGATTTAATTCTTATTCATTAGCAGAAAAAAAAGTGATATGTGATGCCAACAATGATGGTCATACTACCGGTGGAGAAGAACTGGATAGTGTTATTGAAGGAAAACAAGATGAGAGTACTGTTACAAAGGAAGAGAGAACAGAGTCATATTTACCTGTGGATGACATAATGGAGAGAGAAAGTGATGTCAATTTATGCAGGTAATATTTATACTGGGAAACTTGGGCAAAATAAGAAAGGATAAAGTTTTAATATTGCTTTTATTTATTCATGCTTAGCATCATGTTAACTGGCATAGAACGGGCAGGTTTTTGGTTTCTGATGACTGTCTTGTGTCTTAGTAACCTCTTTTTAATTTACACTGTGGATATATTGTCTGCTCTGATAAGCTGCCCTTGCAAAAGTAATCTACATTAACATTAAAATCCTATCTGAAACTACTTTCACTTGGCTTTTTTTAGAGTGTTCTTGAAGATTATTGCTCATCCTAACTCCTGATGTTCTTCTCAAAACACTGCTTGTTAATTTCACTAAGTAGTGTTAAATGTACTCTTGCATTTTTTTATCTTTTTAAGAAGGTGGTTCTTGTGGGAAGGAATGTTGCTTGGACTTTATTTGTGCAGACCTTGTGTGGGTGGGAAGCCTTTGGTTTCAATTTTGGGCATTCTTTCACTAGAAAGAAAGTGAAAGTTTGTTTTATCAAACTTGTTAAGTAATAAAGTGGTAAATCTAAAAAACATTATGAAGCTGTTAGTACTACTTCAGAATCTTGTCTGTTAAGTGTATTTACCTGTTCTATTTAGCTCATTGGAAGCATGTGAAGGAATAGTATTTGTCTTTGAACTCAAAATTGTTACACAAAATCATGGGAGAAAGCTTCTGCATACAGTGATATTGGTAGTTATATTGATAGTTTGTTTTAAAAACATTCTAAAATATTTACCTGGGATTTTTAACTTTTTGTAATACTATTGCAAAAGTACAAATGCTCTTCTAAAGCTCATATCCTGCAAACGCCAATAACATTTTCCATCTTCTCTAAAACATGTGTAGTTAGTTAATATCAATATTGCATATTTTTTCTGTTACTTGATCTATCTGTAAACAATAGTAGCTTTTTTATTAAATTGGCCTAAAGTTTTGTGTGCTTTTATTGATTTCAGCTTTGAAGATAGCAATGATATTCAACTAGAAATGGAATCTGCTAAACTGAAAACCCTGGATGTTGCAGATGATGCATCACAGAAAAGCCAGATTTCAGAGTTACCAGTTTCAAAAACTAGAAGCAAAGAAAGATCATCTGAAGAAACTAGAGAAATGAAGGTATTTTTTTTTTTTATGTACGTCCTACTTTTTAAGATTATCTTCTTTACCATGAAAAGTGGTTTTGTAATTTAAAGCCTTCTTTTTAGGTATTTTTTGCCACTAGGCAGAAAAGCCAACAAGCCTGCAAACATCACCAAAATCTAGCTACTAATAATTAGGCTGTCTTTTATGGGTTGTGTGTTATACTAAATTTATTAAGATAGTATACTGTATATGTCGGCTTGTCTCATAGACAAAAATATTTAAAAATGAAGTAGTAAAATATCTACAGTAAAACCTTGAAACGAGACTGTGCTGGCATACCAATGGTGGCAGAAACTGATTTGAGCAGGAGGAACATTGTGTTGTTTTTGCTGCCTCAGAGAGGAAATTTGTATAAACTCTTGCACAACTGTATTGTCTGCCATGCGGTGTTTCAAGGTATAAGAAACAGGATCAAGATAGAATGATGTTTCTTCAGGTATGTTCTAATTGGGTCCAGCAGTTTAGGAACTTACTGAGATTTCATTAGATTTCTTTGAAGCCCTTGATGAACCTCTTGCTCATGTGTTTGTCTGGCTGTTTTGTAGCATTCATCTGTACCTTTGTCATGATTTGCCCACTACAGTTGAAAGTTCTTTCCCTTAATTATTCACTTAACAAAAAAATTGTTCTATTCAGATTGGTTTAAAGTCTGACACCTGGTAGTTTAAGATGCACTCTACTTCAATTGTTATGTTCCCGTTCATCTTCTCCAAGCTATTCTTGTTTATAATGCCACTTTTTCCTCTCTCCAGCAATCTTTTCAAGCTAAGGAGTACTAATCTTACAGTTCTGCTTGTATAGAGAAAGTTCCATTCCTCTGATCATCCTTCTATCCTTGTGTCGTGGTCTTTTTTGGAACATATTGTTTTAAGACTTGTGCTGAGGGGAAAGGAATTACTTTCTCATGTGCTTTCTAAGACAAGAATGATTTTATGGCTAAAGTTTGTGGTGAGAGATTAGGAAATTTTAAGTGCTGAGGTTTCCCCAATGTGGCAAGCAAATTATTTGTTCTTTAGCCTTTATTTTGATTTCTGTTACCTAAAGTAGTATATTCATCTTAATGAAAACTACCTACTTAGGATCTTTGCAAATACTAAATGCCTGTAAAAGTGTTATAACAATGCAATTTCCTGATATTAGCTATTATAATACTTGTAGACTACCTCAGTGAACTGGGCAGGGCCATAGCTATATAGACCAACCTGTTATAGCGGTATCGGTAGCCTGAGTAGCTAAATTCTCTGGCTGATGAATTATGGCTGTTTGGCATGAGAAAAGGGCATAATAATCTCTAAAACTGATAGTATTAAAAGACCTTTTATGTCGGTTCTAATTCTCTTGCCCTTCTGTGGCTGATTTACCCTGCACATGNNGAGCACCGGGGGAGTAACAAACCCGGGCACCAATAAATGCTGGGGGCCAGATGGAAAGGAGTTTTGCAGAAAAGGACCTGGGTGTCTTGGTGAACTCCCAAGGTGAACATTTAGCCAGCAGTGTGCCCTGGCTGCAGAAAGGCTAATGATAACCTGGTCTGCATTAGGGGAAGCATTGCCAGCATGTCAAGGGATTTCTTCAATATCTATATAAAAACCTAAAGAGAAGATGCAAAGAGGATAGAGCCAGGTTCATTCTAGTGACACCAGTGACAAGACAAGAGGCAGTTGGCGTAAGATGTAACACAGGAGGTTCTTTCTGAACATCAGGAAACATTTTTTCACTGTGAGGGTGATGGAGCACTGCACAGGTTGCCAGNAGCTCTAGGTGGCCCTGCTTGAGCAGGGGATTTTGCCCAGGTGACCTTCACAGGTCACTTCGAACCTCAGGCATTCTGTGAATCTTATTCTTGCTTGTGCTTTTCTTTACATTACACAAGTTTTTCTGTTGTTTTTCTATGTTTATTGTGTCTTTTCTTCAACTTTTTGTTTTCTTTCCTTATCCAGAACAAACACATAAATGATTTACAGAGACCAGATGCAAAGCAGAGTGCATCACAAATTGATTCTCAGTCTGAAATCATGTGAGTAGAATTATTTTACCTTGCAGTGGTACGCAAACTAAACCTGCATTTATTTAACTGATTGACAATAGTAGGTTGGACTAGATGGTAGATCATGATAACATTTTATACATATTCAATGACTTTTTTTTGGATAGAAATTTTGATGACTGAGGAACAATGCTTTGACTAACATTTAAAATGTTACATGGGAATGAGGAGGCAGACTTAACTAAGCTTATAAAGAAGGTAACTCCTCTACAGTCAGCAAGAAAGACTTTTCTAAAGTAGTTCTGCCATTTTTTGGGTGAACCTTGGTTGTGAATGATCATTTTATTTTTTTTATAAAAGGGCATCACTGTATTCTTTGAAATTCACAGTTGTCCATCAGAGCTTATTAGCTCTATACATCATGTGTGTGGTGTATTCCTGCCTTCCTAATTGGAAACTTCTTCTTTGGAACTCAAGTGCAAGAGTCTAAGTTGAGACAGACCTCTCTAGAAGGGGTACTCCAGGCTGTCTCTGTCTTGGTATCTCTGTGCTCTTTTATGAAGCTGATCATTGTGACTATTTCTTACCCTTGCTGCTGAAATTGAGCAGTCATGTTTAAGCAAGCCTATACCTAATGTTTCCATTTTTCTGTTATCAACAGCTTCTTATTCCATGACGTAATTTTTTAAAGGTGATTTAAGGATGGTCTACTAGTTAATGCTAATTGTTAAAATTGTTTCTCATGCTTCTGTCTTTCCCTTATTGAAGGGTAGCTGGCTTTTGTGGTAAAGACTGTTAAAGCTTTATTTGTCCTGTCCTAGGCAGAATGTAAGAAAAGGTGGTAGTTCCCAATCTGAAGATTATTGATAAACTGTAAGGCTCTTTTAAACAGTGTCTGAATTTTAGGACACACTATTGCAATGCTTAAGGACACAGAGATTGATTTATGTTCCTATTCTTCAGTAACGTATGAATGTTGGCAGTAGACAAGGTGTTTGAAAGCAGTTCATGTTTCTGTGAGTGACATAAAGTGAGTGAAAGGTGATCGAGAGACAGGCAGATGCAAGATTTTGTGTATAAAGCAAATCCACTGTTTTGGAGCAGATTTCTCTTGTTGATATCAGTAAGCCTATGAACACTGTTATCAATTGTGAATCCCTATGAAAGATATTCCTATTTATTTAACAGCAAGAAATACTTCCTTCAAATATTTAAGAAGATTACACTGAAATCCAGCAAAATTGTTAAGCTTTATTTGACACTCTTTTTCATTAAGTAGTAGCATATCTTCTAGCATCAGAAAGATGCAATACAATTTTTTTCAGTCTGTTGCCTTGCTGCATTATCCATGCAATCTGTGGTACTCTTGAAATACATCTTGGACCATATTAAGTTTCTCTTTGGTAATAATACATGCCACCTCTTTTTATATCTTAAGAACAACTGAAAAGCCACCAGACAGAGGGTGCTTGCAAAGGCCTAAACCAAATTTATTGAGATCATGCAGAAGGAGAGAAGCAGCAACCCAAGAGAAAATAGAGGCCAAGACTTCCTCTACAAACCTGGTGAACTCAGATGAAAAGGTCAGAAGAAGAAGCATTGCTTTGTATGCTATGATCTTGATGCTGTATTTGTTTTGATCAGTGCTGATACTGTGGACCAGCTACAGTTTAATAATAGTTTCTGAGAACTGCTTCTGAGGTACTTGCATGCTTGTCCAGGAGTAATATTTCTTTCCTCAATTCCAGTGCTCTGAAGATGACAGCAGAAGAAACAGAAATGAAGCCACGGATGTAGAGAACATGGATTTGGATACTAAATCTGAGTAAGTATTTAGACTGCTTTTCTGGTTGTCTGGAATATTAATTGACTGTAATTGTCAATTTATTCTATGTAGTTCTCTTATAAAAAGACAAGTTATTGTGAAGTTTTCATTTAAATCTTAAATTGTATTGTGGCACTTTCTCAGATGTTATCAAGTGGTACTGTGGTAGAAGGTATGTGCTTTTCTGGGAAGCTGAGGAAAGAATTATTTTGAAGTACCAATTGTGCTTGGAATTTGGAATAGGGGAGTTAGGGAAGTGATAGCTATGGCTTTGCCTTCCTCCCATCCTCATTTGCCAGATAATGGCTCTGCTTCTAACACTTGCAGAAGCAGCTATGGTATGCAGTCTAGTTAGATTCCCCCCCTGTGTGATAACATCATTTTAATGGGTAGATAAATTGAGTTTCCACACTCTGTTAGAGTAAGCAAAGCTTGGTTCTCCTGTGAAGAAACCTGCAGAAGTTTCTGCAAATCCTTCAAAAGGCAAGTCCTTCAAAAGACAACCAAATTCCGGTACAGAAAGCTGTGTAAGCCATCAAATATTACATAGGCTTGAATATGATGGAGTAAATGTCACTGTTGTGAATCCCTTGTGCAGAGAACCTGGAAAACCTGTTACTGCAAAGGCAATAGTAAGAGGATGTCGACAGAGATTTAAGCCTAATGTTACAAGAGCATTTGGAAGGAAAGAAGAACCTGTAAAAGATGCAGCAAATGATAACGTGTCCTGTCGGCAACCTAAGGGTGAAACTGGAAAGGTATTTAACAGAATAAGGTAAATCATAGAATCATAGAGGTTGGAAGGGACCTCTGGAGATAGAGTCCAACCCTCCTGCCAGAGCAGGATCACCCAGGGCAGGCCACACAGGAACAGATCCAGGTGGGTTTTGAAAGTCTCTGGAGAAGAAGACTCCACAACCTCTTTGCTCAGCCTGTTCCAGGCTCTGTCACCCTCACAGTGAAGAAGGTTTTCCTCACGTTGAGGCAGACCTTCCTGTGTTCTGTTATGTGACAATTATCTCTCATCCTATCATGGGGCACCATGGAAAAGAGACCGGCTCTTTCCACTTAACACCCACCGTTCAGGTATTTGTAAACATCAATAAGATCCCCTCTATATATGGAGATAATGTGTTGGCTAAAAAGCTGCTGGATGCAACAGCAATGTTATCTTTTTCTGTGTTTTTTTTTTTCTGGCCTGAGTCTGATCAGGAATCAACCTGCAGAGACAGTGTGCTTAGATGACTCATCTAAGCTGGGTGCCTGTCACACAACCAGTAGATGCCAAAAATCTTCCATGTCCTGCAGCAAATACAGCTCTAGTTGTTTGATTTAGATTTTACTGCACCTTTCTGACTATGTGACATGTACCCTACATTTGTCTGTATCTGTCTTAAGCAGTCAGTTTTGTATCCTGTTACAGACAGTTACCTGGTCCATCAGGTAATGCTGTACTTAATAAATGTAAGAGAGTTAATGTCTTACTGTACTATTTCTTTTCAGAATACTGCCCAAAGTAACAGTTCTGATGCTACCAGTGAAGAAGCTGCAGAAAAAGTTGATAAAGTCCTGAAGACAGTGCCTCAGTAAGTATGTGGAAAATGAGAAGACACGTGCTGCTTTCCAGCATTTTGCTGTACCTGTCACTTCTGGTAGTATTACTTACAGCCTTCAAAGAAACCTCTGCAATGAGACAGAAATTGAGGGAACAATCTGAATCCTTTTTTACTGCATGAAACATAGATAAAACATTTTTGGTTTTAAAGCAGTGTTTTGAAATAAGATGTCAAGTCATGATAAATGTAAAAAAAACCCTGAAAAGTGAGTCCCATGAAAACTAAAGCAAGCCTTCTCCACTAGCTTTAGTAGAAAAATGCATCAGTTTCAGTTGTTAAGTATTTAAATAGGAATAATTGTTCTTGTAGTTGTGTTAGTTGTCTGGTATTAGGAGAAAAAATCCCAACATGTGGGAAGTTAATGTGAATCATGTATTTTTTTTCAGTGGAGAAACAGCAGTGGTAGTATAAATGGAGGATTATGTTTTACAGGAGAGATTTTGAGGGGGGGGGAAAAAGGAAATTCAAAACAGAACAACCACCAACTGAAAAAGCCAACATTCCTCACCCTGCCCCNAACAAACAAACCAAACAAAAATGACTGAATATGAATGAAGAAAAACAAATCAACAAAGAATAATGAACTAATGTGAACAAAGAAAAACAAATGCACAAACATGAAAGAACACACAAGAATGAACGAACAAACACACAAGTGAAAATGAACACACATGAGAATGGAGAACACAAACGAGAACAAAGGCACGAGAACAAACAAACACGCATATGAGAATGAACAGAGAATGGACAAAGAAAAACACATGAACACAAATGAATAAAAATGAACACAAATACGAATAAGCATACACAAACAAAAATAACCAACAAAACAGCAACAAAGAAAACCCCAAAGTTGAGGTAGACCGAGTTTAATAATCTTGCCAGAAAAATACTTCAGCAGCTATTTCTTTCATTAATATACTATTCTCCGGGTACAAAGGCATAGAAGCATCTGAAAGTTGTAATAATGGGACTGATATTTTTATGTTAGTAAGGTTATAAAGTTACTTATGTAATGTTTCTGAATTTTCTGAATGTTTGTGATTCTTTTTTTAACCCTTCATTAAATTACATCCATTTGCCTCTAGACCAGATAGGAATATAAGAAGAGCCATGATGGGTCAGAAAAAGGCCTGTCTAGTGTGGTGTCCTGTCTCCAGTGGGACAAGAAAAAGAACAGGGCACATATAAGTTTAAACTTGTCAAGTATTTTTTCAATCTCTAGCAGATACACTTCTAACTTTATAATTGCATGAAGTTAGTATTGCATAGCTCCATTTTAGATATGTATATTCTAGTAACTGTTTAAAAAATAGGAAAGAGAAAAATATCACTTCAAGATTCATCCCACTTTCAGATGTGTTGTGTACTTATGGATCTTACCTACTTTTCAGGTCGTCTGAAACAGTTGGTTTACAAGAAGACAGCAAACAGAGTATGCTGGAACCAACATCTCTAAAGAGAGGCAGAGTACAGAGACCAAAACCAAATCTAGGAAGAACTGTTGCAAGGCAAAAAGACCTGACAGATAAAAAAGATCCTGAAGAGCAGAAAACTGAAGGTGGCAATGTAGAAAAAGGTGTGATACAGCATAGGGATGAAAACAATGATCCACACTTTGAAAATGTAAGTTTCTTGAGCAGTTGTTTTGTTGGGTTCTAAATAGAAGTCTTTAGTAAGTAAGATCTAGGTACAGGCCACACAGTTTGTAAGCATAGCCTTTGCATGCTTTGTTTATTCTTTCAGAATAAACTAAATTGACATAAAATTTCTTCTTGCGCTTGAGTTCTGTTTTCCATGGATAGACAGATTATGTCTCACTTTGTTATTTGTGATACTGTATGTGAAAAGAGAAGTGCAGAGAAAAAAGGTCTCTTGGAAAAGAGACCACTTCAGATAGAAAATATATAGAGAAATAACAAATTTTTACTTTGACTTTTTACTACCGATATTAGTTGGATGCAGAGGAAGCAAGAGAGCGTTTTTGAAAGAGATACTAAACTAAACTTTGCTTTTTTTTCTGCTCTTCTAAAATAGAGGTTGAGCAAAGCTTTCATCTTAATAGAGTAAAACTTTTATTCCTTCTAGGATGTAATGGTTCATGAAGACACTCAGACAAGCAATGTGCTGTTAGAAGGGCACGTTTCTTCAGATTCTGAGATGAACTCAGTACATACAAGGCATTGTTTCCAAGAAAAATCTTCAGAAGCAGAAAGCCATGAAAGTGAAAAGGAATTGTCAGATATCTTGAAACAGGTTTCAGATTTCAATATAGGGTAAGCTTATTTTTAAATGGAGGGAAGGGATTGTTCAAAACCATCACTATCTCTAGGTATTCTACACTTACACGTTCAACTCCAGTATTAAACCCCGAGTTTTATATCTATAACAAGATGTGTAATCAAGATAATACTAGACTTAAAAGACAAAAAGCCAAGACTGCAACAGATGTTAATTTGATCTTTGGACTGTGAGCCCAGCTTTCAAATAAATATGTTTTTCTGATGCTTATGGGGTTATTGTCTCCATATTGGTCTTAACAGTGTATCCCTATGTACTTACATAAATCCTTAGTGTTTGCTTAAGTGTCCTTTATAAAAAACAAAACAAAACACAATGGTGCTGTAAATCTACTGGATAGTTTTAAACATGACTGGACAAAGGCTTTTGTGAAATATTTGCATTCCTCTCAATGTTACTGGAAGTTGCAGTTGTTCTGAAATGGTATAATTTCTTAATCTTTATTCACCTCTGAGTGAGATACTTAGGGTTTTGGTGGTGTCAGATGTGCTTCGTTATTGGACCTTTTTGCAATGTATTAGTAATTTCATTACTTCTGTAAGAAAGTTGAAGATTTTTAAACTTGACTCCTGTATTGGAGAGCTACATAAAAGCATGACATGCGTGGTCTGGAGAAACACTGTCATCCATTCTTTTGGTTTTTTTTACAGGGAGTCTCGTCCTTGCAAGGAAGAGGAGAAAACTATTGTGTCATCAGCTCAGCTTCTGAGGAGTCGATTCCAGAAACCAAAGCCAAATTTAAGAACAATAACTAGTAGAAAAGAAGTGCTGGATGTAAATACTAAAGGTGTAGCACAGAAAGATACTAATGAGGAAGAAAGTTTGACACAATGTGACAGTCAAAGTAGCAGACTTCCTGATATAGATGTAAGACTTTTTTTTTTCTTTAGATATATTAAGCTTTTAGGTTTGTGAATTGAATATCAATGATTTTAAACTAAAAAGGTTAATATTTTGGAAACAATTTTTTTGAAAGCTAAACTTTTCTACATGAAAATTCCTGTACTTATATGTGGACAAGAAAAAGATTATAGCCATTTTATGTCTCATGTTATCTGTCCTTATGTCTTTCTGACCTGAGGTGGCCTTGTAGAGTTGACAGTGAAGAAAGAATTCACAGAAGATGGCAATGATGAACACTTCATTTCAAGCTATGTTGTTTAAAAGAAACAAACATGTTTGTCCTTGAAAGCCTAGGAAATTATTAGTGAGGAATGACAGAGGGCTTTTTTGCAGGAGAAGCTTTGGAGAGCATTAGTACCAAACTTTGTGGACATCATAAGGTATCATTTTGGTTTAGTATCATGACTTTTTCTGGTTCATATGTTTGTGTTTTTCAGAAAGCAGGAAAACATGAAGACCTGGAAACATTTGAATCCTTAGGAAAGGAGAAGTCACTTGGCTCTCAGGAGGTTTTTAAGAGGCCAAGTTATAAGTCCCCAAAGACATTTTTGAGATCAAAGTATGGTGAACCTGCATTTTGTCTACCTGAAATTAACCAACATGACACCTCAACTACTAATGCAGAGTAAGGGCTTAGCTACTTTTTATTTCTTGACTGTAACAATGAAAGTCTTTGGAAAGGAAATCATTGTATCTATGGATTGCTAACTGGCAAAGAAAATCTAATTAAAATACTTTTAAAAAATTCAGTTCACAGATTTTTGACACTACTAAGTAACATTTCAGTTATTTGCATGGTAACCATTAAATTAATGAACATTCATTTTATGACTGTTTCTTCAGCTGAAACACTAGACTCATTTTGTGTAAGCAGAGCATTACTAATTTGCTTATTGGAGAAACCATGTGAAAACTGCTTTGGCTTGATAGTAATAAGCAGACAGTAAGTTAATGCTTCAGTGAGTTAGGTAATTCTGTTGTGGAAGTTTCTAGGAGACCACAGTTTAAAAGTTTTGCAGAAACAAAGTTTTGTGTATTTAAATTAAACTGAACAGAACTTAGTGTTTATGTAGTTTCTTTTAATAGTTCCATTGTTTTTTGCATGTAAATATAATGAGCCTGTGTTTGTTAATTATATGCTTTTGTATTGAATTTTGGTTGGTTTTTTTTTTCTATCTTTTGTATTGATAGCAAAAATGCCACTGAAGAGGAAAGTAAACACACACCTCTTCAACCCCCTCGGTTAGTGCGGAGCAGATTCCAGAGGTACAAGCCAAACTTGGTAAGAGGTGTTGGAAGGAAGGAATTACAAATACCAGAAAATGAGAGGGAGAAAGATCTTGAAGCAGAGCAGTCGGTATTGCAAAGAGATGAGTCTGCCAACACTGTCATTGTAAGTCTTAATAAGAATAAGCATTTTGTCTTCAAGAGTGTGGTTTCAAGTTTCATGTTCTGTTCTGTGAAGCTAAATTAGAACACTAAATTGCATTCCCTGAGGCTGAGACACCATACTAGATGAAAAAATCCCACAATCACTGGTATGTTGAGGTATTGAAGGTATGAAATGAGTGAATTCTACAACTTATACTATTAGTGCCTTCTGGAAAATGATGATCTGATTTGGATTGAATAGCATGCTAGAAGAAAAAGAATTATGCAGATTTAAGCTAAATTTTAGAATAAAAATGGTTTTATATTGTGATATGTAAAAATTAGTACTTTTTTCTCATTTTTATGGTTTGTTTGAATCAAGTCTGTGCTGAGTACGGTATAGAGTATCAACAGAAGGCAGGGTATAGTTCTTTTTCTGTATTTAAAAAAAAAAATCATACTAATTTGATGTGCAATGACTAACTTCATTATAGTGCCTGCTGTTCATCTGCTTTACAGAGGTAAATTGAGTCATTCACCTACACTGTGTATCTCCACACATGCTTTACTAGGCACTGTCGAAGTCCTCAAAAGCCATTATAGTATGATGAACCCTCTGTAACCATTTTGTGCATTGCTTGTAAATTGTGTCGTGGATGTAATGGATGTCGGCATGTCTGCATGGACTTGCCGATGACCTTAAACATGTCTTTTTTTTTTTTTTAAGTAATTATAACTGATTTGGTTTTGAATCTATGCAGACCTAGCTTGGAGTAACTGTGTGCTGCATTCCCGGTGAGGAGCACAAGTGTGCTGCACCCATAGTCTCCCTCTCAGTGCCACACAGTCGGCTCACCTCTAGCTGAGATAGTTGCTTGCAGTTCAGCTTTGGCTGAACCGTGCACATACACCTGTTCTACATCTGTGCAAACCCGTAGTATTTATTACAGCAGTGTTTAAATAATACTGTACTAACAAAGCAGTCACAGACATGAAGTGCTGAGAGATGTGTTTGTGTGGCCTATTTGTGTAACCAGCATGGCCAATACAGAATTTAAACCGTTATAATATAAGAAACTCGTCTGTTTTAAAAATGTAATTCTCTTTTTCTTCATGCTTTTTAATTACAAATTGAAGGGTGGAAGTGGAGCTGTATTGTGTCAAGCAGATGTATTGAGCAAAGAGGAAGAGGAGTGTCAAGAGGTACCTCAGGTGCCCAGTGTTTCTGAAAACCTATTGTGTGACCAAAGCAGGTGAGGTTAGAGTTTAGTAAAATTACATTTGAAAAGCTTTCATCTGGTGTGTAATAGAACCGTTTGCAAATGTCAATTCTTTTGTTCATTGTTACCTGTTTTTCCTGGTGTTTAGTTTTTAGTGCCTACAGGCAACTTCTTCCCATGTTTTCAGAGCATATTTTTAGTTGATGAGCTACTTGTCATTGGTTATCTGGTACACACCTGATCTGTATGAGCTCATAGCTCTTTTTTTAAAGCTTTTATTTGGTTTATATTTTTGTTTACAGAAATCATACATGTAAATATTTTGCAAAATATCAGAGAGCTGTCTTTCACTGATCCCAGTGTGCTATTCTGTTTTACTGGTTTTCTTGTTAAAAGAAGATCCTAAACATGTATTACTCTACAGATACTTTTATTCTGGAATGACTAGTAACACAACTTTTTTCTTGATGTCAAAAATACCTTTACAAAATAATGTTCTTCCTTCTTATGTATTAACCATAAATGCTCAAAATGAGAAATACATATTAAAAAATATAATTTTCTTGATTTTAAATAAACCAGTATATGGCTCTAGCCCTTCTGTGTAAGTGATGATTCAAAACTTAATGAATGCAGAATTGCTTTTTTCCCCTCCCCAGTAAGGTCAAGTGACATAATGTTTTGTTTTGTTATGTTTTGTTTTGTTTGCTGTAAATTCACTAGTGCTGAAAAGTCCACTGCCCAAGAAGGCAAGCTGAGTGCTCTGAAATCAGGACAACCCATAAGAAATGTATATCCAAGAACTAGATCAAATCTAGAAACAGCATATAGTGAAAAAGAATCTCCAGTGGCACAAAAACATGTTGCTCCAGTAGAAGAAGAAGCAAATAAAGAAGAGAATCTACCTGTGACAGAAGAATCTGAGGAACCTTCTTCCTCAAAAGTGAGAATTCTGTTCAGATATTTCTGACTATCATTTCTGATGCTTGATCCTGCACCAGCTGTTTTCAAGAATCTAAATAAGCTTTCTTAAATACATAAACTAGTAAGAATTACATTCTTGTTTAATATTTGCACCCTAATATAAGGTCTTCTAAAATACTATTAATTGCACATTGATAATATATTGATGTCTGTTAACAGACCTAGACTTGAAATTTCAGTCACGTTCATAATACATGAATAGTTTACCTGCATGCTATACTTCTGTTGCTGGATTTCTTCTGAACAATTTGGTAGTTGCTCATGAAAGATTATAGGGGTTAGAGTATCTGCTTTTATTAGATAAATACCTTCTGTAAAGGAACAGGAACAGTGATGGGTGCCATAAATTGCCTGAAGTTTTTAAGCAAAGCTTTGTCTCAGATTAATTGCTTGATCATAGCTTGCAGTATTTTATTTTACAGGTGATATGTTTTGTGCTAATATTGTTGGGTTTTTTCCTCAAATGTAAGGGTGATATGGAAGTATTGTTGAGTTTGGGGAATGTGGCCAAGAATTACAATCTAGACATAAATTCAAAATGTGTGAATTCGGAAGCCCTCTGTTCCTCTGAAAAATCACCTAACTATCATGACAAGGGAGAACAAGACGACCATCTATCTACAGATGATATAGGAATCAGACAGGATACTATAAAAAGGTAAAGCTCCCTGTTGACAAATTACAAGAGTTCCTTGAAAACTTGTGTGTTTGTCCATCTGTTTTCTTAGACTTGCTTTCTGAAGTGTAGGCTGAGCTGTACAATTTGTTACATGCTACAGGCTATTAAGGTCAGTAGGTGGCACCCTTAGGTTGTATAATACTTCATGAGACTTTCTCAAGCCTGTTTTCTTCTTTAGAAAGCATTTAGGAGGTGAGAGTACAAGCAAGTAATCAGAGCTTAGGTGTCTGAAGTTTTCAATAATACATTCTTAAGGTTCAGTGCACTATGAATGTGGACTGTGAGAAGGAAGACTGAGTAGTGCCATTTGCACTCATTTATAACTGAGAAACGGTGGGTAGAGAAACATAAAATGAGCTTGCTGACGAAGATGTATTGTGAGCCTCTTCACTACTTCTTTTCAGTGTGAGAAGTTAATGCAATGATGTGAAGTATCCTGGTTCTTTGGTGAAGGGGAGGCTTTTATGGATGTGCAATATGAGGCAAATAGTACCATTTACACGTTAACAATTTTGGGTTATGTTGTAAGCTATCTAAACTTCCCCTGATTCAACTTGAGGCTGTTTCCTCTTATCCTGTCTCCTTACTTAGAAGAACAGACTCACCCCCACCTTGCTACAGTCTCCTTTCAGAGAGTTCTGGAGAACAAGAAGGTCTCTCATGAGCCTTCTTTACTCCAGGCTAAACACCCCCAGGTCCCTCAGCCACTCCTCACAAGATTTGTGCTGTCAACCCTTGCCAGCCTCATTGCCCTTCTTTGGGTACACTCCAGACACTCAGTGTTCTTCATGGAGTGAGGGGCTCAAAACTAA
>VWZY01007454.1:51066-68987 GCA_013399075.1 Chloroceryle aenea | reverse complement strand
GAGAAAAATGAAAGGAAAGGAAAGGAAAGGAAAGGAAAGGAAAGGAAAGGAAAGGAAAGGAAAGGAAAGGAAAGGAAAGGAGGGGAAAGAGAAAGAAGAAAAGAGAAAAGAAAGAAACACAAATGATCCAAGTTGTCATATGACTGTTAATAACTTTATATTAGTGTCACTTGTTTAGGGCTGTGCTTTTGTCCTACATTCAGCTGTTAATTATGTCTACATATGGACATACCCTCAATCCATGGTAGACGTCTAAAAGGGAACAGAGGGCTTGGTTGCAGCACACAAATTTTCACATATCAGATTGGTTTTACATTTTACATAGGACTGTCACTGGACAAAAGGTAGGAATGAGATCACTGTGTGGATATGTCCAGAAACTTAGCAATATTAATTAATTACAATGAATAACATTCATGAATTACAATTATATGATTTAAAGTAAAACCAAATACATTATGACAAAGAAACAAGTTTTTCAAGATGGTAAGTTTTGCTTTTCTACAGGATATTTTTTTTGACAATTTTTCAATATTTGTGACATTCAAGTATTTGATTTAATATTCCTCTTAAAACAAAAAAATAAAAAAAGAAAAGAGAAATAAAAAATCCTTTCAGCTATTCAAATACAAAAATCTAGGTGTTTTTGAGCTTAATGTATTACTACTGCAAAATCTCTGGAGGATTTAAAGGAATAGTTCTTTGCAATAAGTAGAAAACTAAGTGCATTGTTATGAGGAAACTGGAGGGGCACAAAAGTGTAAGGATGCATACTAATAGATTTTTTTTTTTTACCTTCAGTTTATACTGCATAATTGAGGACAGATACTCTTTAAAAACAACATTAATATTACCCTCACATAGGGACTGATCCACTTTCCAAAAGGCAGAATGAGTGGAAAGCTAAAGATCTTTAAATATTTTGCTTTCTATTTTTTTTCTGCTGTGGGATTTTAAACTGATGAGCTTATTCATACTAAATGAAGCACTTTTGACCTTCATGAATTAGTGAATTATAGATAAAATGAGAAGAAAGTAATAAAGATTGTATTGGCAAGAGAGACTATGGAAGTTTTACTTTCAGAGGCATTCTTAGTTGAAGATATAATATTTAGAAGTCCACTTTCAATAAGAAACTATTATAATTGGTAAAAATTGATGTTCAGGCAATACTCATGCACAGAGTCCTAAATCATAACAGAAAAATACATGAGGTTTTGTCCATTAATTTATTATTTTAATATATGAACAGTATAAATTCTGTATAAATTCTTGATGGATACCTACCCCACGTTTTCTGTTGTAACTAATTCATCTGCAACCTGTAAATAATAAAATATCTCCTTTCAGATAGAAAAAGCCACTGTACTTGTAAACTTACTGTGACTTATATTACGCCTCTTACAACTTGCACCTTAAACATTACAGAAAATATAATGTAGAAAAGGAAAGACTCAGTAAGCAGAATATGCTCATTTATTGTTCTGTTATGGCACAATTAAATTTCTATTAACTAAAGGTTAATCTCATAGAGAGTCTGTTAATTTTATTTTTCTTTTTTTTCCCCCTTTTTTTTTTAAATTTACCATCACTGATGTTTTGACATATTTTCCTCTCATACTCACTAAACATCTTAATTGCAGATTAATTGAATCTCTTGCCAGGGGTTTTCCTCCAGTTTTCAGTTAATTTCTCAAAGAAGAATACTGTCAGTCTTAGGAATTATTTATCCTCCAAGAAATAAAAAAAATGTAAAAATTACCTTGTAGATTATGATTATGATGGTTAGTTTGTATAGGTTTCTCATGTGCCAGAATAACTAATTTCCCCACATGTAATTACAAATTTCTTACTATCAGTTTAGCCTGGATGGTTTACAGCAACTTTGCAAAATGTGTTTGTGTAACTCTGAGCTCAAATGATAGGAGTAAAAAAAAAAAAATCTGAAGGTAGCCACCCTTCCCAGATGACCCCAGTAGGAAGCTAGTAAAATGATTCTTCAAACTCTGATATCAAAGGTTATATCTACACTAACAAGTAGTGCAGCACAAATTGAGTGGACCTATAGTGTGAAATAGTTGGTGTGAGGACCAAGAGCACATGCTGTATTAATTTGATCCATTGTAATGTGCAGTACTTCTAGATTGCCCTCATGGTCTATATTCTCACCAGGAGCTGTAATACATTAGGTGCTCTCCTGCATTTTTTCTATAGTTTCATCTGGGAAAAATCTAGTTTTCACATTCAAAAACTGTTAGAAAGTAAGGATAACTTTCCACCCTCAATTAAGCTGCTAAAATAGGGGTGGAATGAATTCAAGTCACTGTGGAAAATCAAGACTGCATGTACATGTAACATCCTTTAGTTCCACAGTGGATCTAACTCTCTTGAGATCATACTGACTGTATTTCCTTGACAAGGGTCTTTCACTTTGATAACTTTGCTTCATTATGGGATTATAATTGAGTGACTGAAGAAATCACTTTTCCCATAGTACTGCTCTCACTTTATACATCAAACTTGAACAGCTTTCTGCTAGCTGTCTGCTATTCTCTGATCTAATGAAGGTAATCTTACTTAAATGGCAAAGCAACCAGTAATAAAAATGTAAGAAATTAAAGCAACCTTAAAGTACTTTCTTTTACAATGCTTTTCTTTAGAACCGTCTAGGTAATACTGAATTATTTCCTGTAACTGAACTTTTAGTAGGAAAATTATTCAGAGTGCATTTCTAAGACCAGAACATTTTAAATTAACAGAAATAATCGAGAGACCTTTGCCACCAGGTAACAGCCGATAGCTATGAGCTGGTTTCTTTTTGGTTGTCTCCAATGGGATGGAATGTCAAAATATCTCCAGCATGTCACTGAATCTCAGCAGCGTGTGAATAAGACTGAACTATTTGTTAGACAAGTTTACTTACTGTTTAGAAGAGGAAGTTAAATTCCAGTTAAAAGTGCAGAAAGTGAATACTTGAAATAAAGCTGCCTGGGGAATCCAGAAATGTAGATGTCCAGACAGGAATTTAGCAAAGACATGTATTTTCTTGTAAAAACTGTCAGTATCCATATAACATACAATAATCCAAGCATCAATTTCACATTTTATTTATAACTAATATGGGAAATTATATTAAAAAAAACCAACCACAAACAAACCCAAAAACCAAACAAAACACAAAAACAAGACAGCCCTGTCTACAGATTTACATGCCTTTAGGGTTTTTTCTCAAGATTTATGATTGAGTGCTTTTTGGTAAGGGAAATATGAAAGTAAACTATGAAATGTTATTTTACTGCTTTCCTATCTTAGCCATTACATTTTAATTTATTGATATGAAACATTATAATAGTTCTGTCAAGGATAATAAAAAGTGTTTTTATAAATACCTTAATAACAAAAGGAGGGCCAGGGAAAATCTCCATTCCTTACCGGATGAAGGGGAAAACATAGTAACAAAGAACAAAGAAAAGGCTGAGGTGTTCAATGCCTTCTTTGCCTCAGTCTTTTAACAAAAAGACTGACTATCTTCAGGGCAGCTGGGCTCCTGAGATGGTAGGCAGGGATGGGGAACAGAAAATCCAGGAGGAAGTAGTTAGTGACCTGCTGGGACACTTAGCAAGTCTATGAGTCCAGATGGGATTCATCCTAGGGTGCTTAGAGAGTTGGCACAAGAGCTGGGTAGGTTGCTCTCCATCATTTATCACTGTTCCTGGCTAACCAGGGAGGTCCCTGATGACTGGAGGTTGTACAATGTGACGACCATCTACAAGAAGGGCCTGAAGGAGGATCAAGAAAACTATTGGCCTGTCAGCCTGACCTCGGTGGCTGGCAATGTTATGGACCAGATCTTCCTGAGTGCCCTCAGTCAGCACATACAAGAAAACCATGGGCTCAGGCCCAGCTATCATGGCTTTAGGAAAGGAAGGTCCTGCCTAATGAATTTGATTTTATTCTATGACTGAGTGACCCATCTGGTAGACAAGGAGAAGGTTGTTAATGTCNGAGGGAGCTGGGGTTGTTCAGCTTGGAGGAGATTCAGGGGGGACCTTATTACACTCTACAACTACCTGAAAGGAAGTTGTAGTCAGGTGGGGGTCAGGCTTTTCTCCCAGGCATCTAGTCACAGGACAAGAGGGCATGGGCTGAAGCTGCATCAAGGGAGGTTTAGGTTGGATCTTAGGAAGCACTTCCTCACAGAACAGGTGACAGAACACTGGAATGGACTGCCCAGGGAGGTGATGGAGTCACCAACCCTGGAGGTGTTTAAGGAAAGATTGGATGTGGTGCTTAGTGACATGGCCTAGCTGATGCCATGGTGTTAGGTCATAGGCTGGACTTGATGATCTTGGAGGTCTATTCCAGCTTCCGAAATTCTGTGATTCTGTGATTATGAATAACAATTATTTGTTCAGAATGTAAATCCAATACATTTTGTAGTCAAATGACAGCTATCCCAGAGGCTAAATGCTTATCATGCATACACTGTAAAATATATGTTTGCTTCAGTCTTTTGAGATTACTCAGTATAAAAACCAGATCTCATCTGAAAAATGTAATATGAATTTCATTTCATAGATGTCACTAGGGAGTAAAAAAATACATCTGACTGAATAATATCTACATAGAGTTCTCTCTTTGTATGCTTCAAATCTTTGAACTTATCAAGAAAAGGCTTAAACAAGGCCTTAAAAAATGTTTGTTAAGACATGTCCAGATGCTATTGCATTTGAAAAGAGACTTGCAAAGAGAATCTTGAGTATATTCTATCTAAGAGTTCTTGCTGGGAATAAAAATAAAAAATCTTCAAACAAATATAGATGATCAGAGTGAAAAATTAATTTACAAGATTTCTGAGCTTTTTGACTAGTCATATGTCAGGATTGCTTTGAAATGCTAAGGATTTTTAATTACATGTGTCAGATGCTATGTATTTCAGAAAATAAAAAATCTAGCTTTTAATGAGATAAGGTTTTATACCTACAGTCCAGACAGTTTTGATTTTTTAAAATATGCAAAGGAATTCAAAAGGAGGGGGTCTCAAATCCCTCATACTGTTTTAAATAAACAAGTGCATATGAAGAAACACTGTCACAAAGTTGGGAGGTAGGGTTAACATGGAGAAGGACAGGGATATTACCTGGGGAGAAACAATTGACCTTGATGAGACTGAAGTAGCTCAACATGCAGGTCTACCATGTCAAATCAAATATAAAATGAATTTCAGAAATTTATCTATGGAGTGAAATAATGAAGAGTGTAAGTAGGCCACATTTTTAATAACACAATGTGTCACCAATAGAAATCAGATTTGGAAATAAATGTGACTGTAAAAAGATTCAGCTGAAGTACATCCAATAGCAAAAGTGCAATAGTGAGTTCTGAACCGTAGTGAGACTTTGCTTCCATAAACTAATCATGTAGGTACAGGGAGTATTATTGTAAATTAAACACATACAAAGATGGTGAGAAGAATACGAGTCTATATAAATTACAGGAAAGTATCTACCTGCTAAAACAAAGTATTTTCAAAGGTTCTGGATAGTATTTCCCGTTTTTGTTTTGTTTGTATAGACCGTTTAGGATCTGTTTAATGTGCTTTGATTCCTTTTAGGAAGCTTTATAGTCCAAACATTTTGAAAAAGATATGAAGCACATGTATGCAAAAGGCTCAAGACATTAGATTTTTAAAATTGGTTGATAACTCCAGGTAATATAAAAATATTTAGCTGTCATCTTTATGATTTTTTTTTATAAGAAATTTGTCTCTTTTCTTCTTTGTAGACTTCAGACAGAAATTTCTGAATGTGGGTGTTGTCTACCTGGATTTCAGCAAAGCCTTTGATATTGTTGCCCAAAGCATCCTCATGAAAAAAATGTCTGCCCAAGTCCTGGATGGGCATATGCTCTGCTGGATCAAACACTGGTTGGATGGCCAGGCCCACAGAGTGTTAGTGAATGGGGTTAAAATCAGTTGGTGGCTGATCACAGAGGGGTTCCCCTGGGGCCACTTCTGTTTAGTATTTTTATTAATGATCTTGATGAGAAGATCGAAAACACTCTCAGTAAGTTTACAGATGGCACCAAGTTAGGTGGGAGTGTTGAAGTGCTTGAACGTAGGAAGGCTTTGCAGAAGGACCTGGGCAGGCTGGATCTTTGGGCTAAAGCCAATCATCCAGGCTTCAACAAGGCCAAGTGCTGAGTCCTGCGCTTGGGCCACAACAACCCCAGGAAATGCTACAGGCTTTTCAGCATCTCTCTTCAGAAGCTTTTTGGATATGAAGCATATGAACTTGCTACTATCAGGGTTAGGACAGTAGACCAGATGCTCTGATCTAGTATGACAACATCTGAATTCTAATGCTCTCCACCTTGGGGAAAGCCATGCAATACAATCTGAAATAGCAGCCTTTCATGCTTTTGAAGTAGAAGCAATCTGTTATAAGCCTTTGTAGCTAACAGTTGGAGTTGAATGATTGTCACTTTATAAATGAAAGAGTGGTTTTCCTTAATTTTTTTAATTATCATATTTCTCAGAAGGTTGATATGGGGAAAGAGTTGGCTATTCAAAAGATTTCATATATGTCACAATGTTTTATAAGGTTTTTTCCTCTTTCTTAAGTTTTAGAACAGCTTAAGATTGTCAGATTTGAAAAATTACTACTTTGTTTATATTGCTTTTGTTATGTGTGTGAAAAGTCCAGTAAAAATATGGATGCTTTTTTCTCTGGAACACAGAAGATGATAGTTACAACTAAAGTGCATGCTGCTAAACTTAAGAGTTTATCTGGTTTCAATGATAAATTAGTCTGAGGAATGGTGTCTTTATAAATTATGTAAGCACTTTTTCTTCATCATACTTTGGCACCTACATTCTGCTCTGCCATGAAACAAGTGTGATAAAAGCTAAGACAGTGTTGGTTACCCAAACACTTACCACTTCATAGACTGCAGATTGGAAAAGCAAAGAAATTCATTTTATGTAATCCAACAGAAACACTGAATGATACTTGATGCGCTTGATGTAGTGCAATGTGGATGAGGTACCTGAAATGAATCACTTAATGAAAGATGCTCAACACTAATCCTCTGGAAAGTTCCACAATTATTCTCTTCTTGTGAATTGTGGTTATTATCGAAATATATGTAATGTAAGGGACTAGGAGTTATATAACCATCTTTGCAATCTATACATGTACGAGGTAGCACTTTACTACAAAAGTACGTTCATTAAATTCAATGAGACTGTATCTTAGTATTATAAAAAAAAAAAGATTTTATCTGTCAAAGAAGACAGTCTTCTGAATGGTTCAGTGAACACTGAAAGTTAAGAAGGTTTTAAAAGTAATCCTGTACGTAAAATCTTGAAATAATACCCAAATTAAGTCAGATGTAAGGTATGTTCACTCAAACTTTTCAGTACATGAAGTGAAAATTTTTCGCATTACCCTTTCTACCTGTGTGATATATAGGTAAATAGAACAGACCATTTTTCAGGCTGTATTCTCCTGATGAGTTATTGTGTTTGTTTCATTCAAAGTACAGTAAATCTCTGAGACATTTTGGATTTTCATTATTCCAATAAAAAAATTAAAATAAGAAGGGAAATCGTCAAGATACTTATCTAAACAAACTCTACAGTCTTCATTTATTTTTACATTTATACCAAATGGCAGATCAGATTAGATGAATAATGTTGATAATGTTTTTTTCATGTTGCACTGGAAATTTTCTCTAAATAAATAGATTGAGGGGATTTTGTACCATGTCTTCAGAATTGCCTGGGGTTTTTTTCTCTTAATAAAAAGTTATCCTTTTGATGTACTGATAAATAGCTCATGTTAGTATTCATGGTGTGGATGCTAACAGACAATATTTCTTGGATTTGCTAGTATTCTAATAAATGTAAACATTTATTTTTCAGTATTGTTTAGCTTGATAAGAGCAACTATTACCATGGTGTTGAAAAAACCTGTTGGGAAAAAAGTCTTATCTGATTATTGGGTTTCTGTTTCTTCGTTGTTTTTGTTTGGTTTTGGTTGGTTGGGTTTGTTTATTATTTGTTTATGGGTTTATTTGCTTATTTTTCCCTGACATGTAAATGCATAACAAATCTATTAAAAATGCTTCATGGGAATTGACTGACCTTCCCCAGGCTGCACAGCTTAGTTTGAATGCTTTGAAATTTATGATGGTTTACACATTTCTCAGTTTTATCAGAGGCTATTTTGCAGTAAAAATTCTCACTTCAAAGCAAGACATTCTTAACTTGTGGAATGTGATTACTACAGTGTATAGCCTATTACAATATGGATAGTGCTATTTAAAACAAGCAAGCACAGCCAAAGACCAGCTAGGCTGAACAGGGAGCTCTTGGAACTCACGAGGAAAAAGAAACTGTATAATCTGTGGAGGCGAAATCAGGCTTCTCAGGAATATTGCAGAGTCATGATTTGCATACTCAGGAAGAAAACACAAAAAGCCAAAGCTCAACTAGAGTTGAAACTGACCAGTGTTGTGTCAGACATCAAATCTTTATAGGTATGTCAATAACAAGAAGAGGTCCAAGGAAAACATTGGACTGATACTTGTTAAAGACGGTCACCAAACTTATAGGGATGGAGAAAAAGGAGAAGCATTCAATGAATTTTTGGCCTCAGTGTTTAATAATATTGATAGATCTTGGACTGTCCAGTCCTCCAAGTCAAAGAATCACTGTCCTGATTTGAGTTAGAACAGAACTAATTCTGTTCAGAGATTTTAATTTTCAGATCAGTCCCTTCTAACTAACTATACTTTCTGAAGTTAATAGAGTATTTCTGCAGGCAGCATCTGCTTCTAGCAGTAATAATACTCCAGGTTACTACTAAAGATGGATAAGCTCTTTGCTTATACTTACTCCTGTGCAGACCAAGGTCACTGCTAAACCTTATGTACCCTGTTGGAGGGTGTGGAAAGTAAAAAAAAAAAAAGTAANNNAGTAAAAAAAAAAACTGCAGCTGCAAGGAGGAGCAGACAGAAGAGGTGACCTTAAACTGATCAGTGGGGTATCCCATCCCACATATATCATATAAAGCTGAGGGAACACAAGAGTCAAGATCTTTTCTTCCATGGCCGGCGTCCAAGGAGGACTCCATCTGTTCTACCTTCAATCCCAATCTGTGTATTCCTGAATCCAGTTCCAGAATCAAGCTCCTGAATCCACTTCCCATTTGCTTCTGAGTCCAGTCAGGGACTTCCCCAGTGCATGCCCGAAACATCAGTGGTGATGGTGATGTAATTGCCATCATGGGGTTTGGGTTCAATATTGGGTTTGTATATATTTTTATATATTTAATTTTATTGTTATTATCTTCATTAAAGCTTTTTTAGTTTTCTTTTCCAATCCATAAATCTCTTTCTCTTACATTCTTTTTCTTCCCCTTTGGGAAGGGAGAGGGGTTAATAGAGAGGGTCTGTCATTTGTCTAGTGACTTTCCCAGCCCTAATACTTGACAAGCGCAGGTGAGGAAACAGTGACTTTCCATCTACGGACACTGAAATTATATGGAACTGGCTGTATCATATGAATCTTCAGAAGTCCATGGGGCCTGATGGGATTCATCCCAGAGGACTAAAGGAGCTAGCATATGTTATAGCACGACTCCTCTTGATCATCTACCAAAGTTCTTGAGAGTCTGGAGTGGTCTCTGCCGACTGGTTGCAATTTCAGTTTGCAACCAGGCTTGAGGGAAGACCCAGAAAACAACAGACTTGTTAGTCTAAACTTAATATATGAAAAAATTATGGAGGAAATCATACTGGGTCCTACTGAAAGACATTTAAAGAACAATGCAATCATCAGGCACAGTCAACATGGTGTCACAAAAGTCCTGTTTAATTTGATATTAATTTGATATGATAAGGGCATACTTTCATTTTTGCTAGTCATACTTCTGCATGCAGCAGGAGTATTGTATATTTAAAGTCGATTTTGTTTGTATTGCTCTTTATGTTGCACCCTTTGTTGCTTAGATGCCTCCTGTGTGCAACTATACACACTGCTGCTGGTTACACCATTTTAGCATACTTATATTGGGATGTAAGGCAAACTAATATGAATTATATAATGATTAGTACCCTTACGATTTCTAGATGTTTCAAGTCTCTGCTTTGTCTACACAATTCCTAAGGACGACTGACACCATGCAAGATATTGAAAAAAAAAATAAAAATTGAGTATCCTTCAGAAAGAGAAATCCTTGTTTCTCGTGTATGCACTTCCTGACTCCCTCCGTGAAGAATTAATTTGTAAGTGGCAATGTTTGCCTGCAGGGCAAACAGCCATAAATTTCCTGGAAAGGGCAAAAACTCATAGAGGTTCTTAAATTGAGAGTTTTATCTGGAAAAATGTGGGATGCCAATTCATAAGTGCCTAAAATTACAAAATTGAACTAAGTAGTTTTTATCATTTTGCCAACCAATATCCATACTGTGATTCAGCTGATCAACCCGAAACTATACAGTGTCTGATTTAGACACCTTAGGCTTCTATTTTAATGAACAGACAGTAATAGGCATTTCATCTTATTCTGAAGAACATGTTCAAAGAAGAGCAGTTACATATTTCCTCAGAAGTGCTTATTAATTTTTACAAAAGAAACAATCCAGAATGGTTAACTCAGAAGTAGGCATACACATTACAGACCTCTTAAATTTGATCTGCATTGGTGAACATGTCAGAAACTAAGCAATGCCAATATTACCCATTCTAAGTCATTAAATAAACAATAACCAGACAGTAAGGGTGTTCTATTGCTAAATTGGCCTCTTTTATCAAGGTCCTACTTTATTTACAAGGCAGACCTGTGAACAGAAGGGAGGAAGATTAAACTATGTTTTCAATGAGACATCATTAAATGTAGAATCTATGTCATCCCTGAGGAAATTAAGAGAAGGGAGGGGTTAATTGTATTTTTGCTTCTAAACTAACTAAATATTGTTATTGGTCCCAGGACAAGTGGAACTGTCTAAAGTAAGCAGCCTGTTTTCACAGACAGTGTCTAATGCTGGAAGTGATAACACACCATGGTTAAGAGTTACTACCAAGGATTGGTGTGCAGACCAAGGTCACTGCTGGAACTTGTGTACCACATTGGGGGGTGCAGGAAAGTGAAAGGATGCACCTACAGGGAGGAGCGGACAGGGCAAGTGACCCCAAGCTAACAAATGAGGTATTCCATCCCATATACGTCATATTTAGTATAAAGCAGAGTGATCTGGAGGGTCTATAGGCTTTATTCACAGGGTCTTCTCCCTTCTCGGACTGCTTTGCCATCTTTGCTTGGCTTGGCTCAGGTCCTCTTTTGGTTCCTTCCTCAGAACATCCAAGGAGGACTCTGTCCATTCTGCCTTCAATCCCAATCAGAATGTTCCTGAATCCAGTACCAGAATCCAGCTCCTGAACACAGCTCCCATCTGCTGCAGGGCCCGGTCTGGGAACCCCCGGTGCCTGCTCCACAGAATCAGTGGTGACAGTGACGGTGATGTACTTACCATCAGGGGGGTTGGGTTTGATACTGGTTTTGTATATATTTGTTCATATTCTATTTTATTATTACTATTATTATACTTAAAGCTCTTCTAGTTTCCTTTTCTAATCACTATGTCTCTTTCCCTTATTTCCTTTCTCTTCCCCTTTGGGGAGGCAGGGGGGTTAACAGGCAGCATATGTTATAGGTCTAAGGGGCCACCCTAACCCTAAACTGTGACAGCAGATCATGTCACTATTCAACAACAGTCTTTAAGAAGATTAAGAAACACCATTATTTGTGTTGAGAAGCAGTGGATAACAGAAAATATGCAGTTAGCAATACCTGTGAACTAGAAGGATTTTAAAAGCTAAGTACATGGAACAAATAGAAGGACATTTTATTCTGAATGACAGCAGAAATTCAGATGAGACACCAAGTTATCATCCTAAAGAACATTGGTACTTCTGTCATAACTACTTTTAAAAATAACTCTAGTAAGTATGTTTTATTTAATAGCTCTGCACTATTCATCTTCCCTGCAGTGAGTGATGACCCTTGCAACAGTAGTAATTAAATTTTTTAGTTGCAATAAGGGCCTCTAACAGTCTCAAAATGAGAATTACAAATTAGAACCCTGACAGCCTGGCCCTCTGAAGGGAAAAAATCTATTTCCCCTTGGCTTTTTAATTCCAAATCAATCTTGGCAAATACAGTCAGGTGTGAAAAAAAAAAGTATCATATGGATTTTATGCTGGTAATCTGAATGTGCATTTTCTATTAATCACAGTGATATAAATATATTATGTGCTGCAAGTTCATAAGTTCTCCATCTAGTGAGAGAAGAATCAACTGAATATTTATTATAGACTAGGCATTAACAATGATGCAATAAAAATGAAGTGTAAGGACATGAACAAGACCAGTTGGTGGAACACAGCCCAGTGGGAGATTCTTACAGCTCTCACCACAATGTACCATACTGGAATGTTCCATAGCAAGCTGTATTTAAACTGTCTCCAATTCAGTTCTGTGCAGAGAAAGAAGAAAGTAGCTTGCAAAATCACCTAAACCACTAGTGTTTACTAGAACTAGTGGAGATGTCTTAACTTTTTATCCTAGGTGTAGTACAGATGAGATCAGAACTGTACCCATTCACCATTCAGAGTTCTGCTGAGAGTTTCTCAGCTAACTGATACATGTGAATTCAAGACTCTTCTTAAGCTGCTTTTTGAATGCCAGAATTAGAAACTTTGTGCTGTGATAAAAAATACAAACCTTTTGAGGCATGGCTCATGTTGAAGAGAACTTTCTTTATTCAGTTCCCATAATCCTGTCCTACCTCAACATTTTAATCACCATTTGTTAGTTATTATTATCATTTCCTAAAACAATGTGCATTAAAAGAAACAAATAAATTCAGCTTTGCTTAAAGACTCCTATATTAAGTCTACCCTCAACTGACTTATTAAGCTAAATAACTGTAATACACAAATAAATAATAATTAGATAATGACTTCTGCTGAAGTGAAATTATAATTAATGAAGTTTAATTTAAATTATTGACCTTGAGAGATAATAAACCATGCTAATTAAAACTAGAAGTTCATATATTATACAACAGATTTTCAAAACCCTGGAGGATTTAGGGAGGTGTGGCTTCTTTCCTCAGTGACATGGGCTGGGTTCACTTTTTCTTTTTTTCCTTTAAGAGATAAACAAACATATTCTCAAAAATTCAGATATTGCAGTTAAAAAAGCTATTGTTGAAGGTGAGTTCCTAGTTTGTATTGAAATGGACTGGAAATATTCATACTGTCTTGCATGAGAACTATGAAATCCTCCAGATAAAAGACAGCATCAAATAACATATGGTACCTTGAAAAGCTTTTCTTCTAGATTTGAGACATAATGATTCACATAACTTTATCTTGGTGACTTTCATGCTCTTACCAAGGTCAACACATATTGACTACCAAGATCCACATTGAAACTGACCATTAGTTAAAAGACTAGGAATTTTAAAATATAATTTAAAATGAATTACATCTATGTTCAGATGAGTTTCTCCCTTCTATGTCTGTAAAGCATGTAAAAGAAACGTGGTGAGAAGGCTGAGGGAGGTAATTCTTCCACTCTGCTTTGCTCTCATGAGACCCCACATGGATTGCTTTGTTTAGCTCTAAGGCCTCCAACATAATAAAGACATGGACCCATAGGAGCAGATCCAGAGGATGGCAATGAAGATAGCCAGGAGACAGGAGGACCTCCGCTATGAGGACAGGCTAAGAGAGCTGGAAATCTTCAGCCTGAATAAGAGAAGGCTCTGGGGACACCTTATAATTGGCCTTACAGTATGCAAAGGGGGCCTACAGAAAATGTGAGGAGTGATTCTTTAACAAGGATTGAACTGTTAGGATGAGAAGTAATGGTTTTAAACTGAAAGAGGATAGATTTAGATTAAATATTAAGAATAAAACCTTTATTGTGAGGGTGGTGAGGCACTGGAACATCTTGCCCAGAGAGGTTCTGGATTTCCCCTCCATGGAAGTGTTCAGGGCCAGCTTGGATGGAGCTTTGTCAACCTGGTCTAGTGAAAGACGTGGCAGGACGTTGGAACTAAATGATCTTTAATGTCCCTTCCAACCCGTGCCATTCTATGATTCTATTTTATGATTAAAGGTCCTATTCAAGGTGTTAATACTATGCTACAGCAGTATTTAATTTATAGCAGAGGGCTGTGTAGTAAGGATTTTTAGATATTTTGAAGTTTGGGTTTGTTTTTTGTTTTTTTTTTTTAACTATTTTATTTTATTTCTGCATGAGGTAAAGGTAAGCAATAGGTTCCATGACAGATTTGTGTTATGAAATTCTGTGAGAATAAACACCAGTATGAGAGACATTTTTTAAAATTGTATCAAGTGACAGTACAAAGTTTCCTTTCATTTAAAATAACATGACTTTACTTACTACAGAACAGTGGTCATATGGATATTTGTCATAAAAATCTATAGATTGCTGGCATTACAAGTATATTTTTATTTATTATTTCATATTTTTTCAGGAACATTCATCAGGAGATATTACCCTACGGCTCACCTTGAAAAATAGTTTGTTCTGTGAATAGCCTCATCAATATCAGATAAACTTAATAATCAGTATTCTTTTAGCAGAACAGAACACAGTCCAGGTTCCCAGTTGTTGTACAACAACATACAGCCACTGGATTTAGTAGAATTGCATTGATTTAGACCATCTGAAGATCTGGCACATAAATCATGCAAAAATGATATTCCAGTACACTGGGAAATCAGTAGGCCTGTTTGGAAAGTAAATATCATCTGGAAATTCTGGAACTGTTCCTACAAACCTTAAGCATAATAATTATTATTGATGGTATAATACTTCTCACTTTCCAACAGTGAGTAGGTGGCAGAATATAAGAGTAGATTTCTGGAATTACCTTTCTTATGCATAAAACACATTCCCGCAGTTCTGATGGAGGCTTTTTGCCAATGCTTTATTAACATTAAATGCTGATGTAGAAAAACAAAAATAGCTTTCCACAAGATATACTGAGAGACCAGTCTAACAATAAATCTCATTTCTTTGTAACCCAGCCTCATAATTATATTGCTAAGCCTTTATATTATTGTCAGTATGGTTGTTGGGTTCTGAACACAGATCCCCTTTCCATTTGAATTTATAATGCAACCAGGAAGGCATCTTGGAATAACATTCATTTTGACTTATAGAAATGAAATTGTTTAGACTACAGGGATAGTCAGTTGGAAAGTGTCTTGAAGCAATATTTCAGCATTACATGGTCTGCTTAAGTGCTTTCATCTTCAAAAAAAAGCATATACTCCAATTCAGATAAAGAACAAGAGATCATCCACCTCTTTATATTGTCTTTGCCCTATTTCAGTTGTAATTCTGACCTTCTCAGAAAGAATAGGACAAGGAAACTCATTGGTGAGTCTAGGACATTGTTTTTCAGTCTCCATAAGATATAAATGTTGCTTCAGAAGTGGCTGAATTTTATTTCCATAGATAAAATGAAATAGAAACGATTTTATACAGAAAAAAATATATACTAAAGTTAAAGCAATGTTGAAGCTACTTTAAATTCTGATTTGAGGGCAAACCAGCCCTTGCTTTTACTTCATGGATAAATTTCTGGTCAGCACCCTATTGTAGAAATGCTTGGTATTGGGTAATCAAAATAACAGCATAACAACTTTAGTTCCTTTTATTTAGAAAGCTAGTTTATATTAAGTTATCCATATATTTCAAGGTCCGAACTGAAGATTTTTGTTCTTTTTGATGAAATTATATGCATTTATTTTCCATATACCAACTTTACTAAACCAGTATTTTAGCACTGGTCTATGCATCAGCTTTATGAAAAATTATATATACATATATGCATAAACATATATGTTTGACAGTTTTTTATTACTTCTTGGAGTGCCGTGACTAACTGCATTTGAATAAGAGCAATTTTAGTTTGAATGCTCTGGGGCATATTCGCTTTTGGCTCAGTTCTGCAGAGAGCTGTGTGGAATGCTGAGCATCTACAATGTTCACTGCCTTCACTGGCTTTCACTGAGGGCCACCGAGTACCTGCTAGGATTCACCCCTATGTTCAAGGATATTTGGAGGACTGCATAAACTCCAGATGAATGAGTCATGTTATATTCATTAGTGTCATTTGTAAAACAAGGCATTCAGATGATCATGACAAAAATTCAACCTTCTTGTTGTCTCTTACACTTTAGTATTGCCTGGTTTTCATGGAATGAAGTGCCTCATAATTAAAATCTCTGTATTAATCTATATTAATATATTCACACTGGATTTCTATGCTTAGTGTTTATATATATATAATACAAATATGGAAACACATTCCATGTGCAAAAATAGACAGTCAGATGAAAAGTGTAGAAGCTGCAGTTCTGCACAAATGACTCTGATCACTTAATGACTCATAATGGCTCACTGAGCATCTGAGGCGTGAAGTGATGAAGTACAGCTTGTTGACAACCACCCACATATGACAGCCTGTACAGTAATCCAGTGATACAGCAATAATTTTATGTCACAAGATTTTAAAAACTTTTGACTAACTGAGAGTGAAGTTTGGATATATGACAGAAAATACAACTTGCAAATTCCTCTTCTTTCATGAGATCCATCTTAATTAACAATTGAAAATGAGCATGTAGTTTCTTCTGGAAATGGGCTTGTGGTTTGCTGCTTACTGGGCAATTTCCCAGATCAGAAAACTTGCACATTATTTGCTTATTATCTCAATGAACATTACCAGTTTCAGGCAAAACCATTACAGGAATTTTCCACACAGTGAGTGACCTCAGAACCCAGAGTTAATGGACACTGTCCTATAAAAGGATGGTCTTACGTCTTCTATATGTTCTCTGGCTTGCCTATAAACAAGTTGCCTAATTTGCAGTCCTATCTAACTTTAACCAAGTGATAAAACAAGAAGAATGCGCTCTCATGACACATGGTGAGACACAATATTTTCCTTTCCTAGCTCAGCAGCAGCAAGTAAGTAGTGTCACTGATGCAAAAACGTCATCCCTCACATTTGTACTTTTAGGAAACTATTTCTGTATATTCTTGAAAAAAATGCAAACAGTATAATTCTGTGGAAAGTATCCTTCCATATAAAACGCTGCTTATTTAGAAAGAGTGAGCTCAGTATTTAGGATTTTTACATAACTCCCCCTTCTCCATTTTCCTCGGAATTTGTTTAGCACTCCTAGGCAATTTCAGGTATTCAGAAACATATCAACAGAAGTGGAAGTGGAAAAAAAATAAGAACATGCTTTCAAATGCATTCTCTCATGGAGCTTCCACTACATCCCAAAATTATTCTAGCAGTTCTCATCCCAGACTGTTAGCCTTATGTTCATATCAAGGATATTCATAATCTCATGTCTTTTTTTTATGCATATAACTTTTCTTATTGGATATAGAAATATGTTTGTTTGTTTATTTGTTCTTTATAACAAGAGAATTTTAACTAGGATGAAATCCAGATGTAACTATCAATTATATGTGTTTTTGTTCAGAAAGCACATGTCTGATAGAGAAATGAGAATTTAAATCTTTACATAATATATCTGTACTTAAATTACATCCACATAAGGGTTAGGACATAACAAAATCTGATGTTTCTAAAAGAAGTTTATTAGTTTTGCAAGGACTGGGAAAGTTTACCTTTTAAGATAGAAGTACACCACAACTCAGAGCAAGGAATATAATTTTCTAGCAGACTGTTCTGTCCTTTTGTACTGTACCTGACTAGAAAATAATGCAGAGGGTATAAGCTGAAAAGTTTTGGATTACTAAGATCTCCTTTCCACTGGGGAAAAAAAAAAAAAA